>SJXQ01010333.1:245909-426359 GCA_006408695.1 Aepyceros melampus | reverse complement strand
CCTCAACATAGTAAAGGTCATATATGATAAGCCTATAGCAAACATTATTCTCAATGGTGAAAAACAGAAAGCATTCCTCCTAAGGTCAGGAACAAGACAAGGGTGTCCACTTTCACCATTATTATTCAACATAGTTCTGAAAGTCCTAGCTACAGCAATCAGAGAAGAAAAAGAAATAAAAGGAACCCAGATTGGAAAAGAAGAAGTAAAAACCCTACATAGAAAACTCTAAAGATAGTATCAGAAAATTACTAGAGCTAATCAGCGAGGTTAAGAAAAGTTGCAGAACATAAAATCAATATACAGAAATCACTTGCATTTCTATATACTAACAATTAAAAATCAGAAACAGCAATTAAGGAATCAATCTCATTCATCATTGCAACAAAAAGAATATCTAGGAATAAACTTACCTAAGGAGACAAAAGAACTGTACACAGAAAACTGTAAGAAACTGATGAAAGAAATAAAAGATGACACAACCAGATGGGAGAGACATTCCATGTTCCTGAGTAGGAAAGTGAACTATGCTACCAAACGCAACCTACAGATTCAGTGCAATTCCTATCAAATTACCAATGGCATTTTTCACAGAACTAGAACAAAAAATTTCACAGCTCATATGCAAACACAAACAACCCCAAATAGCCAAAGCAGTCTTGAGTAAGAAGAATGGAGATGGAGGAATCAACCTTCCTGACTCCAGATTATACTACAAAGTTACAGTCATCAAGCAGTATGGTCCTGGCACAAAAACAGAAATATAGACCAATGGAATAAGACAGAAAGCCCAGAAATAAACCCATGCACCCATGGGTACCTTATCTTTGACAAAAGAGGTAAGAATATACAATGGGGAAAGACAGCCTCTTCAATAAATGGTGCTGAGAAAACGGGACAGCTAATGTAAAAGAATGAAATTAGAACACTTCCTAACACCATACACAGAAATAAACTCAAAATGGATTAAAGACCTAAATGTAAGACCAGAAACTATAAAATTCTTAGAGGAAAACACAGGCAGATCACTCAGTATCATAAATCAAAGCAAGATCCTCTATGACCCACCTCCTAGAGTAATGGAAATAAAAACCAAAGTAACTAAGTGGGACCTGATTAAACTTAAAAGCTATTGCACAGCAAAGGAAACTATAAGCAAGGTGAAAAGACAACCCTCAGAATGGGAGAAAATAATAGCAAATGAAACAACTGACAAAGGATTAATTTCCCAAATATACAAGGAGCTCATACAACGCAATGCCAGAAAAACAAACAACCCAATCAAAAAGTAGGAAATAGACCTAAACAGACATTTCTTCAAAGAAGACATAAAGATGGCTAACAAACACATGAAAAGATGCTCAACATCGCTCGTTATTAGAGAAATGCAAATCAAAACCACAATGAGATATCACCTCACACTGATCAGAATGACCCTCATCAAAAAGTCTACAAACAATATGCTGGAGAGGGTGTGGAGAAAAGGAACACTCTTGCACTGTTGGTGGGAATATAAATTGATACAGTCAAATGGAAGACAATATGGAGATTCCTTAAAAAACTAGGAATAAAACCACCATATGACCCAGCAATCCCACTCGTAGGCATATACCCTGAGGAAATAAAAATTGAAAAAGAATATGTATCCCATTGTTCCTTGCAGTACTATTTACAATAACTAGAACATGGAAGCAACCTAGATGTCCATAGACAGATGAATGGATAAAGAAGTTGTGGTATATACACACAATGGAATTTACTCAGCCATAAAAAGGAACACATTTGAGTCAGTTCTGATGAGGTGGATGAACCTAGAACCTACTATACAGAGTGAAGTGAGTCAGAAAGAGAAAGATAAATATCTATTCTAACACACATATACAGAATCTAGAAAAATATTACTGGAAGAATTTATTTACAGGGC
This sequence comes from Aepyceros melampus, assembly GCA_006408695.1. Taxonomy (NCBI): domain Eukaryota; kingdom Metazoa; phylum Chordata; class Mammalia; order Artiodactyla; family Bovidae; genus Aepyceros; species Aepyceros melampus. The sequence goes on along the minus strand of SJXQ01010333.1, from coordinate 424,435 downwards.
AGCAATGGAGAAACAGACATAGAAAACAGACTTGTGGACATGAGGTGAGGGGAGAGAGGAGGAAAGAGTAACATGGAAACTTACATTACCATATGTAAAACAGACGGACAACAGGAATTTGCTGTATGGCTCAGGAAACTCAAAAAAGGACTCTATATCAACCTAGAGGTGTGGGATGGGGAGGGAGATGAGAAGGAGGTTCAAAGGGAGGGGATATACGCATACCTATGGCTGATTCATGTTGAGGTCTGACAGAAAACATCAAAATTCTGTAAAGCAATTATCCTTCAATAAAAAAATTAAAAGAAAAAGAAAAAAATCTCTCCTAGCAGTCTCACATTGGAAGTATAAAGTGGCACTAGCTTTCTGAAGAGCTATTCAGCAAAAGGTATCCAAATTTTAAGCATGTTATACTCATTGTCCATTATCTTCCTTCTAGGATTTTCTCTAAAAAGAACCAGATCAATGTGTAAAGATGCATTTGTAAGGCTATTCAATGCCTTACAGTGTTCATTATAGAAAATGCAGCAGTGTTTATTACAGAAAAGAAAGAAGAAAGAATCTAAATGTCCAGCAATGGGGAACTGGATAACAAATTACAATACATTCAAATAACAGAACACTAGGTAGCCACTGGGCTTCCTGGGTGGCACAGTGGTAAAGAATCTGTCTGCAATGCAGGAGATGTGGGTTTGCTCTCTGTGTTTGGAAGATCCCCTAGAGAAAGAAATGGCAACCCACTCCAGTATTCCTGCCTGGGAAATCCCATGGACAGAGGAGCCTGGTGGGCTACAGTCCATGGGGTTGCAAAAAGATTCAGACTTAGCGACTAAACAACAAACAAGGAAGCCCTTCAAAGGGTTAACCATATTTACTAACAGAGAAAGGTTTCTGTAACCCATTGACAGGAAAAAAAAAAAAAAATCACATAAAATGTGATCTCATACACGTAGCATTTTCTATTTACATATGCCTACTAACAGTCTAGAAGTATTCTCATTAAAAATGTTAACATTTCACATGCACTGGGATATCTAGTCTTAAAAAAACAAGAACTGCAAAATAAGCGTTAGTATATGTGTGGAGAAACTGGAACCCTTGTACATTACTGGTGAGAATGTAAAATGTTATAGCTAAAATACAGAAATGACTTTTTATCCAGCAAGTCTACAATTGGATATATACACAAAAGAACTGGAAGTAGGGACTCAAACAGTATTTGTACACCAGTGTTCATGTCCATATTACTCACAAAAGCTAAAAGGATGAAACAACCAAGATACCCATCAACCGATCAAAGAATACACGAAATGTGCTATATCCATATAATGGGATATTATTCAGCCTTAAAAAGGGAGGACATTCTGATACATGCAACAATGTGGATGAAATCTGAAGATGCTATACTAAATCAAATAAGCCAGACACAAAAAGAATATTGGATGATGCCACTTATATGAAGTACCTAGAGGAGTCAAATTCAGCAACAGAGAGTAGAACAGTGGTTAGCAGCAGCTCAGGGAAGGGAAATTACTGTTTAATGGGTTCCAAGTTTCAGCATGGCAGGATGAAAAAGTTCTGGAGTTGGGTGATGATGATGGTTGTGGAACACAATGAACATGCTTATTAACAGTACTGAATTCAACACTTGAAAATGGTTAAAATGATAAGGTTTACATTATATATATTTTACCACAATAAAATAAAATCTAAAAAGACATTAACATTGGTTATCTCTAGGTGGAGGGAATACAGATGATTTTTCATTTTTAAATAGTTTTCAATATTTATACATTTGTCCTCCCTAGTCTTTTTTTTTTTTCTAACTCAACAAGCAATTTTTTATTATTAGAAAAAATAATTGTGGGAGCAACCACCTGTGAATCTAAGAGGCCTTTGCCTAATGACTGTTATCTTCTCATCACTAGGCCTACTGAGCAAATTATAGCCAGTAGAACTGAGGGGACTGAAAGGCAGTCTCAATTAGTCAAGAATGCCAAAGGGCCAGCTACTGTGGCAAGTACTGAGATGTACATATTATATATGTAGGCTTCAAAACTACCATAGAAAGCATTTATTATCATTTTCACTTTGTAGATACAGAAATTTGACCATTATACTTTAATGACACTCAGAAACACACAGGATACAAAGTTTTTAAAAAGCAGTTGCAAAATATTATTTCATTTCTGCTTTTTAAATTAAAATGCATGTGAGAGTGTGCCTGGTTTGATGTACATATTGGAAAAATAGGCACCAAAAACATTAATAGTAGTTATCTCTGAGGAGAAGAATCAATAGTAGTTTATAATTGTTGCACAGTTGTTTTTCTACAACTTTTAATTTTTTATCATTGTTAATGTATTCCTTTCATAGTAAGCAAAAGATTTATAATATATATCAAAATGTATTATTGCAATGATAAATAAGTATGAAAGTCAATTATACTATTATCATAAAGAAGTTATCTAACTTATGAAATCAAATCATTAACTTTAGATCAGTTACAAAACCACTGGTAAAGAGAAAAGGATCATCACATAGATTTCCACTTACATTCTATCTTTTCCTTTTTTCCTTTCTTCCCTTTAGAAGAAGAAGAAGAAGAAGGAGACGATGCAGCAGACTGGGCCCCTGATGAGTGCTGGGAAGTAACATCCACAGAGGAGAGATCATAGGCAGACTTTCTGCTAGAATGATCCTCCTGAATGCCTAAACTGTGACTAGCAATACTGTCAAAGAATAAGTAACAATGATTAACGAAAGAAATAAAAAGTTTCAACTCACAGCTAAAACTATAGATATTTTAAAATCTATTTAGTCACAAAGAGAACATAACTATAATCAAAGATGCTTTCCAGTTGTCTTGTTTTGTCAGTACCAGAAGCCTGCATTATTCCTATGGCTCAATTTATTACTGAGAAAAGTCTTAGGCAGTTTTTTACTGAAGTGAAACCAATAAAAATGGGTAATTCAGACACATAAGAGAAAAAAATATAATGCTAGATACTGAAAAATGTAACCTCAATTTCTATTCAAATTTCTAATTTATTATTTTCCTTCTAATAATCTTATAGGGAATAATAATTTAATATGTTCTACTTCAACTCAGAAATAAAATATAATAAATCATATTGATTGGTGATATTGTTACCACAATTAAATCCTTACACATCTTGATTAAAAAATAAACCTTTTCTTTGAAGTTCAAAATTTAAAACTACATTTCTGCTATAATCTTAATAATACTTATTTTCATCAATCCAGCTATATATAACTAATTTTTTGATTAATTTTTTATAGGATAATTACTTTACAGTAATGTGATGGTTTTTGCCATATATCAACATGAACAGGCATTAGAGACATGTGTTCCCTCCCTCTTGAATCCCTCCGTCTACTTTCCTCCCCATCCCACCCCTCTAGGCTGTCACAGAGCACTGGCTCTGGGTTCTCTGCATCATACACTGAACTCCCACTGGCTATTTATTCTACATATGGTATGTATATGTATCAGTGCTATTCTCTCAAATCATCCCACTCTCCCCTTCTCCCACTTTGTCCAAAAGTCTGTTCTTTATGTCTGTATGTCCTTTGCTGTCCTGTATGTAGGATAATCATTACTATCTTTCTAGATTTCATATATATGCAGATATAACTAATTTTTAAAAGATCATCCAATAATTTTATATGCATTACAATTTGTAATGTGTGAAGAAAATTATACTGCATATAAGTGATTACAGATAATTTTATATGGTAAAATTTAGGGAGGAAATTCTCTGGCAAAATCTGATTCACTTCCTATATGACATTGTACAAATAACAACCTTAGGACTTCAGTTTCCTCTCTCAAGTATGAATAGTAACAAAAATATTTATCATATCAGGCTATTAGAAGAATGAGTTCATACAGGTCAGCCCAATCAGTCCTCTTAGTACCTTACACATTAAAGTGAAAGTGTTAGTTGTTCAGTTGTGTCCAACTCTTTATGACCCCATGGACTGTAGCCCACCAGGATCCTCTGACCATGGGATTCTCCAGGCAAGAATACTGGAGTGGGTTGCCATTTCCTTCTCCAGGGGATCTTCCCCACCAAGGGGTTAAACCCTGGTCTCCCACATTGCAGGCAGATTTTTTATTGACTGAGCCACCAGGGAAGTCCCTTGGACATTAACTGCTCAATAAATATTAACATTATTAATATCACTACTATTCAAAGATTTGCAAAGTTTTTGATGCTATTCCAATTATAAAAAAATTTACTGATTACTTAGGATCATGTGGTGTTGGAGAAGACTCTTGAGAGTCCCTTGGACTGTAAGGAGATGCAACCAGTCCATCCTAAAGGAAATCAGTCCTGATTATTCATTGGGAGGACTGAAGTTGAAGCTGAAACTCCAATCCTTTGACCATGTGATGTGAAGAACTGACTCATTTGAAGAGACCCTGATGCTGGGAAAGACTGAAGGTGGAAGGAGAAGGAAATGACAGAGGATTTTGTGGTTGGATGGCATCACCGACTCAACGAACACGAATTTGAGTTAACTCTGGGAGTTGGTGATGGACAGGGAGGCCTGGCATGCTGCAGTCCATGGGGTTGCAAAGAGTCAGACATGACTGAGTGACTGAACTGAACTGAACTGAATAGGATCATGAAGCCAAGTGTTTAGCTAGTCATCTTCAATTCTATTACAGAAAACCATTTCTTAATCATCTCACATTAACACACCATGGGATAATTTTCCCAATACTAACCTCGACCGGGAATTCACAGATTGATTTAACCACCTATATTTTGTTTATTATGTGCCAGACTCATTCCAAGTACTTTGTATTTCACTGAACATTCATAATACTTTAACAGAGAAGAAAACTGAAGAACAGGGAGATAAACAACATGCCCAAAGACAAACAACTAAACATTAGTAGAGTCAGTATTAAACCCACATGGTCTGGATCCACAGCCCATGCTCTTAATAACTACTATGCTATGCAGCTTCTACATGTATCTCAAACAAGCAAAATTTGACTAATATCCAGACCTCAGTTCATTTGTACATTTGTCTCACTCTTCAGATTTTATTCCATACTGTTAACATAGTCTTACTTGGGTTCAAGAACTGACTTTCTTTCTGTCAAAGTCCCACTCCCTGCAGAGGAGACAAAATCATCTTCATAGGAAACGCTGCTTAAAGGGGTGGTGATAGCATTCAAAGGCCGTGATGCTGATGTTCCTCTTTCCAATCTGTCTTCAAATTCTGTCAAAGTAGTAATTGAAATGTGTTTTAAAATAAAAATTTTAAAAACTACAAGCAAAGCATTCCACAACATGGGGATTAACAACATGGATTTAGGGATATTTTAATTTTATTAGTTCTTCAAGTTACCTTTATATCTGATAATACATTTTTAACTTTTTATTAGGGAAATTTTCAAACATATATGACAGTAGAGAGTCATATAATGAAACCAATGCATCCACATCCAGCTTTAACAAACACAACACAAACTTCGTATTCCCTCCATTTGTAATTCTCCTCAAATATTACTTTGAAACAAATGCCAGGTAACATATCAACTCTAAATATTTCAGTATAACTATAATATCTTAATGAAAATCTAATAGAAGGATTTAAAAACAAATCCAACCTTCTTGTGAAAAAAAATTGAGGGGGTTGATTTACAAGCACTTTGCTTTAGTCAAAAGAACTTTAATATTCAAAGAACTTGAAAATGACCACTTATAAAAGTGTTAAACAAAAGAGATAAATAGGCACATATAGGTCTGCACAAGATCAAAAGAAATAGCTAACTATGAATTCTAGGAAAATGTAATGGGAAACCCAATTAAGCATAAGATGAAAAGATGAAATCAATTCATCTGTCAGATAAATCGTTCACTATGTAGAATGGAAAGGAAAAAAAAAACATACTATCCACAGCTTATTTCGGGCTCAGCCCACTTACTCTCCAACCTGGGAATTCTAAGGTGATATTAGCATAAGAAGGGTAGAATCCACCTATGGTAGGAAGGACAAAGAAAGGAACTTGAAGGAATTGAGTCTGCCACACAAAAGGAAATGTTGCATTGCAGATCTCAGGGATCACAAGGGTACCTTAAAAGTTATTATTTTAGGACCCAAATATACAGCTACATTACTGTTCAAAGTCTGTTTTTAGCATTCGTTTAGACAAACAAAAACAGATTTGCTTCCACATTAGAAATGTTACTACAGTTGCCCCTCTCAATTCTTGACCATTATATTCCCAAAGATCTGTTTGTTATGAGTCACACACAAATCACTGTTTTAAGAAATATTTGTATTAGAGATTTGCATTAAGTGTTTGTTCAGAACCCAGTGTCCTGGAATGTAAATACTTAACCAATTTGCAATACTGTCTCAAATTTGCATAAATTGCACATATTTTCTATCTAAATATATAACTCTGGCCACAGTAATCTGAGTATACACTTGATATATACCAATCTTGAACGTCATCTAAGAATTTCTCTAAATCAGACCAAAATTTCCATAACCATCAATCAACTACTGTTTTAATCACAACAGCTGAAAAATAAATTTTTAAAGATTAAATTGCAATACTCTAGTTGAAGCTTGCAGATAATTGAGAATAATTTAGATAATAATATATCTCTACTATCCTTATAATGAATGATGAAAATCTGTAGTTAAGTATTATCTTGTACAGGATTACAAAATAATTTACCCTAAGATAACATACTAGAGAAGGAAATGGCACCCCACTCCAGTACTCTTGCCTGGAAAATACCATGGACAAAGGAGCCTGGTAGGCTGCAGTCCATGGGGTCACTAAGAGTTGGACACGACTGAGCGACTTCACTTCCACTTTTCACTTTCATGCATTGGAGAAGGAAACGGCAACCCACTCCAGCACTCTTGCCTGGAGAATCCCAGGGACGGGGGAGCCTGGTGGGCTGCTGTCTATGAGATCATACAGATCGGTCACGACTGAAGTGACTTAGCAGCAGTAGCAGCAGCAAGATAACACAAATATTACAAGGGTTACTATTTTTCTCACCTTTTCCATATAACTTATATGATTTTGTAAAAATATTAATGACACTATGTGGACTTCCCTTTGCCAGTTCTTCCCATGGTCCTTTGCTTTGCGTACCACCTATAGGCCCAAAGAGTGGTAAGAATTTTTCAGCTTCCTTCTGAAACTCTTTGATGGGTTCATAAGCATTTCTTTCTCCAGCACAAAATTCCTTTTCTTTCAAGATCTCTGTTAACTTCAAAGGGGACTGTTCATCTCGACGTCCTTCTTCTTCAGAGAGACTGCCCTCACTAAGAAGAGGCCCTTCACTGACGGAATCTATGCTGGAACCAAGAGACACTTTGGCTTTGTCTTGAGAACAAACTTGCATATCAGAGCCAAGAGAGTCAGCCTGCCTCTTACACAACTGTGCCAGCAGCCCTTCTGGTTTGGGTCCAGGAGATCTCACTCTGAGGTTTGATATGGCACTATGAGGTCTTATCATCTCAGGAAGCTTTTTAAATTCACTGAGGTTGCCTACACCAGGAAGATCATCATCAAAAGTTGCATGAGATACACAGGTTCCCAGCATCTTTTGAATTCGAGCAGAGAAAACATCTTCTGCATCCTCTTTCACAGGTGGACTTATAGCCTTGGTCCAATGTCCATCTTCTTGTGGTGTTCGCTGCACATCATACTCAGTGTTCCATACTGACCCATAGTTAATGTTAGCCCCAGCTAATTTTCTGGCTTCACTTTCAATCCTGCTGGATAAAGAAGCAGCTGTTGCTTTCAAGGCTTCAATACGATCCAGCTTACTTTTATATTGGCTAGCACTAGATTTTAACAAGGCATCTGGATGAGCAGTTGGTGAGGTCAGATACGGTTGAGGTGTAAAAGTTAACGGCCCCGAAGCCATATTATGATTCTTCCTCGTTGGTAAAATGGATTCTAAATCCTTATGCAAAATTCCTACATGCTCTAATTCAAGAGATGGGAAAGTAAATTTCCAGCTGTCCCAACAAGAGGCTGTTGTTGAGGATGGTGGAGTCGTGGACTTAGTCTATCAGGCTGCATCCATGAAGGATCCATCAAATCCTTTCTGGAAATCAAAGTTACAATATGTTAGTTAACACAGGACTTCATAGCTAAGCCATCCTTTTCTTTTTTAAAGTTTTGCGTTTGCTGATTATAAGAATAATGCATAGCCACTGCAAAATAATAAAAAAGATAAGGACAACAACAACAAAGGAGGAAAAGGATAAAGATCACTCATAGCGAACCAATGAGAGAAAGGCTATCACTAGTTCATTTACAATTATATCTTTCCAAACCTTCTTCTACATGTATGTTGTGAATGGTGGTGTTACTTTCATAAAAATGAGATTTTATCATACATATTGTTTTGTAAACAGCTTTCTTCACTATGACTTTTTTCTTTTTTTTTTTGGCTGCAAGGGGTCTTAGTTATAGCATGAGAACTCTTAGTTGTGGCATGTGGGATCTAGTTCCCTGACCAGGAATTGAACCAGGGCCCCCTGAATTGGGAGCAAGAAGTCTTAGCCACTGGACCGCCAGGGAAGTCTCGACATTTTTTTTTTAAACTAAGTCACATTTTTAAAACCATTAATTAAAGAGAAGGCCTTATAACCCTTAAAACTCTATGGACAAAAGTTTTTACAACATTGGCTCTACTTTTCCCTTTAAAAATAATGTTTCATAAAAGAGAAATGCTTAAGATTATAGGCATAATATTATTCTAATCAACATATATTTAGTAAGCATCAGTTAGGTTTTAACATTGTGCATTCTAAAGAAATGAGATGAATATAAACTAGTTCTCAGAAATAACTGACTGTCCATCCACAGAGGCTAGAAACAGAACAAAGATGTCCTAGATGACATTATATAATTCACTTACGTTTCGAGACTATGGACACCTCCCTGTATATTAAGGAATACCATATACAAAGGTTAAAGGCTGGTGTTAACTATTAAGAAGATCTCAGGGGAGGAAAAAAAATGAGGTTTTGTCCTTGGCCTTGTCCATTATTTTTGGATGATGACATGAAGGTGTGCTTATCAAATTTGTAGATGACAGAAAGCTAAGAGGCATGGTTAACCCAACAAATAATCAAATTATGGTTCAAAGGTATTTAGACAGGCTGCAACCTCAGACCAATCAAATATGAATAAATATGAAGTCCTACCAATTAAGTTAAAAAAAAAAACCCATCTGGAAGAGAGTAACCAGGGAAAGGAAATGAAAAGCATGTCATGCACAGTTTGGTTGAAGGTTATGTTGTAGCAGTCTTTCATATTAAAGGACTGCTATGAAAGTGGAATAAAGGAAGACTAGTGAATGGATTCTATGCCACAGAATATAGACTATTACAAATGCAAGGTGTGAAGTTATTAGTGCCCAAACTAAACTAGTAATGGTAGTAGTGGAAATACAAAGCAAGTTATAAATAAAAAGGTACTGCTGAGTATAAACCCGAGATCTTTATATTCAAGTGTTTAGAATGCCAATTTTAACAGTAGAAGAACAGCCGTACACAAAAATGGAAATAAACTTGATCCAATTAAGACCTAATTCTTCAGTTTCAGAAGATCTAACAGGGATGACAGACTAATAAACAGCTAAACACGATGCCATTAAGTACTAATACGAAGATATATAAAGTTCAATGAAATTCCCTGGTGGCTCAGACGGTAGGGTCTGCCTGCAATGCGGAGACCTGGGTTCAATCCCTGGGTCAGGAAGATCCTCTGGAGAAGGACATGGTAATCCACTCCAGTATTGTTGCCTGGAAAATCCCATGGATGGAGAAGCCTGGCAGGCTACAGCGCACAGGGTCGCAAAGAGTTGGACATGACTGAGAGACTTCACTTATAATAAAAGTTTAATAGGATATGCTTTCCTGTTGGCTCAGCTGGTAAAGAATCTGTTTGCCATGTTGGAGATCTGGGTTCGATCCCTGGGTTGGGAAGATCCCCTGGAGAAGGGAACAGCTACCCACTCCAGATTCTGGCCTGGAGAATTCCATGGACTGTATAGTCCATGGGGTCACAAGAGTCAGATACACCTGAGCAACTTTCACTTTCAATGCAGAATGATGGAACAAGAAGGGCAAGGAAAAGAAATGTTGTGCTTTTAAGCAAAAAGAAACCAAGAGACTCAATGTACATGAGTCTCAGCAAACTCCAGGGAATAGGGAAAGACAGGGAAGCCTGGCATGCTATAGTCCACAGGGTCATAAAGAATGGACACAACGTAGCAACTGAACAACAACAACTGAGAGAACTCAAAGAATTTACAAGGATTAAATGCAAAGTACTTAGATCAGTGTCCGAAATGTAACAAACAATAAATGTTAGCTATTTTAATAAAAATTATTATTCTCTTGGTGGGGGCACAGTCATGGGGGTCAGCAAGGGGTGAGAGGGTCATATGTACATTAACCCCAAACTGGTGACTTGATTTTTATTTGTGCATTCCCAAAGAAGAATTTCAAAATCTTTCTCTTCCAAAAATGATTATTTCAAAGCATAATTTATAATCATGTAGTCTGAAAATCACCTGAACTTTCATGGACAAATAGGTTTGTTTGTTTATTTTACTGCAAACAATACAGCCCAAGGGGGAAAAAAACCTTTTTTCTTAATTTAAGGTAAAATAGCCCTCAGTCACCAATCTGAATTCAAATCAAATCCCCTCTTAGTCCTTGTTCATTTGTTCATATGTGTATTCAAATACAGCTTTTGAGAGGTAAGATATCTTGATGCAGGAGTTATATGAAGAAATTTTGAATAACAATAAATACAGAAACACCTTTTTAAAAATATTTAACACAAATACTTAAAAATATTAATTTCACTGTGATTCACTTATCCAACAAACTTTTATCATGTGTTGAGGTCAGAGAAAGCAAGAGTACTTCCAACTGAAGGTGATCCCCAAGAGGAACTGATATTCACACCAAATATTAAAGAACAGGGAAGAAACTAAACAGCAAAATAGGGCACGCAGCAAGTACAGATGTACAGCATGCTTAAGTGTCCATCAGAAGATATTAACCATTTCTAGATAAACCTCTTGTTCTCAGAGAAGGTCAATGAACAAAATTCACTGGGCATAGACCACTATAGTAAGTATCATGGAAAGAAAGAACCTTAAGTATCTGTCATTCTCCCCTTTATACCTGGCAAGAGGCTGTGGAGGTTCTGACAGAGACATGTCACTACTGGAAGATGCGCTTGGGGGACGTTCTTGCACTTTGTTCTCTTTGTCAGATTCTCCAGATGGCTGATACCCTGGTCTGGTCTGTAAAAAAAGGTTATTTTTATCTGACTCCCATAATAAAGACACATTCAAGGAGCACATAATATAAATATTAAGTCACTTCAACTTTACAAAGATCATGTTTTCCTCTCAAATAAAACCAATTTAAATTAGTTTGTCTTAAAACCAACCATCATGGTTAACAGCAAAAATTACACCTGAAATCCAACAAAGGCACCTACAATTCACTGTGTACTTTGGAGGAAATAATACTCTTTCTAATTCTCTTTTTCACCTAATCAGTGGAAATGCTAGCAGTACCTCCCCTTCTCAGAATTGTGAGTATTTATTGAAACTTAAGCCTGTAAAGCTTTTAAAATGGTAAGTGGCACACGGCATAGACTCAAATGTTATTCTTATTATCCTTAAAAACAAAATCAACACTCATAAAATTAGCATACTATAATAGAATATTCTCTAATTTCAGCACAGATAACAAAACTAGGTTTTTCATTATTAACACAGTCTAACTTTGCTCAGTAACACAACAAAAACTAGGCAAGAATATAATTAACCAGAAATGAGACAGATCAACAATCACTCTAGGAAACTAATTGAGCACTTATTTTCAATTGTATTTATCAAATTGCTCTGCACATAGAATAAACTTCATGAAAGGCCATCATTATCATAAATACTGTCTGAACACATGTCTGAATATTAGGAATGGTGAGTAATTTTTAAATATCACAGCAAGCAAGTTCTTCCTAACCCTGAATCACCCCCTTCTAATTTTGTCAGTACCATTACCTGTGTTTCCTGCATAATATGCTGATGAGTTGGCTCTTCAAGTAATGACTTTTCTAGAAGCAACTTGGAGTAAGTTTCTTGCAGTCGCCTAGTTGCTGATGGCTCAGGAGGAGGCACATTTTTCACTTTAGTAAAGGCTTCTTTCTGTTTCCGGTAGAGCTCCTGTAATCGTTTGTTCTTCTGCTCAGTGGCCTCCTTTTGGGCCTTCTTCTCCTCATTCTGTTTCCTCTTCCTTTCTTCCTGCTGTCTAACAATGTACTGTCGTACCTCATCTGTATCATAGTGACGCTTTTTAGAAATAACAGGGGGATCTTCATTAGCTGTTATTTTGTCAGGTTTTCTTTTTATTGGGCTATGACTTCTAGGAGCTTGTATGGATGCTGATGACTTCTGATTCTGTAACTCTCCTGTCTCTTGTCTTGCAGTCTGAGCTGCTGAATCCAACTGGAGGTCATCAAGAATTCCACGAATTTCAACAGGTAAAAAGTCCTTATTTAAGGCAGCATTTTCCTCTTGTTTATTATCTGGAAGAGATGGAACTAATTTCTTTACATTATTTTCTGACCGAGCTCTACTTCTTGAACGTTCTGAGTTTCGTGGACGATGTCTATGTGAAACATCCAATCTAGGATCCGACTCTGCTCTTCCAATATGGCCCCCTGCAAAGTATGAAAATTCTATATTCATTTCTAAGATTTACTGCATTAAGGAGAAAATTAGGAAATTTCACTTTAACTCAAATATCTTAAAAAGTCTTCTAAAGAACATAAGAAAAGAAAAACAGAGAACAATTCTGATACTCCACAGAAACTGTACTTCCTCAGCATTTTTTTAAAGTGCATCTTTTAATATTTCTGAAATAAGGACAATCTTGCTATTGATGTGAATATTTAACTGTTAATAGAGAATTATCAGTATCACTATTAATAGAGAGATTTCTCCCATATGCATATTTAATGTTACTATTTATGTCTCTCCCCAAACCCTCAATCAGTTGTTAAAAAAACTGATGTCAGGCTGCCACAACTCTCCAATGAATAACAGGAAAAAATTCAATATATAGAAAAACAAATCATTTTATCAACTAAATGTTTGCTGACGTGGCTTAGTCTTAGACTGACAATGGTATGAGTTTATTTATATAAGTCAGATAAAAAGAGCAAATACAAAATGGGTATTAACTTCTCTATATCAAATAGCATTTCTTACTGAATCCATGTCAGAAGCTCAAATTGAGGCAATTTTTTTCAACTGAAAAGGAAAACTGGCTTATAGGTATCTATATTTCATTTTCTAAAATTAGTGTTCATGAAAAAGTAACTAGTTATTTCAAATGGCACTCGTGACATCTTAAAAGGAGAATGGACCTGACAGTCAAGCTAAAGAGCTTTAGATCTAGATCAAATTTTGTCACCTACTGACTGTATACCCTTGAGAAAACCCACTTCTCTCTCAGGGCCTGTTTCCTAATCTGTCAAACAAACAAACAAAAAAATCCAATCTTGTGAACATCTACTTCTGCTTCTATCTATGGAGATAAGACAGATTGGACTTAATCATCTAAAGGTCCCTAATAGTCTAATAGGATTTGATTATATGATGCCTTGCTACTTATTCATAGTGACAGATAAATATAATTACTATAACACAAACAGAATTCTTAATAAGGATCAACATAACATCTATATATGGAAATTATCCATAGCCAAGCCCAACAGAACATTTCTTCTTTTTTAAGCTACATTTACAATTAAAAAGCAAAAATTTAAAGAGTATTCTTAAAAGAATATTTTTCATCTCTCAAAGTACTTACACAAGCAACTTTTAATCGCTCTGCTCAACAATTTAAATGATTAACTAGTTTAACTAATTTAACTGCTCACCAGATTTAGCAGTTCTTTCTCTCCCACTTCTGTCACTTGATGCTGCTCTTCGCTCTTTCTGCTCTATTCTAGGTGGAGGACCAAGAATTTTCTTTACTAATTTTTGTCCATCTCGCCAAGAAGATGTACTAATCAGATATTGCTACCTAAAAAAGAAAAGATATATATATATAAAAAACTTAAATTTTAGCTGTAAGAAATACCTCTTACTTAACCATACAAGTACTTGTAATTAATCTTTTGCTTATCTTATGCCAAAGTCACCCAAATATTTACAATCTAATTTTATTTTTAAACTCAAGTCCCCCCAAATCAATTAATGGAGTTTGTTTAACTTTTTATTTACCCACACACCTCAAATACTAAGTGTAAAATGCTTTGAAAGTTAAGTACCAAATATTAATGAATTATGAAACTTTCAGAACCAGGGCACCAAATTCAACAATTTTGGCACAGAATAAAAATATGTCTTAACTATAAGTGTTTGGTTTCTCAAAATTAGCACAGTACCTGACACAGTAAAACGTATGTCTGCTGAATAAGCAAATGACTTAAGCAAAGCATAGAAAAGAAGCTTAAGGAAACATGCAACAAAGAGTTAACAGTGACTACCTTTGAAGCAGATGGTTATTACAGATAATTTAACATTATATTTTATAGACATATAACACATTACTTTTTAATGCATAAAACAGTAACACTCAGAAAGCAAATATCATCAATTCTTTAAATTGCCATTAAAGAAGTTCATAAAAATAAAAGTATATTCCAATAAATACAGCTGTTTACCAAGAGAAAATATTTTCATTTATTAGCTTATGATAAAAAAATAAAAATTAGACCATTATTTCAAAACAGACAGTGACTTAAAAAACAAAAAATACCATGAAAGACCATTTATAAAATAGAAACCATTTTTAAAAATCTGAAATAAATATGTAAAAGTGTTTAAATACAAAGCAATATAAAAATGTAATGGAAATGAAAATAATGAAGTAATACTTTAAACCTAATTAAATTAGAAAAAATACTTTTACATTCATAGCCAAAGCTGGTAAAATTATAGTAAAAATCACTTTTACTATGCTTGTTGAAATATCAATGGATATAGTTTCCTTTTAAAAAATAGTATTACATGTCAAAGGGGTCATTTCCCTTGACAAATAATCGAAGTAATAGAAATGTATCCAACAGAAAGAAAAAAAATAAATGACAATGTTCACTGTATTATTTTTATAATATCAGAAGTAACCTAAATATTGAATAGTAGATAAACTATGTTTCCATTAGGAGTACTATGTGGCCATTTCCAATTACAATCTCTATAAGAAATAGCAGAAATGTTCTTGTCCTAAGATGCTAAGAGAAAAAGATAAAATCTTATAATACAATGACTATAGTAATCTACTACTGATTTTAAAACTAAACTAAGGAAATACACAAAACGACTAGTCCTTTGTTTAAGTAAGACCAGTGGTTTTTATCTGTTTTTTCTATTTTTGAAGCTTTCTGTGATACTACTTTATTACATCTGTAATTTTAAAACATATTTACAGTACCATTTAAAAGTTTAAATGAAAGTAGTTTTAATGAAAACATCATTAAAAAACATGAATTATAAATGTGTACTATTTACTTTAGAAATGCTTTTGCACCTTGCTATTAACCTTAAAAAGTTTATCTAAAATATTTAAACGGTCTTAAGTCTATTGTTCAATCTATTTATAAGATACTTCATGTGCTTAAGCAAAATGGGAGAACAGGTTTCTCTTCAATTTCAGCTTAATTTTCTGAATCAAGAGCAAGCAATCCTGAATATGCTGGGTAGTTATCTATAAATGTTGGCTTCCAAATATGCTGGGTGGCTATTTCTAAATTCTAGCTTTCTGGAATAGTCCCATGCAGTCATTGGTAGAAAAAGAAAACTTTTACCAAGATAAACTCTTAAAACAGCTTTAACTCAATTAAATGACTCTCTGTAGCAGTCACTGCCACAGTATACACATGGCAGAATTAGCCCACCACAAAACTGGATAAATACAATCCAAGATCAGTATTTACAAGTTATAGTGGTCCCAGTGCTTCCCTTCAAACTATGCCCCTCACAACAGTATCACATGAAAAACACTCTTACATTTTTTTAAGGTAAGAATCAGTTTAGTTTACACCCAGGTAATTCCTGTCCTATAAAATTTTATTTTTTTATTGGTATATAGCCAGGATCTTTCTAGTATGGCATCTACAATTAACAATAGATGTCACAAAGTAAGTTATTTGGCACTCTTTTGATTAGTCTATGATCAAAAAAACAAGATCATGGCATCCAGTCCCATTATTTCATGGCAAATAGATGGGGAAACAATGGAAACAGTGGCAGACTTTATTTTTTTGGGCTCCAAAATCACTGCAGATGGTGACTGCAGCCATGAAATGAAAAGACGCTTACTGCTTGGAAGGAAAGTTATGACCAACCTAGATAGCATATTAAAAAGCAGAGACATTACTTTGCCAAAAAAGGTCCATCTAGCCAAGGCTATGGTTTTTCCAGTAGTCATGTATGGATGTGAGAGTTGGACCATAAAGAAAGCTAAGCGCCGAAGAATTGATGCTTTTGAACTGTGGTGTTAGAGAAGACTCTTTAGGGTCCCTTGGACTGCAAGGAGATTCAACCAGTCCATCCTAAAGGAAACCAGCCCTGAATATTCATTGGAAGGACTGATGTTGAAGCTACAACTCCAATCCTTTGGCTACCTGATCTGAAGAGGTGACTCATTTGAAAAGACCCTGATGCTGGGAAAGATTGAGGGTGAGAGAAGAATGGGCCGACAGAGGATGAGATGGTTGGATGGCATCATCCAATCAATGGACATGAGTTTGAGTTAATTCCGGGAGTTGTTGATGGACGGAGAGGCCTGGCATGCTGCAGTCCATGGGGTCACAAAGAGTCGGACACGACTGAGCAACTGAACTGAACTGATTAGTCTATGATCAGAAAAACAAGCATTTGGTCAGAAAGTAGTGCCTCATCACTCTATTTTCATGTTTTTATAGGACTTTGTATGTTCCCTATTCAATTATTTGGGGGCTTTCCTGTGGCCTCAGACAGTGAAGAATCTGCCTCTAATGTAGGAGACTTGGGTTCAATCCCTGGGTCAGGAAGACCCCTCTGAAGAAGGGAATGGCAACCCACTCCAGTAATTCTTGCTGAAGAATCTCATGGACAGAGGAGCCTGGTGGGCTAAAGGCCATGGCCTGGCAAAGAATCAGACACGACGGAGCGACTAACACTTTCACTTTCACTTTATTCAATATTCATTACACTTTAACTACACATCTGCTTTTTTCCTGACAAGATTCTAAGTTCCAGGAGGGAAGGAGCTATGTGCATCTTGCTTACCACTATACTGCCTAAGCTTAGAATATCCCAGTGCCTTAAATAAAGCAAATGTATTTGCATAATGAATGTTTGAGTTGTCTCCAAACTGAAAGTGGCAAGTTTCCAACTTTCTCCACTCCCTTGACCCAAATTACTCAATGACTTAAATATGACACACTAAACAGCCATTTTCAATACAGCTAGAAATAATAATTAGTAATAGAGAAATTATACCTAACAATTAAGTGTTAACAATGTGTCAGGTACTATATTGAGTACTTTTGGTATTAACTATTTTAGTTCTCACAACAACTTATGAGAAAAGTAACTAGTGGTTTCCCATTTACAAACAGGGAAACCAAAGGACACCAAAATTAACTCAATTACAAAAGGAACAAAGTTAGACATGACAGATCCAGCGTATAAATTCAGGCCATCCAGATCAAGCCTAAAATGTTAACCACTATAAAGCTAGGGAATTCTCTTTTCCCCCATCTTGATTTATTCAGAGTCCAGTCCATTACTAGCATAGACTGCCAGCTTTTTCTTGTACAATATTTATTCACTCATGAGAATAAGTAAAGAAACTTAGCTACAGGCATAAGCCATCCCTCTGTATATAAAAGTCCACTATATAAAAATCATTACCTTTAATCTGGTTAATTTCTATTAAAAAATAATGACAGAAAAAACTAGGGGGGGGGGGACTGTTCAGTATCATGGTGAACATATTTCATGAGTATATACATATATGAAGATTTATCAGACTACATATTCTAAGTATGTCAATTAACCTCAAGAAAACACACATAAAATGATACATAAAATATACTGAATTTTTGCATGTGTCAATAATAAGAACATTTATTTCTGAATAGATGGCATTTCACTAATATGTATTTTAAGATGGGCCTAATATTGAGAAAACCAACCTGTTTTGCATTCTGAACTTGATAACTGTGCTGCCTTTTGGACTTTTCGTACTGGCTTGACCACTTTCTTCTCTTTACTTTTTTCAGCTGGTTTTTCTTTCATAGAGCTATCATCTGAAAAACAGAAACATTTATTGCAAATATTATAATGAGTGGTATTGATCCACTCATCCTCCCCCCAGTATGAGAAATCTATATAGAATACATGGTTTAGGAAGGGAGAGAGAAACCTTCGCTATTTCTTTGACTCAAAAGCTGCAATGTCAAGTCCTCTTACAGAAAGGTCTAGAGATCATGATTACTCTACTGTTAGGTCTCAATTCTTTTCTTTTCTTTTTTTTTTTTTTTTCAGGAAACCCTTGAGATACTCACCTGGTTTTCACAAACTGAAAGAAGCTACAATAATGCTTTCCAAGCTAGATCACAGCATTTACAGAATCTCAGAAGTAGGCACTTTCACAGATTCCTATTTCATTTAAAAATTCCCACTTAACTGAAATATCCTGAACTTCTAGAATAAAACTGTATAAAACACTCAATTTTCCTAAATTAGGCTCTTTTATGATTAGGCTAGTGAAATATGTCCAAGTATTTCACATATAAACTATTACTCACTAATTTTTAAATTCCAATCTGCAGAAATAAACCGACTATACACATAAATTTGAAAACTAATCTCAACCACAGATCTGGATAAATGTACTTTAAACATATATAGAGCTCTGCATTCTGAGCAAAGAAGTGTGATTCAAAGGCCCTGAGGCAGGAGCATACTTAGTGTCTAAGAAATAGCAAGGAAATCAATGTGAATGAAGTGAAGAACGAGAAAAGCACTAAGAGTTAGGGTCAAAAGACATGACTGAGGGCCAGATTACATAGGGCTTTACAGGTCATTGTGAGAACCAGGTTTTACTCAAGAATAGGATGAGAAATTGAGCAAGGAGTGACATGACCTAACAAGCTTACTCTGATAGCTATGATGAGAACAGATTCATTAGAAGAAGAGCAGAAGCAGGGTAACCAGTTAGAAGGCTACTACAGTAATCCAGGCAGGAGACTGACAGTGGATGGCTTGAACCTAGGTGGTAGGTGAAGGTGATTATATTTTAGAGGTATTTCAGACAATTTAGATATAAGGTATAAGAGAAACAGAGGGATCAAAGATGACCAAGGATTTGGGACCTGAATAATCAGAAGGATAAGATTTACTCTCCAGTAAGATGGAGAGACTACCAGAGGAATAAGTTTAAGGGGTGTACCATGACCTCATTTAGTTAACTAGCTCCATTTTTGGATATATTAAGCTTAAGAAATTTATTATACATCCAGGGAGAGGTGCATAGTTAGCAGCTGGATATGAATCTGAATTCAGAGAAGTCTGGTCAGAGACATAAATCTGGGAATCATCAGCAGAGAATATTTAAAAGTACTGAAACTCGATGAGCTTGCCTAGTTTGTATATGGATAAACAAAAAATTTAAAAAACAATAAAGGAAAAAGAAAGGGATAGAAGAGAAAAGAAAAACAATTAGAAACACAGATCCAAGCACAGAGACCAGGACATGCCAATGTTCAGAGATCAGATAGCTGATTAGGAAAAAAAAAAAAAAAAGAACAAAAAGGAGCAGATAAACTTAGAAGGAAAACTAAACACTTATGGTATCATAGATGAGATTCAAAGTGAAGAATTTCAAAGATGAAGTGATTAGTGATAGCCAAAGTTTCTGAGAAAGACTTTATTTTGGGGGCTCCAAAATCACTGCAGATGGTGATTGCAGCCATGAAATTAAAAGACACTGGCTCCTTGGAAGGAAAGCTATGACAAACCTAGACAGCATATTAAAAAGCCAAGACATTACTTTACCAACAAAGGTCCGTCTAGTCAAAGCTATGGTTTTTCCAGTAGCCATCTATGGCTATGAGAGTTGGACCATAAAGAAAGCTGAGTGCCGAAGAATTGATCTTCTGAACTGTGGTGCTGGAGAAGACTCTTTAGAGTCCCTTGGACTGCAAGGAGATCCAACCAGTCCATCCCCAAAGAAACCATCTCTGAATATTCATTGGAAGGACTGATGCTGAAGCTGAAACTCCAATACTTTGGCCACCTGATGCAAAGAACTGACTCATTTGAAAAGACTCTGATGCTGGGAAAGACTGAAGACAGGAGAAGGGGATGATGGAGGATGAGACGGTTAGACGGCATCACTGACTCGATGGACATGAGTTTGAGCAAGCTTCAGGAGTTGGTTATGGACAGTGAAGCCTAGCATGCTGCAGTCCATGGGGTTGCAAAGAGTTGGACACAACTGAGCGACTGAATTGAACTGAATGTTTCTGAGAGATTGAGCAGGATAACAAATGAGAATTACACACTGGATTTAGCAATGTGGAGGGGTCACTGATGACCTTGTTAACAGCAGTCCACAGAGAAGTAGGAGCAAAAACCTAACAGGAAGGTTTCAAGAGTAAAACGGAGGAGAAAAATTGGAGACTATGAAGATAAAGCAACTTTCTGAAGCTTCACTGTAAATAAAAGGAGAGAAACAAAGCAGAGTAGGGCCAAAAGAGGGGTTCTTTTATGATGGCCCAGAAGCATGTTGTCAAACACTATGTTGATGGGCATGACCTCATAGACAGGGAAAACTTGATAATGGGAAAGAGTAAACAGGGCTGTAGTAATGCCCTTAAATACGCTAGAGCAAATGGAATTTAATACAGAAGTAGATGGGTTTTGTTTAAGATAGAAGCAGTGGGAGAGTTGATTCACCAAAACAAAAGAGAAGGCAGGCTACATAATAGGCAGACCTTTTTAAGAGTTCTTTGGCATATATCATTCCACTAGTCTATTGATACTGTTCTGTGAAGCATATTATCATTTCCATTTTACAAATGAGAAAACCAAGGAAGAGAGTTTATGTAACACAGATAGTATGAAAAACTAATTAAGTGGCAGAGCCAGAATTTGAATCCTTATAAACTAATTCAAAATTTCACTCTTAACTATTGCATTATATTTCCTTTTCATATGAGAAAAAATTTCTGAAGAAATTGTTCCAAAAATAATAGTAGGAAAATTGGACTGGACAGTTAATGTCATATTTATTAGTAGAGTCTCTACTAGGGCTTACTAGAAAATTTTCAGGCTTCAGAGTCAGACTGAGTTGGTTTTAAACCTTGGCTTCAATTTTAACTGCTCTATGCAACCATGGGAAAATTACTCCTTGAGCTTACACTTCCTCAACTGTAAAACATTTAGGAGACTAAATGTCGGGCACCATCTTGCCCAAAATCATACAAGGTTTCAATATAGTAGTAGTATATGTATGATCTTCCTATTTTCCTCCTCCAGTCTTCCATAAGTTCCTCCTATTTTCAATCCTCTAACACACATTATTCCCTTCTGACAACGTTCATTTTTCTTCCTGCTTTTTGCCCTCACAGTACCTTATCTGCTGCCCACCAAATTACTGACCATTTCAAAGATCTCGGAGGGCTAGTAAACTTCAACTAGACTCTTACGTTTCCTTCAAATCAGACAAGCCCACTCAGAACGTCCCTTAGTTTTAAAATAGCCTAGTTTCTGTCTTTTCAGCTATGCTAATTTAACCCTGGAGCAAAGCCTAGAAGCTAAGAGTCTTGTGACTGACAATATCTACTTAAGTATACCATGCATTTAAAGTGGGAAATAACTTTAGTTTGGTGACAATTTTATGTTTCAGTATTGGAGCTTAGGTAGTATGCATGATAAAACACTCAAAACATAGGAACACTCTACTCTCACCTGCAAAGTGAAGTGCTAAGTCACGATACAGTTCTCTACTCATGTTTTGAAACTCAGCCTCCTGCCACACTTTCCCATCAGGTGTTCGAATCTTGGTCTCTGAAGGATTGAAGCCTAATATACAACCAAAAATACAAAACATCCTTATCAATACTGCATTCAAAGTTTTGTTATATTATTAATTTTAAGTGAAATAAATACACTATAAAATTCACTCTTTTAAAGATACAACTCCCTGCTTTTTAGGATATTCAGATAGTTACACAACTATCACCACCATCTAATTCTAGAGCATTTCATCACCCTGAAAAGTAACCCTGTACCCATTAGCAGTTGCTCCCCACACCACTCCCTCTATTCCCTGCCAACTACTCAACTATTTTCTATCTTTATAGATTTGCCTATTCTGGACATTTCCATATAAATAGAATCCTACAATGTGTGGGCTTTTGTGTCTGGCTTCTTTCACTTAGCTTTTATTGTTGAATGAAACTCCACTGTATAGATATATCGATGTTTGCTTATCCATTTACCAGCTGATGAACATCTGGGCTGTTTCTTCTTTTTGGCTATTATGAATAATGTCGTTATAAATATATATGCACAAGGATGTGTGTAAATATAACTTTTTCAATTCCCTTGGGTAGTGTATCTAGGAGTGGAACTGCTGGCTCATATGGTAACTCTTTATGTTGAACTTGTTGAGGAACTGTCAAAATGTTTTCTAAAGAAGCTGTACCATTTTACATTTTTACCAGCAATTTCTCCATATCCTCACTTGTTATTGTCTTTTTTATTATAGTCACCCTCATAGGTATGAAATGGTATCTCACTGTGGTTTTGAATTGTGCATCCCTAATAATTAAATGTTGAACAGCTTTATAAGCTTTTAAAAGAGGAATGCATCATTAGCTACCACATGATGTGTTAACAAGTGCTGTTTGGAAAAGTAAGCTTCAGTTAGACAAAGCAATATACATTTGTTGAAAAAGACTAGAAATGGAGAAGTACCAGATTAAATGATAAAAGAATGTCAACCATAAATTATGGATATCAGAGAAACGAACTACCTTTCCAAGTCTGAAGAGAAACGACAATAGTCACTCTTCTTTTCTTTGAAGACAGGCATTAATCACTATCTTTTGCCTGATTTTGCCTATGGCTGAACAAATGGACAAGTTTCTGTCTACACAGACAAAATCAGACAACCAAAGTGTGGAAAACAGTTCCTTGAAACATATTTGTTCATTTCTCAACAAACATTACACGTGTGCTATTTTCTAGAAATTATCATTCTAATTTCCTACTTCAAATTCATCACTATTTCTTAAGAAACCTACTAACTTAAAATGTTACTTTGCAAAAAAAAGATAAAGTAATGAATATGGATGATAACCAGAATAGTAAAAAGATCGGTATTTTCAAATGGGCTCAACTTACCAAAGAATTGCCATTAAATATTTTGTAAAAATTAAATCAATTTAATGGAGTCAAAAATTGGTAAAAGCACTTTAAAAGTGCTAGATAAAATGTTACTGATAAAACAATTACATGTCTAATAGAAAGTAATCTATTCAGCTCTTAAGACAACAGCATAAGCTTAATTTTACCTGAAATTTGTACCACAGGGCACACACAACTATGCTTACAGCTATATAAACAAAAAGTTTATAAACACAGTATTTAGTCTATTGCAAACTACAGTTTGGAGAAGGCAATGGCACCCTACTCCAGCACTCTTGCCCAGAAAATCCCATGGATGGAGGAGCCTGGTAGGCTGCAGTCCATGGGGTCGCTAGAGTCGGACACGACTGAGCGACTTCACTTTCACTTTT
Source organism: Aepyceros melampus (assembly GCA_006408695.1). NCBI lineage: Eukaryota > Metazoa > Chordata > Mammalia > Artiodactyla > Bovidae > Aepyceros > Aepyceros melampus. The sequence goes on along the minus strand of SJXQ01010333.1, from coordinate 400,509 downwards.
CCCTTTCATGCACTGGAGAAGGAAATGGCAACCCACTCCAGTATTCTTGCCTGGAGAATCCCAGGGACAGAGGAGCCTGGTGGGCTGCCGTCTATGGGGTCGCACAGAGTCGGACACAACTGAAGTGACTTAGCAGCAAACTACAGTTTATAACAAGAAAGTATGGCAATTCCATGTAAACCTATCTTCCTCCCAACATTTCTTACCCTCATTCCATCTCTCTGCATTCAACCTTACCACTTTTTCTTCTCTTCTCTTCAGGAAACATTTATCTTTATGGGAGCCTTTCTTTATATTTGCATCTTTACTTATAAGTTAACTTTAAGCAGCTTTCAGTATCTACATTAGTTTCTCTTTCTGTTCCACAGTTTTTATTTCCATCCTCTTTGTGCACATTTTTTCTTAATAATTGAATTTATTGAATAGAATATTTATGTGCATTTGTGTCCAAGACACTGTACTAAGTTTTGAAATAAAATACAGATGATCAATACAGGCTTAAACTTCTTGGGCATTTAAACCAGAAAGAAAAAGATATGTAAACCACTAAGTATAAAACAATGAAAGAACCATTGTGTTCACTACCTCAAATTTTAAACTTATACATACACAAATGTAATGTGTTTAGAATGGGTTACATATACTAACAACTACATTAAAAGACAAAGAAAAATCTCCTTCTCTCTCTCTTTTCTCTCTCTCTCATTTGTGTAAGAGAAAATTATCTCTGGAATGATACATAAATTATTAACACAAGTAACCTCCAGAAAGGGGACCAGGTGACTGGAGCACAAGAATGATACAGCTTTTCAATGTACGTCTTTTTTGTCTTTTCAAATGCAAGTCAAGTGAATTTATTAAGTATTTAAACAAATGAAATTAAAATGTCACTTTAGAATACAGTATATTAAGATACTTTTAATTTATACTGACGAAAAGTTAGCAGAAAAACAGTTCTTCACTGTTGGAAAAGATAAATCCACTGCTCAGGATACCACTGGAAACCATATTCTGTTATGATTTCTGAAATGAATACTATATTTCATTAGTTAACCTCATAAAAGTTACATTCATAATATATTTTAAGATGGAAACTAAACTATTAAAACTAGTAATAAAAGGAACACACAAAATCTAGTCACAACTCAAAGTCATACTTAAAATTTTCACTCTGATTCTTTAAGGTTGCTTTCTTAATTTTTAGATTTTTAATTATTAAATAAAACACAGATTCAAATCAAACATCTTAACTCTGCTTTACTGGAAGAACTTTTGAAACTGCAGACTTTGACTCCTAGAATGAACAAACCTTAAAGGTTCAATCTGCATTTAATGGGTCTGATATAAATATAGCCAGTTTTGTATAATCACTATCTTAGAACCAGCAAGAACATCTGACCCCATCATTTGCTAACAGCTCTGTCAGCAATGTGGACAATTTCTACATGGCACACAACAACTAGAAGGATAAGAAAGAATTTTATTAAGGGAACTACCCACAATTTTATCATAAATTATCTGGAATAAAATGCTAATATCTATCTTGTAATTCATAATGAGTATTACTAGCAAAACATATCACAAAAAACGGATAAACTGTTCAAACTATAGTTAGTTAAGTTTGTTCTCTTAAAATTAACAGAATAAACCAATCTTGATTATATTTTGATCTTCATACATTTATAAATACTGAACTTGAAAAAACATCTGCAAAAGAAAGGCCAGAATGGTAGGAACTTTAAGACAAAAGTCTAATCTCATCAACAAATCAAAATTTTACATGGATGACCCTGACCCTGTGAAAATAATTTCAGGAACATAAAAATGCAAAACCACCATATATAAAAACTTGAGTTGGGTTGAAAGCAGAAATTCTCTCTGAAAAGCATCTTCTCAATGGAAATCTGATTTATTGTTTTCTTAAACATGGAGAAAACCCCTGTCAAAATTCTAAATTAACAAAACAGGATTAAAATGTCAGTGCCAAGATATTCTGTAGCCAAATATTAACTAGCAGTGATTGAAGCATTTTTCAAACATTGCTTTTAAAAGAATTTCTAATAACAATAGAAATACAATGGCAGAGTAACAGCAATATTCTTTCAGTTCTCTGAAATTTGTACTAATTTTTATTTTCTCTTTTGTTCAACTTATTAAAGGTTCGTACAGTAGGTCTCAAACTAAAAGAACCTCTTGAAGGATCTGAATCCGCAATTTTAGCATGCACTTTGAATTAATTTTTTTATGCATTTGAGAATCACCCCCTATTCTAAATGATCCTCTCTACTCCAATACATCCTAGGGGAACAGGGAGACAAGGAGGCAGGGAAGAGAAGATGTAAACACTGGTCACAGACCTTTATACGCTGGGGCAGGTGGTGCTGCGGCCACTTTCCTGACTTTTGCGGTCGCTGAGCTATCAACATTAACAGCCATCACTGGATGGTCAATATGACCCAGATTCCGGCCCTGGCCATTGTTTCTTCTGAGTGTTCCCACTGTTTTCTAATCCGCTCCTTGAGTTTTTCCAGTTTGACATCATGTTGTCGTCGCTTTAGGATATCTAATCTTTGGGAATTACAAGTACTAGTAGAAGACGGAGAAGAGTCAGTTAACCGTGACACTTTTGAATCAATATTATGGCCCACAGTACACACAGAAGACTTCAAAGTGTTCTCATTTCCTTTTGTTCTATTAGGTTTTTCTTCATCACTTCTCACAGCAGCTGCCACCTTAATCAAACATTCAGAATTTTGCAATGCATCAATTGTTGGTCGATCGTTTAAAAACCTAACAACTGTATCATCAACGGCAGATGATTGGGAGCTCTCAAAATCACAGCAAAGTATATTCCGATCTTCTCGACTGCACATCAACCGGTTCCCACTCTCAGGCTTCTCTTCATTAACATCCACACAATATACATGCTTTGTCTCTAAATGGCTGGGACTTATACTGGATGGTGTGCCATGGACTTCCCTATTATTAAAAAATAATAAGCTTTAAATAAAGAATACAAAAACCAGTCATACAAACTGAATGGAGAACTCTAAACATTAGAGACCCCAAAACCTAGACCCTCTAGTAGGTTAGAAATAACAAGATAATCATTACTACTATTAAAATTAAATGCTCAATGCCTTCTGGGTATCAAAGGTTAGATTATGGCAAATAATCTAAATCATAATGTGCATACTATAAAACTATGCAAAAGATGCATGCAGAGATTTCCTTAAGAACCCCAGAAAGCAGAATTACAATCTGACTTTGGATATTCACTTGACACTTACTACCAAAATGTACATTTTACTTCTCCATAAAATCTTAAGAACTATGGGGAAAAGTTCTCAAATTCTGGCATTTCACATATATAACTTCTAAATAGTGTACGAAATTAACAGACTGGGAGTAGAAATAAAATGGAAGTACAATAAACATTTACTTCCAAATAAATGTGGTTAGTAAAGTTAAATCTCTCTGAACTACAGACTACTTTTTTGCAGCTTCAAATTATGTAAAGCAGGTCTAGAAATTCCAGAGCAGGCAAAGAAGACTGGACACAGCCAAAGCACGCATCACAAAGTCCATATTCTCTACTCACAAAAACACTAGCAAAAGTACTCCTTCAGAAACTATTTTGATTTTACGTTTCATTCTAGTAAATTATATTTTAGAAACAGAAGCAGTTATTGAAAGGGAGATTAATGAAGACAAGCCTCAACAGTAGGAAGAAGACATGAAAAATGACCCAACAAAATTATAGAAACAAACATAACAATCATCTGGACCTCTAAGTTCTGAAAGAGTAGACATTTGCCACATGTGGCAATTGAGCACTTGAATGTGCTTAATCCAAACTGAGATGTGCTGTAATGTAAATTAAGTACCAGATTTTAAAAAATTAAAAAATAAAGACCGTAAAACATCTTTGGGTGTGCGCACTGAACACTCGAATGTGCTTAATCCAAACTGAAATGTGCTGTAATGTAAATTACGTACCAGATTTTAAAAAAATTAAAAAATAAAGACTGTAAAACATCTTTGGGTGTGTGACTACTAAAATTATTTAAATTACATATGTGTGGTTCACTTTAATGGTGCCATTGTATATTACTGATCTAAATCTTTCAGTTTAGGCATAAAACTCTAAATATCACAAAGATTATTAAAGTCATGACTCTATTACAGCAAAATATGGTAACTTTGCAGCTATCATGAGTACACAAGTTTGTGCATTTTTCTAAGGAGACAGTCTATAGCTTTCATCAGATTCTCACTGGGGTCCATGACTCAAAAAACATTAGACCCACTTCTGAGAGGCTGATTATTAAATAAGATGGGGGCTGAGAACTGAGTTCTGCAGCTTCCACTAGAGATCAAGACTAAATTCAATTATTTTCACTATCTCGACCAGACTGCAACAACTCACTGTTGAAATGATTAAGGTCTAAAATCAGCACAAGCAGAGAATAAAATAGGAATCCCTGGTGGCTCAGCGGTAAAAAACCCACCTGCCAATGCAGAGATGTGGTTCTATGTCTGGGTTAGGAAGATGCCTTGGAGAAGGAAATGGCAACCTACTCCACTATTCTTGCCTGGGAAATCCCACAGACGAGAAACCTAGCAAGCTACAATCCAAGGGATCGCAACGAGTCAGATACAACTTAGTGACTAAACAACAGAGAATAAAATAAAGTATAAAATGGTAGGTTACCTACATGTCTTAATCATAAGGGAAAGAAAATTAATCAAAAAAAGTAAAGTTGGGACTGCCCTTGTAGTCCAACGGCTAAGATTCTGCACTCTCAGTGAAGGGGGCCAGGTTCCATCCCCGGTCAGGGAACTAGTTCCCACATGCTGCAACTAAAGATCTCAGCACGCCACAACTAAGTCCCAGCAGAGCCAAATTAGACAGATCAAAATAAATGAACTTAAAAAAAAAAAAAAGTAATTTCACAGTCTTTCACTCATTCACTCATTAAATATCTACTATGAATAAGGGTGTTCACTATGCCATTCTTTCAACTTTTCTATAAATATGAAAATTATTGTAACAAAATGCTGGAAAAAATATCTACAGAATACTTAGTTAAATGACAAGCATTAAGATAATGGTTGGGGAATGAGACAGATTTGTAGTTTTACATAAAGTAATGTAATGGGTACACATTTACTCAAAATACAAAGCAGCATGAAAATGCTCCAACAGAGGAAGCACAGGTGGTACTAAGTCGCTTCAGTTTTGTCCAAATCCTTATGACCCTATGGACTACAGCCTGCCAGGCTCCTCTGTCCATAGGATTCTCCAGGCAAGAATACTGAAGTGGGTTGCCATGCCCTCCTCCAGGGGATCTTCCCGATCCAGGGATCGAACCTGAGTCTCTTCTGTCCCCTGCATTAGCAAGCAGGTTCTTTACCACTAGTGCCACCTGGGAAGCACAGAGGAAGGGTTGAATAAGCTAGGCAATGAAATGGGGTAGAAACAGATATAGCAGTGTTTCATACAGAAGGTGATAAAAGGTGAGTTTTAGATGATGAATGGAGTGGCCAGGTGAAGGGTGTTCTATTCACAGCTATCCTACAGGTATTTGTTTCTTTTCTTAAAATATACATAATTTACACAATTTAAAATGTGAGGTAGTATTATCTGCAGCAAGAATATTAGAATAGAAATAGTAATTTAGTTTCAATTCTGATAGTGATTATGTTTCTAGGCATCTCTTTATTCTTTTAAATTTTCCCTTTCTCCTTTTTCTAAACTATGCACTTGTACCCAGATTAAGTCCCTGGCCTTTTCTCTGTTTTTTTCACTTTTATCACTTCAATGCTATTGACAACTCCCATATTTATATTTGCAGCACTGACTTTTCCACACACATTCCTACCCAAACATCCAACTGCCTACTGAATATTTTCACCTAGATATTTCAAAACTGAATCAAATGGAACACACTGAAAATCAAACCCATAATTTACCTCTGCATGCTTGCATGCTAAGTTGCTTGTGTCCAACTTTTTGTGACCCTATGGACTGTAGCCCATCTGGCTCCTCTGTCCAAGGGATTCCCCAGGCAAAAATACTGGAGTGGGTTGCCATGCCGTCCTCCAGGGGATCTTCCCAACCCAGGGAACAAACCCACATCACCCACAGCTCCACTGAGCCACCAGGGAAGCATAATTCACCATCACCCAAATTTTTAATCTCAAATATAAGATGTGAGAGTTGGACCATAAAGGTTAAGCAATGAAGAACTGATGTTTTTGAACTGTGGTGCTAGAGACTATTCTTTTGAGAGTCCCTTGGACAACAAGAAGATCAAACCAGTCAATCCTAAAGGAAATCAACCCTAAATATTCATTGGAAGGACTGATGCTGAATGCCACCTGATGTGAAGAACCAACTCATTGGAAAAGATCCTGATGCTGGGAAAGATTGAGGGCAAGAGGAGAATGAGGCAACAGAGGATGAGATTGTTGGAAGGCATCACATCAATGGACATGAGGTTGAGCAAACCTGGGGAGACAGTGAAGGACAGGGAGGCCTGGCATGATGCAGTTGATGAAGTGCAAAGAATCAGATATGACTTAGCAACTGAACAATAGCAAGTATAAAAACTAAGTATTTCCAAGCACCATCATTAAAAACTCCTTACTTTACTGACTGACACTTTAAAATACTAAAAAATAAATGAAACAAGAAAGTATAAGTTTCAGTGTCTATTACTTAATACTATTTGCTATCCTAACAGCAAGAATATATTTCTATCAGTAGTTAAAATGTCCCTCAAATACAAAACTCTTTAATTTTATCTGGTGAATATTCTAAATTAGCTAAGAAAAATGCAAAGCATTTTATACCATTTATATATTAAAATTCATTCATCAATCTTGAATATCTAACTAAACTGTTAAAAGCAGCCACTGACAACACAAACAATAAACCAACTCACATTCTCAGAAGAAAGAAATATTAGTTAACTGATTAATGCTAACCCCCTCCAACTCAAAAAAGAAAAGAAAACTAAACTATGTGAAGACCACTGTGTAGAACACCCAATCTGAGATATAAGGGAGAAGAAAGCCATACTTCCAGAAACTGAATAATTTGTTTGTAGGAAGCATATTACAATGGAGTGGTCTGGAGCAAATATTACTACTTCTCCCCAAATATTCAATCTGTAAAAGAACAGAAAGTTAGCATTTCATAATATAAAAGATTTTGCTTTACCTTTTTGGAAAATGGAAAAGGTACTACTACTAGATTCAGAGTGTGATGAAAAACTGAGAAAATAAAATATAATATTATTACGAATACTATAGGTTAACTCTATAGATAATTTAAAAAAAAAAAAGAAAGAAACCCACACTAACCTGTAAGAAACCAAAGGGTCACGAAACTCCACACGATTAATTTTTTTTACATTACTCTCCAGGGTGGTAGCTCTGAGAGGACTACGAGATTTCTCTTTTCGTGATTTAGAAAATTTGGAGGCTGGAGCATTAACCAAAGAATCATCCAGGTATCTACCATCTGAAGAAAAAGGAAATCTATGAAAACATATGATATAAAATACAACTGTCTCTGAATTGGCTAGCACTTAAGAAAATAACTTAGGTATCTTATTGTTTCTGGACTCTCAAGCTGGATATCATGCAAGTATATTAAAAAAAAAATTCAGGTTCTATTATTACAATAACTCAATCTATAGAGAAAGACTGCATTCTAAGCAAACAACACAAAGTAAAATTCTAAATAATAAATTCCTTTTGTCAAAGGCTCTCACTTCAAAAAAGATGCATCAGCTAAAACCCAAGACTCACAGATTATAGAAAAGAATCATAGTTTCAGTTAATCTGCAGGTTTATTCCACTAATTATGCAACCACAAAATTAAATATATGAAAGGTAACCAAAGAAAATATTGCCAGAGTCAATTTATGATAGTATTTGTAAGATAAGCATTCTAATTTTGATCATAAATCCCAACCACAAAAACAAAAGTCTTAAGTCAACTAAATTTCAAACTAAAATACATGTAAATTTTTTTTTTAAAAAAGGACATATATAACCCTAAAGGCTCAAAATCAAATTCTCACTGACAAATGAAAACTCACTGCCAAAGGTGATGCTGTGGTGCTAAGTCCCTGATCAAAAGATGGAGAAAACGTTGTCTACAGTCACTGAATATGAGGCTGCTTCATAACTACTCAGTACCAAACGAAAAAAACTAAATGCTGATGAAGCATCTAGTCTCTGACAAAAGAACAAGGAAATACATGGGACTATATGGAGAAATTAAACCAAAACACCAAAAGTTCATATTTAATATATTTATATCTTTGGAAGTCACCTCATACATACCTTTTCTACTAATTTTTCTGGTAGCACTTGCAGAAGATTTCTTGGTATCCATGACAGAATCAAACACAGCTGTACTCGTAGGGGCTACTTCCAATTTGTTTTCAATGTGTCTCAGCTGAAGTTTAAACACCATCAAAACAAATAGGTTAATTCTATTCTAAACCAGCTACCATCAATTTAATTACTTAAATTGTCCAACAACTTTCTGCAAAGCAGAAAAAACTTAGGAATGCTTTAACTAAAAACAATTAGTTTTGCTATTATTTACTACTTAAGCAATTGGCCAATGCTGCCCAAATTTGGACACAAAAATAAAAATGTCTATAGATACCAAGTTTTCTATTTGACCTGTTGATGTATTTTTTTAACTGTTGAGTTTTTTAAAAGCAGTAAATTTTCTAACATTGTGTGTTGCATATCATTATGCTACATATTTTGTGCATTTCTACACAGTTTATGTTTTATATGCAAAAATGAGGAAAGAACAATTCCTCTAGACTAAAATTTAGGATTATTTAAGTAGCCACAACTTTTTATCATTTTATATCTACAAAATAAGTTTTACAATAAGGACAAAGTTAATAAGATAAAATTCAGGTTTCCAAACACTACAGTTGTCTTTTGATATAACCATCAATGATTTTAAAAAGTATTTTCTCCTAAATGCTTACAGGAGAAAAAGTGCAGAAAACAGAAGAAAGTAGAAAAAAATAAAATGAATCAAAATTCCAAAATTCCACCACAAAGAGAGAAAAACTTTGTGTAAAATTCTGATTTATCTTCTTTCAGATTTTAGCAGTGCAATGTACTCACAAAATTGGAATAATCCTTTATATATTAATAGTTCTATATCAGACTGTTCCCCCATTTATATTATGAACCATTGATTACCCCTAAAAATTATTTTTAAAAACCCAATTTTTTTTTTTCAAAAAACAACTATTAACAATTCAGCTCTAAGTTAGTTTACCTCTAAATTTAATTGGAGATAAAAACTATTCTTACACTATAAATGTACAATGCTCACGAAGAATATATGCTGAATGCTACATTCATGGACCCAAAATCTGACTCTGCTTTATGACCAAATCTAGGTTATAGTACCTTTTCCAGATTGACTTTCAAATCAGTTCAAAAGATTATAGGATAGAAAGTATCAAATTTACACTGTTAAGAAATAGATGACTTGAATTCTGGTAGAATACAAAACAAGACAAATATATAAATATATATATATATACACATACACACACATATATATATCTAAGGTTGTGCAAACATAATTACAGTTCAGACTGTGACTTTTTAAAATAATTTTATTTATTTATTTTTGTCTGTCCTGGGTCTTCACTGCTGTGTGGACTTGAGTCTCTAGTTGCAGAGAGCGGGGGCTACTCTCTAACTGTGGTGTGTCGGCTTCTCATTCCGGTGGCTTCTCTTGTTTGGAAGCACAGGTTCTAGGGCATAAGGGCTTCAGGAGTCGTGGTTTCCAGGCTCTCGAACTCAGCTACTGTGCTCTGCAGCATGTGGAATCTCTGTGGATCAGGGATCAAACCTGTGTCTCCTGCACTGGCAAGTGAATTCTTTACCACTAACCCAATAGGGCTTGAGATGGGAATACCAGACCACCTAACCTGCCTCTTAGAGAAATCTGTATGCAGGTCAGGAAGCAACAGTTAGAACTGGACATGGAACAACACACTGGTTCCAAATAGGAAAAGGAGTATGTCAAGGCTATATATTGTCATCCTGCTTATTTAACTTCTATGCAGAGTACATCATGAGAAACGCTGGACTGGAGGAAACACAAGCTGGAATCAAGACTGCCGGGAGAAATATCAATAACCTCAGATATGCAGATGACACCACCCTTATGGCAGAAAGTGAAGAGGCGCTTAAAAAGCCTCTTGATGAAAGTGAAAGAGGAGAGTGAAAAAGTTGGCTTAAAGCTCAACATTCAGAAAACGAAGATCATGGCATCTGGCCCCATCACTTCATGGGAAATAGATGGGGAAACAGTAGAAACAGTGTCAGACTTTGTTTTTTGGGGCTCCAAAATCACTGCAGATGGTGACTGCAGCCATGAAATTAAAAGACGCTTACTCCTTGGAAGAAAAGTTATGACCAACCTAGATAGTATATTCAAAAGCAGAGACATTACTTTGCCAACTAAGGTCCATCTAGTCAAGGCTATGGTTTTTCCTGTGGTCATGTATGGATGTGAGAGTTGGACTGTGAAGAAGGCTGAGCGCCGAAGAATTGATGCTTTTGAACTGTGGTGTTGGAGAAGACTTTAAGAGTCCCTTGGACTGCAAGGAGATCCAACCAGTCCATTCTGAAGGAGATCAACCCTGGGATTTCTTTGGAAGGAATGATGCTAAAACTGAAGCTCCAGTACTTTGGCCACCTCATGCAAAGAGTTAACTCATTGGAAAAGACTCTGATGCTGGGAGGGATTGGGGGCAGGAGGAGAAAGGGACGACTGAGGATGAGATGGCTGGATGGCATCACGGACTCAATGGACATGAGTCTGAGTGAACTCCGGGAGTTGGTGATGGACAGGGAGGCCTGGCGTGCTGTGATTCATGGGGTCGCAGAGTTGGACACGACTGAGCGACTGAACTGAACTGAACCCAACAGGAACAGGGCAGCCCTCAGACTGTGAATTTTAAATCATTATAACTAGGTTCAAACATATCTTTATTAATCAAAATAGGAACCATTACAATCAACACATTTTTGCCAATGAGAAGTTTATTTCTGTAGCATAAAAATTTGTGCTTCAGGATTCAACAAACTCTTAAGAAGCATTTTCTGCATCCTGCTGGCTGTGGACACATTTTCCCTGCAAAAAGGGTTGTTGAGATACTGAGGAAGTAGCAGTTGTTGGCAAGAGGTCAGGTAAATATCTGGATGAGGCAAAACTTTGTAGCCCAATTCGTTCAACTTTTGAAGTGCTGTTTGTGCAACATGCAGTTGGGCGCTGTCATGGAGAAAAATGAGGCCTCTTCTGTTAACCAATACCAGCTGCAAGTGTTGCAATATTGGGTGCACCTCATCGATTTTCTGAGCATACTTCTCAGAGGTAGTGGTTTCATTGGGATTCAGAAAGCTGCAGTAGATTAGACGGGCAGCAGACCACCACACAGTGACAAGAACCATTTACTGGTGCAAGTCTGGCTTAGGGTGGTGCTTTGGAGCTGCTTCTCAGTGCAGCCACTCGGCTGGTTGTCACTGGTTGTCATATGAAATCTACTTTTCATCGCATGGCACAATCCGATTGAGAAATGGATTCTCAATCAGAAATATGACTGAGTTGCACAGAATAAGAGAAGACACTTCAAAATGACAGCTTTTTTGACTTCTAGTCAGCTCACGAGGCATCCACTTATAGAGCCTTTTCACCTTTCCAATTTGCTTCAAATGCTGCACGACTGTAGAATGGTCAACACTGAGTTCTTTAGCAACTTCTCGCACAGTTACATAAGGATCAATACGATGATGGCTTTCAATTAGTCATGTTAATTTCTGATGGCTGGCCACTATGCTCTTTTATCTTCAAGCTTCTTGTTTCCTTTTCAGAACTTCCAGAACTACCACTACATTGTACATTTGTTAGCAGTTCTTGGCCCAAAAGCACTGTTGTTGTCAGCTGTCTCTGTTGCTTCAAATGACCCATTTTGAACTTGAATAAGAAAATCACTCAAATCTGCTTTTTGTCTAACATAATTTCCATAGTCTAAAAAATATATATAAAATAAGCAGCAAGTAATATAAGTCATTAGCAAAAAAAAAACATAAAGTGAGAAATGTACGTTAAAATGATGTATAACATAACCACATGTAGAGTGTATTCCAAAATCAAATGGCAAATTTCATTAATGCAAAAACCACAATTACTTTTGTACTAACATAATATATATTAGAAGAGCAATTTTCCTAGAGAGCAAATGAAGAAGAAAAGGAAAAGGTCTCTCTTTAAAGAGTTATGTATCACTTGACAAATCTGGATTCCTAAACTCCAGACAAGACTGGACAGAATATAAATGAGAACGGTGGCCCATCATCATTCTTCTTCAAAAGTGCTCAGAGAAAACAGCCTGTTATTGCCACAGAAAACCAGCAGGTGACTCACAGTCCACTCAAGCAAAAGCTGTCCCTTTCATTTCCTCTCTGAGCTTCCTACATAGACACAGTCCTACCTTCTCTAATAAAGTCTACGTTTTAAACCTTCATCTCAACATACCGAGTAAATTTATTAAAGCAGAATAAAGAACACAACATAGTTTAATATTTTATATGCCATAGTGTTAATGTTTCTGATACTTAAATGTCCTATTACTGCTTTACTATCTAATAGTTGTCACTAATGTTAATTTTGTAACACAGAATATAACTTTTCATATTGAAAAGTTTAACTATTTTCTCATAAAAAAGCACTATAGAAAAGAATTTTAATCTACTCAATTATAACAGAAAATTTTAAACTAGAAGGAAAGAAATGGAACCAATAATTACTTACAGCAGCCTTGGTCTGAGAAAGTGCATCCCATGGTGCAGTTATATCTGCTGGGCAACATTAATATTTACTGAATTAGGATCTCTGAAGTGGACCTTGAAATTTGCATTTTAATAAGCTCCCAAATGCACTCAAAAGTTTAAGAACCACTTTATTAGGCAGAATTGTTCTCCAGCAAGCGTTTTATTACATTGAATCAAAATATGATTCTTCTCCCATCCTATAAAGCCTAGCTTCCCAATACATGGTTTAGAGCGGTATTAGGCACTGATCCCCCAGGACACTGATCCCACAGGACACCTAGACTAACACCCCCATCTACATCTTCAACAATAAGCAGTATCCTCAGTTTATCCCAATGAGCTGCACAAATACACTGTTAAGTACCATACTGCATTTCATATTATGATATGAAAAGATCAGAAAACTACTCCAGACTTCAACCTACTAGTAGAAACAAAGGTAACATCTATTCACTCTTTCAGACAATAGCCCTTCAAAGAGTATATATTCAAAGAGTCTATGTATTTCCCCTGAGTCAGCCTTCTCTAGGATAAATATTTTCAGCTCCTCTAAATGCTCCTCATGTGACATGATTTCTAGGTCCCTCACGAACCTGATTATCTTGCTCCATTTGTTAAAGTCCCTCAAAATAATCAAGTCCTAAATTAAAGTTACTCCAATGCATCACTAAAAACAAGAAGTTCAATGAGACTATAACTTTTTAGTCTGTGCACTATAGGTCTATAACTATATTGGGAGCTATACAGTATCATTTATTGACATTAAGTCAGAATTCACTGTAAAATATTATATATAACTAATTTTACATATACTGATCTTTTTAAAAAAGAATGTATTGCTTTACATGGCAGTTTACTATTGTGTGCCTCTGAAGGTACAGTACATTGTATATTTAAAATGAAACTGAATTTTAAAAAGCATTTATCCATTTGTTATAAATCAAAGCATATGGGTATTTTCATTTACTGAATAGCCCAAAATCTTAGGCACAGGACCTAAACAAAGCATTAAGTTCAGGTTAAAAAAAAACCAAATCATACCTTGAATAGTATCCGTGCTTTGAGAGTTCCTTGGATTTGGTAAAGGCACCTCTTTTGATTTGCTGCTCCTCATCCTGCCAATTTACCTGCAATCACATCATTAGCATTCACTGAAAATCAACATTATTATATTAGTGAAGAAAATGCCCTATTGTGCCTTTTGTGAAAGTCAAAAAAGAATTTTGTCATCTCTAAAAGTTATCTTTATATTCTCTTAAGAGTTCCTGATAATTTAGAACTTTATTTTTGCTTGGAAAACTAAATCATTAAAAATTTTATCATAACCACCTCACACAAACTAGGATAGTAAATATCAAACCAACCAACAAACAACTGTGTTAATGAAGATGTGAAGAAACTGTAACTCTTGTGCACTGTTTGTTGGAATGTAAAATGGTACAGCTGCTATGGAAAATAGCTCAGCAGTCCCTCAAAATTTAAAGGAAAACTATCATATGGTCCAGCACAGAGGAATTGAAAGCAGGGTCTTGAAGAGATATTTGTTCACAGCACTGCTCACAACAGTCAAAAGATGAAAGCAATCAAAGTGTCCATAAACAAATGAAAAAATAAGTAAAATGTAGTGTGGTGGCTCAGACGGTAAAAGCGTCTGCTTGCTTTCAGGAGAACCAGGTTCAATCCCTGGGTGGGGAAGATCCCCTGGAGAAGGAAATGGCAACCCACTCCAGTACTCTTGCCTGGAAAATTCCACGGATGGAGGAGCCTCGTAGGCTAGAGTACACAGGGTCACAAAGAGTCGGACACAACTAAGCGACTTCACTTTCACCTTCAGTGTACCATAAAACATTCAGTATTAAAGAAGTGGGATATTTTGACATATGCTACAATAAATGAACCTTGAGAACATTATGCTAAGTGAAATAAGCCAGTTACAAAGACAAATACTATATGATTCCACTTATATGAGATACCTAGAATAGTCCAAATCATAGGAATGGAGGGTAGAATAGCGGCTGTCAGGGGCTGGGGGAAGGGGAAAATAGGAAGCTACTGTCTAATGGGCACAGAGTTTCATTTTCGCAAGATGAAAGGAGTTCTAGAGATGGATGGTTACTATGACTGCATAATATTATTAGTGTATTTAGAACCACTAAACTGAATCCTGGAAAATGGTATTAATATGGTAAATTTTATGTTATATGTATCTCACCACAAAACACAAATTAAAAAGGGGAAAAACAGTTTGGAAAAATGTATAAGGGGAAAACTCATTCCTGCTCTCCAAATCTTAACACAATCATAAGATCCCTTCTGTTCTTTTTACTTTTTCTTTTTCTTAACTGTAATCACTATAATTTCAATTTTGTGTTCTATTTAAATGCTAGACATTTGAAGTAGGTTTTAGAATACATCCACAAATTCTTTGATACTCCTTTCTTCAAGAAGTGGAGCTTAATTTTCCTCTCATTGGATGTAGGCTGGACTTAGTGGTTTACTTTTAACAAATCAAACGTGGTAGAAAAGACGTGTGACTTTCAAAACTAAGTCACAAAAGGCACTGCCTGTTCTCTCTCAAGGATCCAGCTGCCATGTCATAAGGACAGTCAAGCAACCCTATGAAGAGATCCATGTGGCAAAAAAAACTTAGGGTTCCTCCCTACAGCCATATGAATGAGCCATCCTGGAAGTAATCCAACAAGAGATCATCAATACAATAATATGACTCATTTTCTGTATTATAAATAACATTGTAATGAAAATATCTGTATAGATGAATGTTTGCTCATTTGGATTATTCAACAAGAACAGGATCTACAATCCTGTTCTACAAAGTATGCAAAAACTGAACTACAGAATATTAGAACATGTTACTCTAGAGATCCAGTGTTGAACTGTTTTCCAATTTACAATAATATGAGCTGATCAGTTTCATTAATATATTTTAGTATTAACTATGCTTTTTACTTTTGTTGATTATTAAGGAATATTAATTATATTCCTTTTAGGGAAGAAAATGGCTTTTTAAAAACTTTTTATTTTGTATTGGGGTACAGCTGATTAACAATGTTTTAGGTGAACAGCGAAGGGACTCAGCCATACATATGCATGTATCCATTCTCCCCTAAACTGTCTTCCCATCCGGGCAGCCACATAGCATTGAGCAGAGTTCTATACAGTAGGTCCTTATTGGTTATCCACTTTAATAAATAAAGCAGTGTGTACATGTTCACCTGGGCTTCCCAGGCAGCGCTAGTAAAGAATCCGTCTGCCAGTGTAGGAGACATGGGTTTGATCCCTAGGTCAGGAAGATCCCTGCAGGAGGGCATGGCAACACTCTCTGGTATTCTTGCCTAGAGAATCCCATGAACAGAGGAGCCTGGCAGGCAAAGAGTCAGACACACAACTGAAGCAACTTAGCGCACACACACTACCAAACTACCTATCTCTACAAACTATCAATCTATCTCTTCTTTCCTCCATCCTTCCCCTGGGCAACCATAAGTTTGTTCTCTAAATATGTGAGTCTGTTTCTGTTTTGTAAGTTCATTTGTACCAGAAAATGGTTTCTTTAATTTGAATTTAGTAGACTGCTTGAAGGACTACACACTCTGCAACAGATCTTAATTTTAGATCTTCATTTGTGAACTATCTTTTCTTGTCCTTTGCCCACTAACCTACCAGGATATTAAAGTTTTTCTTATTGATTTGCTGAGTTCTTACATTATAAATAGTATATTAAACCTTTGCCATATTTGATAAAAATAATTTTCTTCAAAGTCTGTAAAGGCAGTTCAATATCATAATTATTAATGACTCTAATTTACATAAAAAAGGCCTACCTAAGTCCAAACATGAAAAACTAAAGGTATAATTAATTTTTACAGTGTTACTTTTACCTATAATAAACAATCCTCATTTATAAATTTCTTAGGAAAAACTTCACAAAGGTTCCCAAAATAAAAATTTTCTAAAAATAAAATTTTCATAGATTATATGATTCTAAGAAAAGTCAATCTAGGTGTCTAAAAATAGAATAGTAAAAATTTAAAAATCAATAAATATGCCAAGAGTTAAAATTATTCTAACCATAAAAATTTTAATCAGAGCTACCAACATAGTTAGAAAAATAAATTCACCTCACTGTCCTCATAAAGATACTTTTGGTCTAGTTAAGTGTTAAATGATAGATAACTAAACAAAAATGCGGCTGCTGCTGCTAAGTCGCTTCAGTCGTGTCCGACTCTGTGCCACCCCATAGATGGCAGCCCACCAGGCTCCCCCATCCATGGCATTTTCCAGGCAAGCATACTGGAGTGGGTTGCCATTGCCTTCTCCGAAACAAACATGAGCTATTCTATATTACTAAATAATCTGTCAGTGACTAGACAAAAGTTTTCTTTGAGCAGACTTCATTTTAAAATAAATAGTAAAATATATAATAATGATCAATTTTCTAATGGGAAGCAGAAACAGATTAAATAATCAAAACTTGCATATACATCCAAAATTTCTATGCTTGAGAGCTAATGCCGATAATGCTGAGGCAGTGGAGATCAGCAAAAAGAAACGAATCTGCTTCAGGGACGTCCCTGGTGGTCCAGTGGTTAAGAATCAGCCTTCCAAGGCAGGGGATACAGGTTTGATCCCTGGTCAGGGAACTAAGATCCCACATGCTGCAGGGCAATTAAGCCTTTGCATCACAAGCAGAGATGCCCCCATGCTCCAGGGCCCATGCTCTACAAATAGAGAAGCCTCTGCACATGGCACCTAGAGAAAGTCTGTGTGCCACAACAAAGAGTGCAGCCAAGGAAAAAAAAAAGAATCTGCTTCAAAATAACAGTCCTATTAATAATCATCTTCAAAAGCAATGACTAAATATAAAGAGTGTGACATACAGAATTTAGCCTGTAAATACATTACAGTATATTCACCACCTAACAAATGAGAAGGAACTAATCATAACTACATACAACCAGACGGTTGAACATCACAAACATGTTAAGTGGGGAATGCCAGAAACTAGTGTACACACTGTATACATTTTATAAAACATCAAACAGGCAAAATTAATCTACTCTGTTAGAACTGACAATGGTCATTATTTATGCTTTCTTTCTTTCTTTTTTTCCTTATGTATGCTTTTGGGAGGAGGGTGACAAACAAGAATTGGAGCAAGGAAGGGCTTGAGGTACTAATAATACTGTTTATTGATCTGGCAAAATCAAATATACAAAAAAGATCTTCATGACCAAGATAATCATGATGGTGTGATCACTCACCTAGAGCCAGACATCCTGGAATGGGAAGTCAAGTGGGCCTTAGAAAGCATCACTACAAACAAAGCTAGTGGAGGTGATGGGATTCCAGTTGAGCTCTTTCAAATTCTAAAAGATGATACTGTGAAAGTGCTGCACTCAATATGCCAGCAAATTTGGAAAACTCAGCAGTGGCCACAGGACTGGAAAAGGTCAGTTTTCATTCCAATCCCAAAGAAAGGCAATGCCAAAGAATGCTCAAACTACCACACAATCTGCACTCATCTCACACGCTAGCAAAGTAATGCTCAAAATTCTCCAACCTGGGCTTCAACAGTATATGAACCGTGAATTTCCAGATGTTCAAGCTGGTTTTAGAAAAGGCAGAGGAACCAAAGATCAAATTGCCAACATCTGTTGGATCATCAAAAAAAAAGCAAGTGAGTTCCAGAAAAACATCTCTTTCTGCTTTATTGACTATGCCAAGGCCTTTGACTGTGTGGATCACAAGAAACTGTGGAAAATTCTGAAAGAGATGGGAATACCAAACCACCTGACCTGCCTCTTGAGAAACCTGTATGCAGGTCAAGAAGCAACAGTTAGAACTGGACATCGAACAACACACTGCTTCCAAATTGGAAAAGGAGTATGTCAAGGCTGTATATTGTCTCCTGCTTATTTAATTTATATGCAGAGTACATCATGAGAAACGCTGGACTGGATGAAGCACAAGCTGGAATCAAGATTGCTGGGAGAAATATCAATAACCTCAGATGTGCAGATGACACCACTCTTATGGCAGAAAGTGAAGAGGAACTAAAAACCCTCTTGATGAAAATGAAAGTGGAAAGTGAAAATGTTGGCTTAAAGCTCAACATTCAGAAAACTAAGATCATGGCATCTGGTCCCATCACTTCATGGCAAATAGATGGGGAGACAATGGAAACTCTAAGAGACTTTATTTTGGGAGGCTCCAAAATAACTGCAGATAGTGACTACAGTCATGAAATAAAAAGACACTAACTCCTTGGAAGAAAAGCTATGACCAACCTAGACAGTATAATAAAAAGAAGAAACATTACTTTACCAACAAAGGTCCATCTAGTCAAGGCTATGGTTTTTCCAGTAGTTATGTATGGATGTGAGAATTGGACTATAAAGAAAGCTGAGCGCCAAAGAATTGATGCTTTTGAACTTGTGGTGTTGGAAAAGACTCTTGAGCATCCCTTGAACAGCTAGAATATCCAACCAGTCCATCCTAAAGGAAACCAGTCCGATTCATTGGAAGGACTGATGTTGAAGCTGAAACTCCAATTCTTTGGCCACCTGATGCGAAGAACTGACTCATTTGAAAAGACCCTGATGCTCGGAAAGATTGGGGGTAGGAGAAGAGGGGGATGACAGAGGGTGAGATGGTTGGATGGCATCACCCACTCAACGGACATGAGTTTGAGTAAGCTCCAGGAGTTGGTGATGGACAGAAAAGCCTGGTATGCTGCAGTCCATGGGGTCGCAAAGAGTCAAACACAACTGAGCAAGTGAACTGAACTGATTTGGGTGCTGACATTTTGGGTGTGTTCAGTTCGTAAGACTTCATCAAACTGTGCACTCATATACTTTTTCAACATATATTAAACTTCAGTTAAAAGCATTTTTTTTCTTTAAATTTTTTACTAATGTATAGCTGAATACAATGCTGTGTTAGTTTCAGGTGTACAGCAAAGTGAATCAATTATACATATATATATATCCACTCTTTTTTAGATTCTTTTCCCAAATAGGCCATTACAGATTATTGAGTAGAGTTCCCTGAGCTATAAATATAAAGTAGGTCCTTTGTTGTTGTTTAGTAGCTAAGTCATGTCCAGCTCTAGCAACCCCATAGACTGTGGCCCACCAGGCTCCTCTGTCCATGGGATTTCCCAGTCAAGAATACTGGAGCGTGTTGCCATTTCCTTCTTCAAGGGATCTTCCTGACCCAAGGATCAAAACCATGTCTCTCGCCACTTAAGTGGCCACCAAGGAAGCCCACAGTAGGTCCTTCTTAGTTATCTATTTTATATACAGTAGTGTGTATATGTCAATCCCAATCTTCCAATTTATTCTCCTCTCTCCCAAAGTATTTTCAGATAACATGAAATAACCAAATCCTAGCTTAGGTTTACAATTATAATTTTAATTAAATTCTATAATATGTCCAGTATCATGAAGTACTTCAATTTGACAATAATTCACCTTTCATAATCCATGGTTATCCCATGCCCAATAAGAAAGTGTTATTAATAAAATCTATTTAAGTAGGTCTGTTCTTCACTTAAGAATATATAACACATATGTCACCATTTTCTATAAAAATAGAAAAAAGAATCATCGAGGAATAAGTACAATGAAAAAAAAAAATCTCCTCATAGAAAGAAGAGAATCTGTCTAAGCTTTTCTTTTACTATCTTTTACAGTTCCATACAAATTTTAGGATTATTTGCACTAGTTCTGTAAAAAATGCCATTTCAGGGATTACATCAGATTGTTTTGGGTAGTATGGACTTTAACAATATTATTTTTTGCAGTCCATGAACACTGGACTGTATCTCTTTTCATCTGTGTCACCTTTAATTTCTTTCATCAGTATCTTACAGCTTAAAGAGTACAGGTCTTTCACTTTGTTGGTCAAATTTACTCCTGGGTATATTTTTTTCTTAATGCAACTGTAGATGGACTGTTTTCCTAATTTTTCTTTCTGAAAGTTATTACTGTATAAAAATGTAACAGGTTTCTGTATATTACTTTTGTGTTCTAAAACTTCACTGAATTCATTTATTATGCCTAACAGTTTTTTGGTACAGCTGTTAGGGTTTTCCATACATAGTATCACATCATCTACAAATCATGACAGTTTT
Organism: Aepyceros melampus; assembly: GCA_006408695.1. Taxonomy (NCBI): domain Eukaryota; kingdom Metazoa; phylum Chordata; class Mammalia; order Artiodactyla; family Bovidae; genus Aepyceros; species Aepyceros melampus. Next base: position 379,451 of record SJXQ01010333.1, on the reverse strand, counting down.
ATTTCTTCCCTTTCAATCTGGATGCCTTTTTTTTTTTTTTTCTTTTTTGGTCCAATAGCTGTGGCTAGGACTTTCCAATGGTCATGTATGGATGTCAGAGTTGGACTTTGAAGAAAGCTGAGCACCGAAGAATTGATGCTTTTGAACTGCGGTGTTGGAGAAGACTCTTGAGAGTCCCTTGGACTGCAAGGAGATCCAACCAGTCCATTCTGAAGGAGATCAGCCCTGGGTGTTCACTGGAAGGACTGATGTTGAAGCTGAAATTCCAATACTTTGGCCACCTGATGCGAAGAGCTGACTCATTGGAAAAGACCCTGATGTTGGGAAAGATCAAAGGCAGGAGGAGAAGGGGATGACAGAGGATGAGATGGTTAGATGGCATCACCAACTCAATGGACATGAGTTTGGGTAAACTCCAGGAGTTGGTGATGGACAGGGAGGCCTGGCATGCTGCAGTTCATGGGGTCGCAAAGTCAGATGTGACTGAGCGACTGAACTGGAGGACTTCCACTACTATGTGAATAAAAGTGACAGACATGGGCATTTTTATCTTGTCCCCAGTCTTAAAACAAAAGCTTTGGGCTTTTCACTGTTGAGTATAATGTTAGCTGTGGGTTTGTCATATACAGCCTTTATTACATTATGGTATATTTCCTTTACACCCACTTTGTTTAGAGTTTGTATCATAAATGGATGCTATGTTAAGTCAAAATGATTTTTCAGCATCTATTGAGATGACTGTGTGATTTTTATTCCTCATTTTTTTAATGTCATGTATCAGGCTGATTGAGTAGCAGATATTGACCCATCCTTGCATCTCTGGAATAAAGTCCACTTGTCATGGTGTTTACTTTTAATGTATTCTTGAATTAGGTTTGCTAATATTTTGTTGAGGATTTTTGCATCTATGTTCATCAGTAAGATTGATCTGCAATTTCTCTTTCTTCCTTCCTTCCTTTATTTTGTAGGGTCTTTGTCTAATTTTAGTATCAAGGTAACTCTGGCCTTGAAAAATGAGTCTGAAAGTATTCCTTCCTCTTCAATTTTTTGGACTAGTTTGAGAAGGACAATATTAACTATTCTTTAAATGTTTGGTAGAATTCCCGTGAGGCCATCTGGTCATGGACTTTTTGTTTCTTGGGAGACGTTTGATTCCTGATTAAATGTCATTACAATATCAATCTGTTCATATTTTCTATTTCTTCCTGATTCCATTCCTTGTGCTCCTTGTTCCCAGGCAAACTCACACAGTTTCATGGTTTCAATTACTTCCTAAATGTCATCATATTTTTACGTCCTGAATTGTCCTCTGAACTCTGGACCCAAGTTTTCAGACTACTTGATGGTCTATCTCCAAGTTCAACTGGCCTTTCAAACTTATCAAGTTCAGAACCAAATTCATTATCATCTATATTCAAAATGGTTCATTCTTCTTGTTCTCTTAGCAAATGGGATTACCATGCATCCATCTCATCTTTGACATCTGCGTCCTCACTTCATTATTTACTGAGTTACCAAGTCAATGCTAAATTTAAGGTGTTTCTCTGTTACGATATGTAAAACATGCCTCTACAAAGATGCTGAAAAATAAATCTTTAAGATATTTCTAATTTCTCTCTCTCTTCCCATTGCCTCTGTTAGAGCATCATCTTTAGCCTAAATTATAGTAAAAAAAAAAAAAAAAAAAAAGCTTCCTAAATTATTCTGCTCCTAACATTCTCCATACTACAACCAGTTACCTTTCTACAACAGATCCTAGCAACTCTACTTTTATAACTCTTCAGTGACTATCATCTATAGGATAAAGTTCCAAATCCCTTAGCACAATGGAACTCTGAACTCTTCACAACCCTTAATTTATCTTACCCCTCGCTATTGTCACAGTATACCAACTGCTCCTGTCAAACAGCTATACCTAGCATGCTTTCTCTAAACATCGAAACTTTCATTATCTCCATATCTTCTTTTCCTAAATTTTCTCTAGCAGTAATACCCTTCAAGATCAACCTCTAATGTCATCTCCTATAAATCTTTCCCAGGCAGTCCCTTAACAGAATTACTACTTCATCTGTTTCCCATACCATTTTATTCACTTTCTACAGCACTAATCCTCACACACACAATCATTCATTCAGTTAATGAAAATTCACTTAGTACTTAATGCCACCCCATGTCCAAGCTCACGGGCGGCGGCCAAGAGGAGCTACCCCACTTCCAAGGTAAGGAGCAGTGACTGCGCTTTGCTGGAGCAACCGTGAAGAGATACCCCACGTCCAAGGTAAGAGAAACCCAAGTAAGACGGTAGGTGTTACAAGGGGGCATCAGAGGGCAGACACACTGAAACCACAATCACAGACAACTAGCCAATCTGATCACATGGAACACAGCTTGTCTAACTCAATGAAACTAAGCCATGCCAAGTGGGGCCACCCAAGACGGGTTATGGTGGAGAGGTCTGACAGAATATGGTCCACTGGAGAAGGGAAAGGCAAACCACTTCAGTATTCTTGCCTTGAGAACCCCATGAACAGTATGAAAAGGCAAAAAGACAGGACACTGAAAAATGAACTCCCCAGGTCGGTAGGTGCTCAATATGCTACTAGAGATCAGTGGAGAAATAACTCCAGAAAGAATGAAGGGATAGAACCAAAGCAAAAACAATACCCAGTTGTGGATGTGCTAGTGATAGAAGCGAGGTCCGATACTGTAAAAAGCAATACTGCATAGGAACCTAGAATGTTAGGTCCATCAATCAAGGCAAATTGGAAGTGGTCAAACAGAGGATGGCAAGAGTGAATGTTGACATTCTAGGAATCAGTGAACTAAGATGGACTGGAATGGGTGAATTTAACCAAGATGACCATTATATCTACTACTGTAGGAGGAATACCTTAGAAGAAATGGAGTAGCCATCACAGTCAACGCAAGAGGCCAAAATGCAGTACTTGGATGCAGTCTCAAAAATGACAGAATGATCTCTGTTCGTTTCCAAGGCAAAACCATTCAATATCACAGTAATCCAAGTCTATGGCCCAACCAGTACCGCTGAAGAAGCTGAAGTTGAACGGTTCTGTGAAGACTTACAAGACCTTTTAGAACTAACACCCAAAAAAGATGTCCTTTTCATTATAGGGGACTGGAATGCAAAAGTAGGAAGTCAAGAAATACCTGGAGTAACAGGCAAACTTGGCCTCGGAATACAGAATGAAGCAAGGCAAAGGCTAATCGAATTTTGCCAAGAAAACGCACTGGTCATAGCAAACACCCTCTTCCAACAACACAAGAGAAGACTACACATGGACATCACCAGATGGTCAACACTGAAATCAGACTGATTATATTCTTTGCAGCCAAAGATGGAGAAGCTCTATACAGTCAGCAAAAACAAGACCAGGAGTTGACTGTGGCTCAGATCATGAACTTCTTATTGCCAAATTCAGACTTAAATTGAAGAAAGTAGGGAAAACCACTAGACCATTCAGGTATGACCTAAATCAAATCCCTTATGATTATACAGTGGAAGTGAGAAATAGATTTAAGGGACTAGATCTGATAGACAGAGTGCCTGATGAACTATGGACGGAGGTTCCTGACACTGTACAAGAGACAGGGATCAAGACCATCCCCATGGAAAAGAAATGCAAAAAAGCAAAATGGCTGTCTGAGGAGGCCTTAGAAATAACTATGAAAAGAAGAGAAGCAAAAAGCAAAGGAGAAAAGGAAAGATATACCTATTTGAATGCCAAGTTCCAAAGAACAGCAAGGAGAGATAAGAAAGCCCTCCTCAATGATCAGTGCAAAGAAATAGAGGAAAACAATAGAATGGGAAAGACCAGAGATCTCTTCAAGAAAATTAGAGATACCAAGGGAACATTTCATGCAAAGATGAGCTCAATAAAGGACAAAATGGTATGAACCTAACAGAAGCAGAAGATGTTAAGAAGAGGTAGCAAGAATACACGGAAGAACTGTACAAAAAAGATCTTCATGACTCAGATAATGACAATGGTGTTATCACTCACCTAGAGCCAGACATCCTGGAATGGGAAGTCAGTCGGCCTTAGAAAGCAAGCATCACTACGAACAAAGCTAGTGGAGGTGATGGAATTCCAGTTGAGTTCTTTCAAATCCTAAATGATGATGCTGTGAAAGTGCTGCAATCAATATGTCAGCAAATTTAGAAAACTCAACAGTGGCTACAAGATTGGAAAAGGTCAGTTTTCATTCCAATCCCAAAGAAAGGCAATGCCAAAGAATGCTCAAACTACCGCACAATTGCACTCATCTCACACGCTAGTAAAGTAATGCTCAAAATTCTCCAAGCCAGGCTTCAGCAATACATGAACCGTGGGAGAAGGAAATGGCAACCCACTCTAGTGTTCTTGCCTGGAGAATCCCAAGGATGGGGGACCTGGTGGGCTGCCGTCTCAGGTCGCACAGAGTCAAACACGACTGAAGTGACTTAGCAGCAGCAGCAGCAAAATTAGTTGGGACCAAAATTCATTGGAAGGACTGATGCTGAAACTCCCAACACTTTGGCCACCTGATGTGAAGAACTGACTCATTGGAAAAGACCCTGATGCCGAGAAAGATTGAAGGCAGGAGGAGAAGGGGACGATAGAGGATGAGATGGTTGGATGGCATCGCCGACTCGATGGACATAAGTTTGAGCAAGCTCCGGGAGTTAATCATGGACAGGGAAGCCTGACATGCTGCAGTCTATGGGGTTGCAACGAGTTGGACATCACTGAGTGACTGAACTGAAAATTAGTTGGAATTTTTTTGAATCTTCCTTAATCCAGATGTGTGTGCTCCTTTTTCATAAGCTTGTTTGTTTTCCTAGGTGGAAAGAAATGAGCATTTTTTTCACCTTTATTGAGGTTTAATTAGCATTTAGATTAAGGTAGATGTGCCTTAACTTTGGAACATGATTCCAGAATTGTGAGTTTTGGCATATATCTGATAACAGATTTAGGTAATATCTTGGTATATGATTAGCAGCTTGGTCTGCCCTAAAGTTACTTAGTAAGACTATGACTAGAATAAAGAAAGTAGCTTATCATTGCTTACAATATATTTTAACAAGTTTCCTCTCATATTCTTTAAGCTCTCCATGTCTTGCTGCTGAATTATTTTTTCATATTGTCATAATTTACGTATTCTTATCCTTATTGGAAATTTGTAAAATGTTTGAAAGTACTGTATAGCTTTGGAACCTCTCACTTCTGGGGAGATTCTTATGGCTTTGAAAGAAAAAACAGCAGATGTTTCTTGTGACCTTGTCACAAAGAGAACTGGTTTTTAAAGGAAAAAAATCTGAGTCTCAAATTCATAATAATTTAGAGCTAGAGGAGAACTTAAATGTGATTTCTGTTTACTCCCGACCTTAGGGCTGAGCAAAGCGAGTTGTGGAAGAGTTAAAAGTGTTGCTGAATATAATCTGAAAAACAAAGAACAGAACAACAACAACACAAAAACTGTATCACTGTGCTGTACACCTAAATCTAACCCAATATTGTAAATCGATTATACTTCAATTAAAAAAAAAAACAAAACGTTACAGAAACTGTGTTGATCGGTAACTCAATCAAGGCTCCCCTAGTTGGTGGTGTCCTAGTGATCAGTTTTGACAAAAGAAAACTGTACATTCGTCAGCAGAGGGAGTTCTCTTTCTCTTTTTAGTTTTCCTAAGAACTGTGTTAAATTTATGTTCTCTGTATGGTCGGTCGTTACTTGAATCCTGGTTCAGCCGTGTAATTATATGAGGTGCAGTTTCATGTAAGTCCTTTGACATCCCTGTGCTTCATTTTTCTCATCAGTGTGGGGAGAAAAAAACAAAACGGGGGCNTGGTGGTCCATGGGGTCACAAATTTCTGACATGACTAAACGACTTTAAAAAATTATTATAATTACTCTACATGTAGCCAATAAAACCATATATCCAGAATATATAAAGCTAGAGCTAAGGCAATGGCAACCCACTCCAGTACTCTTGCCTGGAAAATCCCATGGGTGGAGGAGCCTGTAGGCTGCAGTCCATGGGGTCGCTAAGAGTCAGACACAACTTCACTTTCACTTTTCACTTTCATGCATTGGAGAAGGAAATGGCAACCCACTCCAGTGTTCTTGCCTGGAGAATCCCAGGGATGGGGGAGCCTGGTGGGCTGCCGTCTATGGGGTCACACAGAGTTGGACACGACTGAAGCGACTTAGCAGCAGCAGCAGCAGCAGCAGGGTTTAACAGGAAACAATAATCCATTAGAAATATGAGCAAAGGACTTGAAAAGGTTCCTCATGAAAGAAGATATCCAAAATAGCCAATAAACATACAAAATGGCATTTTGTTAGTCATCAGAGTAATGCAAGTCAAAACACAGTGCAATATCACCACATGTTCACAGGAATAGCTCAGATGAAAGGCAAACTATATCAAGAATTTGCCAAATTGTACAACTATTATGCTTGCTGATGGAAGTGTAAATTGTTGCAACTATTTGAGAAAATTGTTTATAGTAGTACCTACTAAAGCTACCCAATAACTCAGCAATTCCTACCATATCCCTGACAGAATGCATTCACATGTTCAGCAGAAGACACATACCGGAATGTTCATAGCAGTAATATTTATTAGGCCCCAAGCTAGAAATAACCCGAGAGGGTACATTATTATATAAAAATAAAACACAGTGACAGTGCACAGACATGGACACCCTTCCTGAATGGTGAGAGAAGGAAGCCCAGATACTGAGTATGATTCCCTTAATATAAAGTTCAGACACAGGTAAAACTAAGCAATGATGTTAAGCTAGGATGCTGGTTATCCTTGAGGGGAGGGGCAGGGACTGAGAGGTGCTGGTAATACTCTGTGTCTTGGTCTGGTTATCAATAACATGGATCTGGTCACTTTCTGAAAAGTCATTCAACTGAACACCTATGGTTTGTGTGTATGAAACGTCTTTTTTGTACATTATGCTTGCATACTATATGCCAATAAAAAGCTCACAGTAAAAAATAGCCTCAAACATTCTAAGAACCAAAAGCATATCCATGTATTCTATCCATGAGAGCTTATTGATTAAACAGTTCTCGGTGTTACCCTGCTTTTTTATAGAAAGGACATTTTTGCTCAGCTCAAACATATGCCTCTGTGTTAAAAACCTTACTTACTATTTGGAAGAGAAAACACTCTTAAGACAAAATGCTTCTAGGCATCTGTTTTGAATGGATTTTAATGCCTCTGAAAGTCTTTTTATTGATAATGTGCTAAGCTAAACATTCTCAATTTCATATCATTGACTTGAGTACTGCGTACTATGCTTTTTACTACTAAAATTTCAACAAATGCTTATGCTAATCGGTTTGATAGTTGGGATTCCAGAGTGGAAATCTCTTTACCTACATAAAGTAATCAAAGGGCAAAATAGCCAGGGATGTCAACAGCTATCATGATTTTGATGGATAGGAAGTCACAATCAAGAACTGTTTAGCCAAAGCACCCTCACCCAGTTAATCAGCATTCTAGCCGGTTTTAGTTTGTTCTCGTGTGAATGGCTGTTTACTGCTTATAGAGCATTTCCTCACATAGTTCAATCTATTGTTAGGCTTAGAGCCAAGAATGTTAGGACTTAATTGTCTCATTTCCTCAGTAAGTGGTGCATCCTGTTATTCCTTGGCTGCAATTGTTGATGGTGATCATAATACAGACTTGGGGGCAGGCTGTGCTGGGGATTCTGCATTGTTTTTGATGGAAGCCACGGAGCACAAGACACACATATGAAACTAACTTGTGTGCAGGCTGGACTTAAAGCTATTCATTGTCCTTTTCTTAAAGATTAGTATTAAAATGCATTTTCCCCAGGATTCCCATCTTTATGTCACTCTGAACACAGGAATAGATTAGACATGAGTTGAGAATGCCATCTGTTTCCGTTCACACAAAGTGTAATTTAACATGAGTGTTTGTTACTTTCAAGGCAGTTAGGTAAACTTACAAGCCTTTCACATGACTATATATGTGAGCACACGTGAAATACACACATACACACATATAGAAACATCTATTATCAAGAAGAAATCATTGAGTATCGATGTTTTTAATTTTTCTACTTTTAACAATTATATTTCAGACATCACCTGTCTTCCTACTTCTAGTCTTATTTTTTCAATGTGTCTCTTAGATATTTCCACCCTGAATGTTTCTGTACCACAAAAGGAACACATTTAAAATTCAACCCTACACCTCCAGTCCTAATTGGCTTTCCTACTTTAGCTGTCATGTATACCATTTAACCTTTCTGTTATCCAAGGTCCAAAACTTGAGGTCAACTTAACTGTCATTGTAGCTGTAATTAATCATCTGTGGCATAGCCAATTACGTTGAATGGTTATTTTCATGGGCTAATTTGGCCATTTGCTTGTGTATCTTATTTGGCAAAGTGGTTAAATTTTTTCCAGTTTGTACACGTTTTGGGCCACTCTCTCTTCAACTGTTTTTTTTATCTCCTCTTCCCTACTATTTCCTTTTTCCTGGCCACTGGGGACTTTGGTTACATGTATATCAGGCTGCTTGATATTTTCTCATAGTTTACTAATGAGCCATATTTTTTTTTGGCACTTTTATCTCTCTTTCATTTAAAATGGTTTCTATTGTCATGTCTTCTTCAAGTTCACTAATCTCTTATTCAGCCTTATCATCTAGTTTTTTTTTCATTTTAGCCATTATAATTTTCATCTCTAGAATTTCAATGTGTCTTTCATATTTTCCATGTTGCTACTTACATGCTTAATCTTTTGTCTGACTTATTGAACACATGGAATACTGTTATAATGACTGTTACAACATTTTTATCTACCTATTCTATCATTGGTCGCATTTGTAGGTCTGTTTCTATTAATTTTTCTCTTTATGGCTCATCTTTTTCTACTTTTTTTTTTTAAGGAGGTTAATTACTTTACAATATTGTAGTGGTTTTGCCATACATTGACATGAATCAGCGATGGGTATACATGTGTTCCCCATCCTGAACCCCCTTCCCACCTCCCTCCCCATCCCATCCCTCTGGGTCATCCCAGTGCACCAGCCCTGAGCACCTGTCTCATGCATCGAACACTCTTCTGCATGCCTGGCAATACTTGATTTGGACATCAATCATTGGGTAAAAAATTCCAATTTGGGGGTCTTGGACATTTTTTGTATTCTAACATTTTTAAGTTCTGTTCTTAGAAGTTAAGGTACCTGGACACAATTCGATTCTCCTGTCTTGCTTTGAAGCATTGCTAATCAGAATTAGAATAGCTTCTGTTCCACAGATCATTTTTGTTCCACTACTACAGGAAGATCCTTCTGAGTTCTGTCCCTGAAGTCCTGTGAATGAAGAGGATTTTTCTACTCTATCCTCTGGGATGCAAAGGTTTATATAGTCAAAGCTATGGTTTTTCCAGTAGTCATGTACAGATGTGAGAGCTGGACCATAAAGAAGGCTGAGCACCGAAGAATTGATGCTTTTAGAGAAGCATCAATTTAGAGAAGACTCTTGAGAGTTTAGAGAAGACTCCTGAGAGTCCCTTGGACTACAAGGAGGATCAAACCAGTCAATCCTAAAGGCAATCAATCCTGAATATTCATTGGAAGGACTGATGTTGAAGCTGAAGCTTCAATACTTTGGCCACCTGATGCAAAGAGCTAACTTATTGGAAAAAGACTCTGATGCTGGGAAAGAATGAAAGCTGGAAGAGAAGGGGACGACAGAAGATGAGATGGTTGGATGGCATCACTGACTCAATAGACATGAGTTTGAGCAAACTCTGGGAGATGGAGATGGACAGGGAAGCCTGATGTGCTGCAGTCCACAGGGTGGCAAAGAGTTAGACACAACTGAGTGACTGAACAACAACAACAATCCTTTGGGAAGATAAACTATTGCTGCATTCCTGCCCTACCTGGAATGCAGGGACTGTTCTCTTTAATTTTTGTGCTGGTTCTCTCTCCAGGGTTGAGTAGTTTCACACTGATTTGTTGATTAATACTCAGTGGAAGATTTGAGGAGATTCCTGCAGATCTTTGGAACTTTCTTGTTTCCTGTATTTTCCCCATAAGCTATACCTTCCACTACTTTGTCTCCTCAACTCAGGGAGACTTTTAGACTCTGCCTCAGCCTTCCCCCCACCCGTCTCCTCACTGCTTCCTGGAAACTCTCTCTAGTCAGGAAGCTGGAGTAATCAGACTACTAACCTTATTTGTTTCTTCTCATTGATCATTGTCAGGTCTGATGTTCAGTATCTGAATACCATTGTTTCATTTTGTTTTCTTAGTTTTAGGCAGGAAGTTATAGCCAATCTCTGCTAATCCATCTTGGTTAAAAGTAGAAGTTGCGGTGCCGTTCAACTGCTTGGGTCAGTCTTTGTCCAACTCATCCAGCTTGAAACATCACATCTTCTGACACCTGAACTACTGGCTACAGTAATTTTTCTAACAAATCTTCTAGCTTTAGGCTCTGCTGTTTGTCATCCATTCCCTCTAACTCAGTCTCAGTAAATTTTTATATACCATGGCTTTCTTCAGAACCAGTGGCATCTCCCTTTGGCTTTAGGATGCTATTCAAATTCCTAGTCTGGCACACACAATCCTCCACCTTCTGACCTCCAATGATCATTCCAAACTTCTTACTATTCCAGCCAGGCTGAACTAAAAGGTTTCCAACATTACCTGTGAATCATAGTTTCTTTGCCTGGTTACAATATTCTACCCATGAGGAACACTCTCCTTTAAGCCTATTCAAGTTCTACCAATTTTCAAGAAGTGGTTTAAGTCCTATTTCCTTAATGGATCCTTTAAGACTCTAATACATGAAGCTCCTGTATATATTTTTGCTTTTATTGCCTGAATTATTGACTTGCCTATTAAGACAGAAAGTTTGTAAGTAACTTAATAGTTTTCCTAAGTTATCTAAGAGCTTCTCAGAACAAAGCTCAAAAGTTCAGGTACTTTTCATCCTTAATTAATTTTTGATAGGCAATTCTGATTTCTTTTTACACTGGATGAGAGAGTTCTTGACATCAGGAGCTTGTCTTACACACCATTCCCCTAGTGCTTAAGCTCATCACTGTCATGTGTCATGTTCAGTTCAGTTGCTCATCGTGTCTGATCGTTTGTGACCCGATGGAATGCAGCACGCCAGGCTTCCCAGTCCATCACCAACTCCTGGAGCTTGCTCAAACTCATGTCCATTGAATTGGTGATGCCATCCAACCATCTCATCCTCTGTTATCCATGTAGGAGCTTAATAAATGTTTCATGGTCATTCTCCATCCTGTTATAGTCTCTCCCTGAAAATGCAAATACAAGTTTCCTATCCCTGATAATCTGTCAATTCTGCAAAGCTTCAAGGTAATGGGCTGTTGGAACTTTAAATTCTTACCTCCCTGACCGTCAAGAACAAATCAGTATCCTTTCAGCATCCTCCCACAAGGGATGATTTTTTTACGACAGGCCGATGGATGCCAATGGAACAATCAAATGCCAACGGATTAGTGTAAAGACCACAGATTGTCCCCTGATCAAGACTGAACTGATGCCTGGGAAATCTAGGCACTTGTACAGGTCTCAGCCAGTATCAATCCTAGAGAGTCAGGAACTTGTCCACTCTCTCTCAGGAGCAGTGGACACCCAAAGAGCAGGGTCCTTTCTGGCTGGGTATCCAGATGTATCAAAGAACGATTGCTTGTGTGTGAAGTTGCTTCAGTTGTGTCCAACTCTGTGATTCTATGGACTATAGTTGGTGAGGCTCCTCTGTCCATGGGATTCTCTGGGTAAGAATACCAGAGTGGGTTGCCATGCCCTCCTCCAGGGGATCTTCCCAACCTAGGGATCAAACCCACGTCTCTTATGCCTGTTGCATTGGCAGGCAGGTTACCACTAGCACTTGAGAAGCCCCGTGTCAGAGTACCCTGTACCTTACAGGGATTTCCTTTTGTATCTCTATTTTTATATTCTCAGCATCTTCCTGATGTAACAAGCCCTATGGCTACTTTTCATACTATGGCACACATTTAAAGATCAGAAGCATAAAATACCATGATGGAATAACAGCTCATGGTGTCTGTAAAAGGATCCATGGGTGCCATTCTCATAGTCACTTTCTAGCCATTTTCTGGTCTTGGAGAATATCACTATCTCCTTGAGTTGACCAAAGGTACTGATCTATATTCTAACTTTCTTTCTGCCTGTAAGATACCTTCCTCAGACACAGGCAGAGCTTACTTTCTCACTTCATTCAAAGTTCTAATCATTTCATTGGAGAAGACTTCTCCAATCTCAGTAGCTACAGTAGTCCTCCCTGGGACTTCCCTGGTGGTCCAGTGGTTGAAACTCCAGGTAGGGAGCATGGTTTGATCCCTGGTTGGGGAACTGGGATCCCACATGCAGTGTGGTATGGTCAATAAAAATAAAATAAAATAATAAAATAGCCCTCCCCCTCTATCCTTAACTTTATATCACCTTATACTGCTCGATAATAGCACATACATCTGTTTGATACATTTGTCTGTTGCTTCTCCACCATAATATAGGTGGAGCCTACATGGCTAGAATGAAGCCAGGCACATGGCAAAGGCTCAGAAAAGTATCTGTTGAATGAACGAGAATCAGTGAATGGCTGGAACATGTTTTGCTTTGGTCAGGCTCTCATTTAGACTCATGAGGCAAAATTTTCTCATGTTCTGCTTAATACACAATCATTTGGTACCAGTACAGCATCACATGAGGCCCTTCATCTTATCAAGTAGTACCCACATGAATAGTTATCATGGGAGTGACCCAGCTCAACTGTTTTTTGAGAGAGATCACCATGACAGGCGATCAAGCCATTAGGATCTTTTTCTGGGTCACATTCTCCCCTTAGCCAGGGCTGCTACCACCATCTGTCATTTAATTAATCAACTCTCATAAAACCCTGGTTCAGATCACTACAAATGACCCAATTTTGTCCCTTCTTATGGCTGAGTAATTTTGCATTGTACATATGTACTTCATCTTCTTTAACCATTTATCTGTCTATGGACATCTAGGTTGATTCCATGTCCTGGCTACTGTAAATAGTGCTGTAATGAATATTGGGGTCCATGAGTCTTTTTGAATTATGGTTTTCTAAGGTTAAATGCCCAGTAGTGGGATTGCTGGGCATATGGTAGTTCAATTCTTGGTTTTTTAAGGAAGTTCCATACTGTTTTCCATAGTAGGATGGACCTAAAGCCTGTCAGATAGAGTGAAGTTAGGAAAACAAATATTGAATATTATGTATGTGGAACTAAAAAAATGGTACAGATATAGCTTGTTCCAGGACAGGAATAGAGATATAGACATAGAGAATGGATATGTGGATATGGTGGGGGCTGGGGGGATGAATTGGGAGATTAGGTTTGACACATATACACTACCATGTCTAAAGTAGACAGCTAGTGGAAACCTGCCTTTAGCACAAGGAGCTCAGCTCAGTGCTCTGTGATGACCCAGAGAGATGGGATAGGGGGCCCAAGATGGAGGTGATTTTTGCACGCGTATAGCTGATTCATTTCATTGTGCAGCAGCAAGTGGCACAACATTGTGAAGCAGCTCTACTACAATTAAAAAAAAAAAAAGACCTGGTTCAGGGACACACTAGTATTTTTAAAAATTACCTCTTAATCATATGAATAGACATATGAGTAGCCAAAAAGCAAGTAAGAATTATGTATATCTAACTTGGGGGAAGCCCATGGGGTCGCAAAGAGTTGGACATCACTGAGCGACCTAACAACAACAACTTGGGGGAAGGCAAGTGCTGAGAGTGGGAATTATGAGTTTCTGGACTGAGGGGCTCTATCTTGGCTGAACACAGCCCACTCTCAACTGCAAAGGAAAACTGTCAGAGCTTTTGCTTTAGTATGTAGGCTCTCAAGCTAAATGGTTTTAAAACAAAATGGAACTTTATTCATTTGGGGGTTTACATGTTTAATGGTTGGGTTCCAAGCTGGGATTTGGGGATTTTGCAATTTCAAACTCTATGAAAGAAGAGTTTATATACTGAGGTTATTCTTAGAGGGCATGTCAGCTAAGGAATAAATTTATGAACACTGCTTAACTACAAAAGGGGAGAACTTGAGGGTGGTGTCTCAAAAATATAAAAACAAATACAAAATTTTTAAGAGGTTAGGGGATGGGAAACATATGAGAAATGACTTTTACATTATCAGTGTGAGAGAGTTCAAGAAAAGAATTTTGAAGAACAAAATTCAATTAAACTAAACTCTGTTATGTAATGGATACTCATTGGTATTTAGTTGCTCAGTCATGTCTGACTCTTTTGAGACCCCCCAGGAGCCTCTGTCCATGGAATTCTCCAGGCAAGAATGCTGGAGTGGGGAGCCACTCTTCACCAGGCGATTTTCCTGATCCAGGAATCAAACCCATGTCTCCTGCATTGGCAGGCAGCTTCTTTACCATATGAGCCACCTAGGAGGCAATAGATACTCATATATAGTCTTTACTCTGGGTTTTCAGAGCCCAAAAGTCTCAGTCTACCCAAAGTTATCTGTACCTGTCAGGGCTTAAATTCCTCCTTTCTTGCTTCTTAGAGGTGACATCTTAACAGCAAATTGATAAATTAGCTCTTCCAGGAAACAGAATAGCAAATTAACTGGGATAATAATAGGAATTTCCCACAGGACACATTCATAGACAGAAGAGTACCAGATAATTACAGTGACCAAGTCATCCTGGTTTGTCCAGGACTTTCTGGTTTTGGCTCTAAAATTGCCATCACCAGGAAAACCCTTTATTCCTGGGCAAACTGGGATGGCTGTTATTTTTTAGGTATCTACTTGTGGGATGATGAGCCCTGAATTCTCAGATAAGATCCAAGACTGTTTTCTGGGTCTTGTGAAGCCATTGCCTGATGTACCAAGGGCAGAACAATAGACTCAGGGTCAGAGGACTAGGCTAGATGGGGGAATTTTGGGGTCTGGCAGATATTCTTTTTTTCTCTCAGATCACATTTTTTGCATTTTCTAGGCTTGTGACCTTTTGCAAACCACTTGACTGTCTTGCCTCTCTAATAGAGTTGTTGGTGAGACAAATTAAACATGGAAGCATGGAATGTCTTACTGCTGGGCCTAGTATTTGGTAACCACATATTAATAAGCTGCAGGACATGGTAGTTCATCATCACCTTTGGGCTTTAGAGTCAAGTTCATGTTCTGGCTCTTTAGTCATCTGTCACTATGATCTTGGCCAAGTCTCTTCACTTCCCTAAGCCTTGGTTTCCTTATCTGTGAAGTGAAGACAACTACAGCAGTTGTCTCTGTCTCAAAGGGTTATTGCAAAATTGAATAAATATGGGTTAGGGGCTTCCCAGAAGGCTCAGAGGGTAAAGAACCTGCCTGCAATGCAGGAGACCAGGATTCAGTCTCTGGGTTGGGAAGATCCTCTGAAGGAGGGAATGTCAACCCAGTCCAGTATTCTTGCCTGGAGAACTCCATGGGCAGAGCAGCCTGTTGGGCTGCAGTCCATGGGGTCACAAAGAGCTGGACACAACTGAGTGACTGGGCATGCAGGTGGGAATTGCATTTATTTTTGTGGGATGTTTATCTTTGTATCTCACAGGTACTCAATTAATCTTGATCAAATTCCATAACATTTCATTTGGTAGTTAAGACTTGACTGGTCTTGATAGATCAATGTCTAATATATCAAAGATTAATATATTTAAAGTCATTAAAGACAACAGAAATAAATAACTCAAAGTAACATGATTATTAACGACTACCCAATATTAGAATTTAAAAATATGTATAAATACTTATCCTTGTCAAATAAATTTAAAAATATGAATAAATTTGATTCTAGCACATGATATTTTTAGTCAAATGATCACAGTGCTTATTCAAAAGCATTTTAAACCACACTGCATGTAAAGCAATACTGGAGTTCAGGAGTCCAAAGTTCTGAAATTAAGAGTCCTATTAAATGCTCAGAAGCAAGACAAACAGCCATATCAACCGAAGGAGCTGATACAAGACACATTAGAAAAGTAACTACAGAAGGAAATTCTTACTAAATTAAAAATAGGAGTAAGAAAATATTGCAGTTAATCAGAGACTTTTTAAAAATTATCTTAAATATACATTCAACTTATGGATAAGTTGCAGGGAAAATGTCATTACATATTCAAATGTGGGATATATTTCAAGAGACAACAAAATGCCAATGATACCAACTTGTGATGGCAAGTATAACTATATCATATAGTATATGTGATCCAAGTTGATCCAAGTTGATCTACAACATATTTATTGTACAAATCATTTTTATAAACAAAATAATTAAGCATGAGTGACTAATCTAACTACATCCTATTTCCTGAAGGATGAAATACATTAACTTGAAAATTACATTCTGATAACTGCAAGCGTTTGCCTCTTTACTGTTCTCACTTAATAATACAAAAGGGAACCTTATGGAAACAAGACAGGAAATTCACATATGGACCAACTATTTGTCTCTTTTTAGAAATAAGACATGTTGGCTTCATACATCTGTTCAGAGTGTCTGTTACAGGTTTACATAAGCCCAGAGCTCTAATTCCGTGACTGAGGTTAGTGGGGCTCAGTATTTTTGTTTTCCACCCTCTCTTTGGCACATCACAGACTGTATTTTTCATCTGCTGACATCTACGTGACCCTGGGTGACCAGTCTGGTTGACATGTACATAGAAATGATGTGTGCCTCTTTCAGGTCTGGCCCCTGAAATCTCCCTTAAAATCCTTTCCACCTCCCTTTCCCCACTTGCTGAAGGAGTGCAGAAGGTCCACTGCTAACCTCTAGGGCCAGAGAAGATGGCAGGAAAGATGGAAAGAGCTTGGACTTCTGAATAAATCTCAGAGAGAGCACCCCTGGCCCCCACACTGTGTCACGAGCAACAAACAAATCTTTTTTTCTTTTTCTAATACAAATCTATAATATTTATTAAGGTATAATTTTATACAATAGAAAGTAAAGATCTCATGTTCAATTAGGCAAGAGCAACAAATCTTGAGTGCTCCTCATATATTTCTGTGCCTGTGATGGTTTGTGATATTTAAATTTGAGATATAAATATCTCTTTCACTTTACCACGTTACTTCACAGTCCTATATTTTTTCAATTTTTTGAATTTTTATCTACATAGCACCCTGAAATGCTGAACAGACTTCAGGAAATTGGCTTTTAGTGAAAATAACCTAATACAGGCCCTTTTAGTAGGAAAATATTACCTTCAGGGACCAAAACATGAACTGATAAATTAAAATGAAACTCCGAACATATCTTTGGCATCAACTCCAAAAACCTTTTTGGTTGCTAAAGAATAATTCCCTCATGAACTATCTGGAGTTGTTTAATTGACACATCATCTTTTTGTCCTAGCAGATGCCTGTGCAGAGACAAAAAACAGATTTTTTAAAGAACAAGAGAGTAGAGAAATCTGAATGTGATTAAGGGATATTTCACTTATTAAAGTGTGAACTATGTGCTGGCAGCTGCTTGAAAATATAATTTATCTTCATAAGTCTCGCATAATGCATTTCATCACTGTACTATTTTTATTGAAACTGTTCTGTAGAACATTTTAATGATGAAAAGTACACATTTTTACCCTATGGAGAATTTTAACAGTGAAGTTTCTTGCTCTAACTTGTTATGTGTACATCATATATTCCTTAGCTATATGATTTCTAGAGTGGGTATGCTAGGCTATTTTTCTTTAAACCTAGTATCACACAGAAATGCTGACCCTTAATTGATGGGTTTATTAAGCAGCAACAGGCCCTATTAATGGGAAGTGAGTGTACTCCTTTAAATCATAGGTCTCCTTAAAAGTGTTGACCTCTTTGCTTCAAACTGGGCACAGATAATCAGTACAAATTAATACCCAAGGTAGTTCACATGTAATCTTTATTGGCTGATAATACACTAGAACTATGAATGTAAATATATACTTATGGAGTCCTACCAATTAGCATAGACAATGCTAAGCTAAGCCTAGGACACAAAGAATTCTACTGAGGGGCCAATTCAAGCAGGAATAGAAACCTGAATAAAAATTTCACCAATGACTCAGAGCCCCACCATGATGTCCATTTCTAGTTAATGAGGTTGATGGCTGCAATGTTATCAGTGAATAGATGACTATGAAAAGACTGGCCCCAAACAGGAAAATAACTGTGGAACGAAATTCCTTCTGTTTACCATGCAGCATTTGTAAACTGTGTAGACCAGATAAGTTTCTTTTTAAAAATTCTACAGAACTAAGATGGCACTCCCTACAAATATGGAACAACAGATATGATACTCAGAGCTATTATTAGAGCTCCCCCTGCACATACACTCTCTACCCACTGTCTTTGGTAAAGCCAACAAACTCAGTGAGGGACTTTTAAATTACCCTGGTGCACAAACTGAGCTTCCTAGGTGGCTCAGTGGTCAAGAACCCACCTGCAGCGCAGGAGCACCAAGAGACGTGGGTTCAGTCCCTGAGTTGGGAAGATCCCTTGGAGGAGGGCACAGCAACCCACTCCAGTATTCTTCTCTGGAGAATTCCATGGACAGAGGAGCCTGGTGGGCTACAGTCCATGGGATCGCAAAAAGCCGGATACGACTGAGCACACACACACACTGCATAAACTATCAGGAGAAACAGGACACTCATAGAAGGTAGAACATATCATGGACCATGGCGGGAGTCAGGACGTCTGCTTTACTCCTGAATTAGTGGAAGTCAGGCAAAGGGGCCTGGCACTTTTCAGGTCGTCAAGATTACTTGCTGAATGGATGGTTTTACATGCAGATGAACTCCTGTTCCAGAGAACTTTGAAAATATTCCTTAAAAGATTTGCTCCCAAAAAGCCTGCTTGAAAGCTGACCTACAAAGTCCAATCAGGCCCTGACTCTGGGTGGTCCTCAAGAGTAGTGCTTTCTAAACCTTTCCATGTCACAGCACATGTGGACAATGAGAGTATTTGTATGAAATACTTGGGTAAACTGAGAAATTTGGACTCCTGCATGGGGAGGAGATGATAGGCAGCCTCAGGTTTGGTAAGATGGATTTCCCTGCATATTGTTTAGATGCTCTGTTCCAGAGGAGAAAATAAATGAGTAATGCTAGGTGCCTAGTGAGGAGGTCTAGAATCTATTAAGTAAAAATAACAATAACAGAAACAGCTATAATTGAGTACTTACCATGTGTCAGCCACTGTACCCAATGCATTGTGTGTGTGTTAGGTGCTCAGTTGTATCTGATCTTTGTGACCCCATGGACTGTAGCCTTCCATGCTCCTCTGTGCATGGAATCCTCCAGGCAAGAATACTGGAGTGGGTTGCTATTTCCTTCTCCAGTGGATTTTCTGGACTTAGGGATTGAACCCAGGTCTCTCACATTGTAGACAGATTCTTTATTGTCTGAGCCACCAGGGAAGCCCAACCAATGCATTATGTATACTATTTCTTTTCATCCTCAAAATAATTCTATATATTCTACTTCTGGTGATGACAGCATGAGAAGGTCAGATGACTATTCTCCATAGAAAATGACTATGTTGCTGGTGCTGCTAAGTTGCTTCAGTCGTGTCTGACTCTGTGCGACCCCAGAGATGGCAGCCCACCAGGCTCTGCCGTCCCTGGGATTCTGCAGGCAAGGACGCTGGAGTGGGTTGCCATTTCCTTCTCCAATGCATGAAAGTGAAAAGTGAAAAGTGAAAGTGAAGTTGCTCAGTCGTGTCCGACTCTTCGTGACCCCATGAACTGCAGCCCACCAGGCTCCTCCATCCATGGGATTTTCCAGGCAAGAGTACTGGAGTGGGGTGCCACTGCCTTCAATGACTATGCACTGCTGCTGCTGCTAAGTCGCTTCAGTCGTGTCCGACTCTGTGCGATCCCATAGACAGCAGCCCACCAGGCTCCCCTGTCCTTGGGATTCTCCAGGCAAGAACACTGGAGTGGGTTGCCATTTCCTTCTCCAATGCATGAAAGTGAAAAGGGAAAGTCAAGTTGCTCAGTCGTATCCGACTCTTAGTGACCCCATGGACTGCAGCCTACCAGGCTCCTCTGTCCGAGGGATTTTCCAGGCAAGAGTACTGGAGTGGGGTGCCATTGCCTTCTCTGAATGCACTAGACTACATTACTAACGACAGTCTCTTTAGGGCACTGGAAAAACAACCAAATATAGTCAGCAAGTTGATAAATGTTTATTCATGAGAAACTGATATTGCATGGAATAAGAACTATAGGTTGGCAGCTGTTTTTTGGGGGTGGAGGTGGGGGAAGGGTTGGTCCTGGGAGTATTCCTATCCTCCACCAGCCCCCAATGTGGGCACTGAAAATCTGCACATTTATCAGTTGGAGGTGTCAGACTCCATTAGGAGCTGGTGGGAAAGTAGCTAAAAACTCAAGAGAGATTTTGGATATGAAAGAACTGTAGAAGAGCAGATATAATAAACTTCCCTGGCTGACTGCTAAACACTGTGTGTGCTCATCTTATACTCCAGGGAAACTAACAAAAATTAAAAGCAGGAGGGCTTGTGAATATGCCACACCTCTGAATGTGAGCCTAGTTCTGATAGTGTTAGTCACTCAGTTGTGTCTTACTCTTGCAACCCAATGGACTGACTATAGCCCACCAGGCTCCTCTGTCCATGGACTTCTCCAGGCAAGAATACTGAAGTGGGTTGCCATTGCCTTCTCCAGGGGACATTCCTGACTCAGGGATCGAACCTGTCTCTCCTGCATTGCAGGAGACAATGGTAAGATTCCTTACCATCTGAGCCTCCAAGGAAGCCCCATCTGCGTCTAATCTTTAACCAAATTATTGTCTGACATCTAAATTGAAGGTGCAGGGGAGGAATTCACCTACAGCCCCTCAAGAGACTCTGCTTTAAAAAAAAGAAAAATGGCACTTGGGGATTTCAATTTAACTCCAGACATGTTAATAATAAAAACTCCAGATCTCTCCAAAGGAGAAAACACATTCCAGAATCACTACAGGTATTATCTACAAATATTTACTAATTCTAAACTGAAAATTGAGATGTGAAAAGGAACTGGAAAGTATACCCCATATTTAGAAAAAAGGTGGTCGTTAGAAACTGACTTTGAGTGGGCTCAGATGTTGGATTTAAGATGAAGATTTCAAACAGCTATTATAAATATATTCAAAAACTTAAATTATGTCCAAGAAATTAAAGAAAATTAATAACAGATAGTGAATACAAAAGAGAAGAAAAATAAAAAGATCCAAATGGGCATTTTAGAGATGAAAAATGTATTAACTAAAATGAAAAAAAATACCCAAACTTGATCAGTCAAATTTTTGAAAGCAAAAGGTAAAAAGAAAATCTTGAAAGCAGGCAATATAAAAATGGTCAGCACATAGAGGGTCACAATGATATGCATAATGGCTAGCTTCTCATCAGAAGCTATGAAGACCACCGATATTGGAAAGACATATTCAAAGTGCTGAAAGAAGAAAACTTTGGTCAAGAATTCTCTTTCCAGGGAAATGACTCTTTCAAAATGTGAGTGAAATAAAACTATTTGCAGGTAAAAAAAAAAAAAAAACTCAGCAAATTGCCAATGTACCTACACTACAAGAAATGCTTTTAAAGTCTTTCAGAGTAAAGGGAAGTGATACCAAAAGGTTACTAAGATCCAAAGGAGGGAATTAAGAGCACTGGAAATGTGGAGCTTTAGGTATAAGTATATGTGGTATGTTTTTATGTGCATATGTGTATAAGTATGTGTGTTTATGTATATATAGGCACAAATAGGCCTACTCATATGCACACATGTATTTCTACTTACAATTTTTCTTTGCTTTCTGAGCTTCTTTTAAAAATATGACTTCTTAAAGCAAAAGTAATTAAATGGTGTTATTGGGTTTAAAACTTTCATTCATGAAGTATATATGACATAGTAGCAAAAAAGAATGGACGTACAGATCTATAACAATATAAAGTTCTCATATTTTATGTAAAAAAACCCAGTATTAATTTGAAATAGGTTGTCAGAAGTTTAAAAAGGCATATTGTAATGGCAAAGAAATAGAGCTACAAATTTTAATACAGAAATTAAAGTGTCATACAAAAATATTAATTTTATAGAGAGACTATAGAAAATCATGAGAGAAATGGAAAATAAAATGGATAACTAAATGCAATCATATCAAAAGTTATCAATTAAATAATCAATAGGCAGAAATCATTAGATGAGATTTAAAAAGATATAGACACTTTGAAGTAAAAAACACAAATAGATTGAAAGTTAAAAGATGGAAGAAATATATCGAACAATAAATACGATAACTGGAGTAAGTAAATAGACTTAAAGGCAAATAAAAGAAACCAAGAGATACATGTCACATTTTTTCAAAGGGTCAATACAGCAGGAAAAATTATAGCTGTATATATATCTAACAAAAGAGCTCCAAAATACATGGAGCAAAAGCTGCCAAAATTAAAGGAGAATAAAAAAATCAACACTTGTAAGGGATCAACACTCTCCCCTCAGTAACTGACCGAACAGGTAGGAAAAAAAAAAGTCAGTAAGAATAAAGGAAACCCCAAACACAGTAACAACCCTGACATGTATGAAAATGAAAGTCACTCAGTCATTTCCGACTCTGTGACTCCATGGACTGTCCATGGAGTTCTCCAGGCCAGAACACTGGAGTGGGTAGCCTTTCCCTTCTCCAGGAGATCTTCCCAATCCAGGGATCAAACCCAGGTCTCCCATGCTGCAGGCGGATTCTTTACCAGCTGAGCCACAGGGGAAGCCGATGTATAGAACCTTCCATAAATCCAAGAGCAAAATAAGTATTCTTAAAGTACACATGTGATATTCACCAGATAACCAAATGTTGGTCCATAAAAACCTTCACAAATTTCAAAGAGCTGAAAGCATACAGAATTTATTCTTCAGCCACAATGGAATTAAATTAGAGACAATAAATTACAGGGAGAATTAAGAAATAGTCTGGAACTGAATGGAAATAAAAAACATAATATATTAAAACATGTGGCATAAACCTAAAACAGTTCTTGGAAGAATATAAATGACTTGAAATGTTTATACTGGGGAGGAAGTACGACTGAAGACAAATGATCAAAGATTCCAACTTAAGAAACTTTATAAACAAGAGCAAATTTGATCCAAAGTAAATAAAAGAAAAAAGTTAAAAATCAGTGAGAAATGAAAGATATAAATGATAAAGTCAATGAGAAAAAGTTGCTTTCTTATAAAAAATCAATAAAATAGAAAATGATAAACTAATCAAGAAAAAGATGTATACATTACCAGCATCAGGAATAAAACAGGATATCACTGCAAATTCTAAAGCATTAAGAGGCTAATAAAAGAACATTAGAATAACTTTGTGCCAACAAATTTGACAATTCAGAGGAAAGGGAAAATACCTCAGAAGATCAAAATTATCAAAACTGCCTCAAGAAGAAACAAAAAATTTGAATATACTTTTATTATATAAAGAAATTAAATCAGTAACTTAAAACTTTCTTATTAAGAAAGGCCAAAACATAGATAACATTACTGTGAATTGAAGCAAATATTTAAGAAGACTGCAAATATCAAATAAAATCACAAAACAGAAAAGGATACTCTCCATTTACGAAGTATTATTGAACATGAAAACCATACAACAATATGAAAGAATAAAGACAAATAGACAAATATCTCTCCCAAATACACAAGCAAAAATATTTTTAAAATATTTAGCGCATCAAATCTAGTAATGTTTGAAAAAGATATAATGCATGACAAAATAGTTTATTCTACAACTAAAAAGTTGTCTTCATAGTAAAAGAAAAAATCAAGAAAGGAATAGATTATATTAATGAAGCAAAAAGTCATATGACCACATAATAGGTGAGAAAACTCATTTGACAATTAACATCCGTTCCTGATTTTAAAAAATCTTAGCAAATTAGTAATAGATGGGAATTACTCAATCTTGTAAAGAGCATCTATAAATGTCTGTTGATGATTTAACAAACTTCTCAACAAAGTTGGTAAAAAGGGAATGTATTTCAACATAATAAAGGTCATTTGTAACAAGCCCACAGCTAACATCATACTCAACAGTGAAGCACTGAAAACATTTTGTTTAAAATCAGGAGGAAGACAAGATACCCACTCTCATCCACTTATTCAACATAGTTTTGGAAGCTCTAACCAGAGCAATCAGGCAAGGAGGAGAAAGTGATCAAAATTAGAAACAAAGAAGTGAAAACTTCACCATTTACAGATAACATGATATTATATCTGGAAAACCCTAAGGACACCCAAGACGGACAGGTGATGGCAGAGAGTTCTGACAAAATGTGGTTCACAGAGAAGGGAATGCAAACCACTTCAGTGTTCTTGCCTTGAGAACCCCATGTATAGTATCAAAAGGCAAAAACATAGGACACTGAAAGATGAACTTTCCAGGTTGGTAGGTGCCCAATGTGCTA
Organism: Aepyceros melampus; assembly: GCA_006408695.1. Lineage (NCBI taxonomy): Eukaryota > Metazoa > Chordata > Mammalia > Artiodactyla > Bovidae > Aepyceros > Aepyceros melampus. Next base: position 354,920 of record SJXQ01010333.1, on the reverse strand, counting down.
CATATTGGAAACAGTGGAGAAATAACTCCAGAAAGAATGGAGAGATGGAGCCAAAGCAAAAACAACACCCAGCTGTGGATGTGACTGGTGATGGAAGCAAGGTCCGATGATGTAAAGAGCAATATTGCATAGGAACCTGGAATGTTAGGTCCATGAATCAAGGCAAACTGGAAGTGGTCAAACAGATGACAAGAGTGAACATAGACATTTTAGAAATCAGAGAACTAAAGTGGACTGGAATGGGTGAATTTAATTCAGATGACTATTAAATCTATGACAGTGGGCAAGAATCCCTTAGAAGAAATGGAGTATCCCTCATAGTCAACAAAAAAGTCCAAAATGCAGTACTTGGGTACAGTCTCAAAAATGACAGAATGATTGCTGTTTCCAAGGCAAACCATTCTATACAACAGTAATCCAAGTTGATGCCCCAACCAGTAGTGCTGAAGAAGCTGAGGTTGAACTGTGGTTGTGTGATGACTTACAAGACCTTCTAGAACTAACAGCAAAAAAGGTGTCCTTTTCATCATAGGGGACTAGAATGCAAAAGTAGAAAGTCAAGAGATACCTGGAGTAACAGGCAAATTTGGCCTTGGAGTACAAAATGAGGCAGGGCAAAGGGCAACCAAGTTTTGTCAAGAGAACACACTGGTCATAGGCAAACATCCTCTTCCAACAACAAAAGAGATGACTGTACACATGGACATCACCAGATGGTCAATTCCGAAATCAGATTAATTATATTCTTTGCAGCCAAAGATGGAGAAGATCTATGAAAGAAAGTGAAAACAAAAGTCTTCCCTGGTGGCTCAGGTGGTAAAGCATCTGCCTACAATGCGGGAGACCCTGGTTTGATCCCTGGGTCGGGAAGATTCCCTGGAGAAAGAAATCGCAACCCACTACATCATTCTGCCTGGAGATTCCCACAGATGGAGGGATAGAAAAGATCTATACAGTCAGCAAAAACAAGACCAGGAGCTGACTTTGACTCAGATTATGAACTCCTTATTGCCAAATTCAGACTTGAATTGAAGAAAGTAGGTAAAACCACTAGACCATTCAGGTATAACCCAAATCAAACCCCTTACGATTGTACAGTGGAAGTGACAAATAGATTCAAGAGATTAGATCAGATAGAGTGCCTGAAGAACTGTGGATGGAGGTTCGTGACGTTGTACAGTAGGCAGTGATTAAGACCATCCCCAAGGAAAAAAAATGCAAAAAGGCAAAGTGGTTGTCTGAGGAGGCCTTACAAATTGCTGAGAAAACAAGAGACGTGAAAGGCAAAGGAGAAAGGGAAAGAAATACCCATCTCAATGCAGAGCTCCAAGGAATAGCAAGGAGAGATAAGAAAGCCTTCTTCAGTGATCAACGCAAAGAAATAGAGGAAAACCACAGAATGGGAAAGACTAGAGCTCTCTTCAAGAAAACTAGAGACACCAAGGGAACATTTCATGCAAAGATTGGCTCAATAAAGGACAGAAATGGTATGGACCTAAAACAGAAGCAGAATATATTAAGGAGAGATGGCAAAAATACACAGAAGAATGAAACAAAAAAGACCTTCATGACCCAGATAACCCCAAAGGTGTGATCACTCACCTAGAGCCAGACATCCTGGAATGCGAAGTCAAGCGGGCCTTAGGAAGCATCATTACAAACAAAGCTAGTGGAGGTGATGGAATTCCAGTTGAGCTATTTCAAATCCTAAAAGATGATGCTGTGAAAGTGCTACATACAATATGTCAGCAAATTTGGAAAATTCAGTGGTGGCCACAGGACTGGAAAAGATCACTTTTCATTCCAATCCCAAAGAAAGGCAATGCCAAAGAAAGTTCAAACTACTGCACAATTGCACTGATCTCTCACGCTAAGAAATGCTCAAAATTCTTCAAGCCAGGCTTCAGCAGTACATCAACCGTGAATATCCAGAGATCAAGCTGGATTTAGAAAAGGCAGAGGAATTAGAGATCAAATTGCCAACATCCACTGGATCATCAATAAAGAAAAAGAGTTCCAGAAAAATATCTACTTCTGCTTTATTGACTATGCCAAAGCCTTTGACTGTGTGGATCACAATAAACTGTGGAAAATTCTGAAAGAGATGGGAATACCAGACCACCTAACCTGCATCCTGAGAAATTTGTATGCAGGCTAAGAAGCAACAGTTAGAATTGGACAAGGAACAACAGACTGGTTCCAAATTGGTAAAAGAATATGTCAAGTCTGTATATTGTTACCCTGCTTATCTAATTTATATGCAGAGTACATCAATGGAAATGCTGGACTGGATGAAGCACAAGCTGGAATCAAGATTGCTGGGAGAAATATCAATAACTTCAGATATGCAGATGACACCACTCTTATGGCAGAAATCAAAGAAGAACTAAAGAGCCTCTTGAAGAAAGTGAAAGAGAAGAGTGAAGAAATTGGCTTAAAACTCAACATTCAGGAAACTAAGATCATGGCATCTGGTCCCATCACTTCATGGCAAATAGATGAGGAAACCATGAAACATTGAAAGACTTGATTTTGGGGGGCACTCCAAAATCACTGCAGATGGCAACTGCCATGAATATGCTTGCTCCTTGGAAGAAAAGCTATGACCAACCTAGATAGCATATTAAAAAGCTGAGACATTACTTTGCTGAAGGTCTATTTAGTCAAAGCTATGGCTTTTCCAGCAGTCATGTATGGATGTAAGAGTTGGACTATAAAGAAAGCTGAGTGCTGAAGAGTTGATGCTTTTGCACTGTGGTGTTGGAGAAGACTCTTGAGAGTCCCTTGGACTGTGAGGAGATCCAACCTGTCCATCCTAAAGGAGATCAGTCCTGGGTCTTCATTGGAAGGACTGATGTTGAAGCTGAAACTCCAATACTTCGACCACTTGATGTGAAGAATTGACTCATTGAAAAAGACCCTGATGCAGGGAAAGATTGAAGTCAGGAGGAGAAGGGACGACAGAGGATGAGATGGTTAGATAGCATCACCAGGTCAATACACATGAGTTTGAGCAAGCTCCAGGAGTTGGTGATGGACAGGAAAGCCTGATGTGCTGTAGTCCATGGGGTCACAAAAAGTTGGACACACCTGATCAACTGAGCTGAACTGACTGAAGGATTGTATTAAACATTTTAGAATAAACAAATTCAGCAAAGTTGTATGATACAAAATCAGTATACAAAAATTTGTTGCATTTGTTTACACTAATGATAAACTAGCAGAGATAGAAATTTAAAATCCCACTTACAATTGCATTAAAAATACTTAGGAATACATTTAATCAAGGAGGTGAAAATTCTGTACACTAGAAACTAGAAGACGTTGAGGAAAGAAGTTGAAAATGACATCAATAAGTTGATAGATATTTTGTGCTCATGAGTTGGAAGAATATTGCTGAAAGGTCCATGCTACTCAAGGCAAGCCTAAGATTCAATGCAAATCCCTGTCAGAATTCCAATGGCATTTTTCACAGAACTAGGACAAACAATCCTACAACTTGTGAGACCACAAATGATTCCAAATAACCAAAACAATCTTAGGAAGCACAAAGCTGAAGGTTGAACTGTACTAAGTTAAAGTAACCAAGATAGAGTGGAATTGGCATAAAAGCAGACCCACAGATCAAGGAATGGGGTAGGAAGCCCAGAAAATAAACCATGCTTATAAGGTCAATTAATTTATGACAAAGGCACCAAGAATATATAACAAGGAAAAACAGTCTCTTAATAAATGGAGTTGGGAAAGCTGGACAGCTACATGCAAAAGAATGAAATTGGACCCCTGTCTTATAATACAGACAAATATAAACTCAAAATGGAATAAAGACTTGAATGTAAGACCTGAAACCATAAAATTCCTAGAAGAAACCAGGCAGTAAGTTTCTTGATATTGGCCTTGGCAATGGTTTCTGGACTTGACACCAGAGGCAAAGGCAACAAAAGCAAAAATAAACAAGTAAGACTACATCAAACTGTTCTGCATGGCAAAGAAAACTATGAACACGATGAAAAAGTAATCCCTATTGAAAGGGAAAAAACTTGCAAATCATATATCTAGCAAGTGGTTAGTAGCCAAAATATATAAAGAATGTGTATAACATAAACCCAAATAATCCAATTTAAAAATGGCAGAGGATCTGAATGGATACTTCTACAAAGAAGACATACAGATGGCCAAGAGGTGTATGGAAAGGTGCTCAGCATCACTAATTATCAGGAAAATTCCATTTGACACCTTGATGAGGTATCACCTCATATCTGTCAGAATGGGTATCATCAAAAAGATAAAGAAATAATAGTGTTTGCAAGGAGGTGGAGATAAGGGAACCCTTGTGCACTGTTAGTGGGAATGTAAATTGGTGCAGTCACCGTGGAAAACAAGATGGAGTTTCCTCAAAAAACTAAAAATAGACCTTTCATATGATCCAAAGATTCCACTTCTGAGTGTTTTATCTAAAGAAAACAAAAACACTAACTCAAAAAGATAAATATGCTCCCATTTTCACTACAGTGTTTATTATAATAACAAAGATACAGAAACAACCTAAGTATCCACTGATAGACGAATGGACAAAGCAAATGTGATTACTCTCTCTCTCTCACACACATGCATATTAATCAGCCATGAAAAGGAAGGAAATTTTGCCCTTTGTGACAACATGAATGGACCTTGAGGGCTTTATGTTAACTTAATCAAACAGAGGAAGAAAAATGCTGTGTGATATCACTTTTATGTGGAATCCAAACAATACAAAACCAAATCAATATTATGGATTTAATAGATATAAAAAACAAATTCATGATTACCAGAGCTGGGGATGAGTTGGATTAAAAGGGGTCCAAAAATTCCAGTAATAAATACGTGATGAGGATATAATGTACAGCATGATGGCTATAGTTAATAACACCATGTTGCATATTTAAGAGTTGCAAATAAAGTAGATCTTAAAAGTTTGATCACAAGAAAAACTTTTATAGCAATACATGGTGATGGATTTAACTAGACATTGTAGTGCTGAATCATTAAGTTGCACACCTGAAACTGGCATCATTTGTGCCAATTAAACTTCAGAAAACAAACAGAATAAATCTCTCAGATTTGCATACATAGAAAACTTTGTAGTAAAATTTTCTACCATGCTGACAAATATCTCAACTGAAGGCTTTTGTGAATTTGGAGTCCATTACAATATTTTAAAATTAAGAGAGAGCATCTATGAAAATGTTCAAGGTCAGGAGGAATGACCTTGTTCAAGGTAAGGAGCAGGAGCTGCACTTTGCTGGAGCAGCTGTGAAGAGATACACCACATCCAAGGTAAGAGAAACCCAAGTAAGACAGTAGGTGTTGCAACAGGGCATCAGAAGGCAGACACACTGAAAATATAATTACAGAAAACTAGCCAGTCTGATCCATGGACCATAGCTTTGTCTAACTCAAAATAGGCCAAGCCATGTGGGGCCACCCAAGGCATATGGGTCATGGTGAAGAGGTCTGACAGAATGTGATCCACTGGAGAAGGGAATGGCAAACCACTTCAGTGTTCTTGCCTTGAGAACCCCATGAACAATATGAAAAGGCAAAATGATAGGATACTGAAAGAGGAACTCCCCAGGTCAGTAGGTGCCCAATATGCTACAGGAGATTAGTAGAGAAATAACTCCAGAAAGAATGAAGGGATGGAGCCAAAGCAAAAACAATACCCAGTTGTGGATGTGACTGGTGATAGAAACAAGGTCTGATGCTGTAAAGCGCAATATTGCATAGGAACCTGGAATGTCAGGTCCATGAATCAAGGCATATTGGAAGTGGTCCAACAGGAGATGGCAAGAGTGAACACTGACATTCTAGGAATCAGCAAACTAAAATAGACTGGAATGGGTGAATTTAACTCAGATGACCATTAAATCTACTACTTCAGGCAGGAATCCCTTAGAAGAAATGGAGTAGCCATCATGGTCAACAAGAGAGTCCAAAATGCAGTACTTGGATGCAATCTCAAAAACGACAGAATGATCTCTGTCATTTCGAAAGCAAATCATTCAATATCACGGTGATCAAAGCCTATGCCCCAAGCAGTAACGGTGAAGAAGCTGAAGTTGAATGGTTCTATGAAGACCTACAACACCTTTTAGAACTAACACCCAAAAAAGATGTCCTTTTCATTATAGGGGATTGGAATGCAAAAGTAGGAATTCAAGAAACACCTGGAGTAACAGGCAAATTTGGAGTTGGAGTACGGAATGAAGCAGGGCAAAGGCTAATAGAGTTTTGCCAAGAGAATGCACTGGTCACAGCAAACACCCTCTTCCAACAACACAAGAGAAGACTCTACACATGGACATCACCAGATGGTCAACACCAAAATCAGATTGATTATGTTTTTTGCAGCCAAAGATGGAGAAGCTCTATACAGTCAGAAAAAACAAGACCGGGAACTGGCTGTGGCTCAGATCATGAACTCCTTATTCCCAAATTCAGACTGAAATTGAAGAAAGTAGGGAAAACCACTAGACCATTCAGGTATGACCTAAATCAAATCCCTTATGATTATACAGTAGAAGTGAGAAATAGATTTAAGGGACTAGATCTGATAGAGTGCCTGATGAACTATGGAATGAGGTTTGTAACACTGTACAGGAGACAGAGATCAAGATCATCCCCATGGAAAAGAAATGCAAAAAAGCAAACTGGCTGTCTGAGGAGGCCTTAGAAATAGCTGTGAAAAGAAGAGAAGCGAAAACCAAAGGAGAAAAGGAAAGATATTCCCATTTGAATGCAGAGTTCCAAAGAATAGCAAGGAGAGATAAGAAAGCCTTCCTCAGTGATCAGTGCAAAGAAATAGAGGAAAACAACAGAATGGGAAAGACTAGAGATCTCTTCAAGAAAATTAGAGATACCAAGGGAACATTGCATGCAAAGATGGGCTCGATAAAGGACAGCAATGGTCTGGACCTAACAGAGGCAGAAGATATTAAGAAGAGGTGGCAAGAATACACAGAAGAACTGTACAAAAAACATCTTCACGACCAAGATAATCACGAGGTGTGATCACACACCTAGAGCCAGATATCCTGGAATGTGAAGTCAAGTGGGCCTTAGAAAGCATCACCACGAACAAAGCTAGTGGAGGTGATGGCAGTCCAGTTGAGCTATTTCAAATCCTAAAAGGTGATGCTGTGAAAGTGCTATACTCAATATGCCAGCAAATTTGGAAAACTCAGCAGTGGCCACAGGACTGGAAATGGTCAGTTTTCATTCCAATTTCAAAGAAAGGCAATGCAAAAGAATGCTCAAACTACTGCACAATTGCACTCATCTCACATGCTAGTAAAGTAATGCTCAAAATTCTCCAAGGCAGGCTTCAGCAATACGTGAACCGTGAACCTCCAGATGTTCAAGTGGTTTTAGAAAAGGCAGAAGAACCAGAGATCAAATTGCCAACATCCACTGGATCATGGAAAAAGCAGGAGAGTTCCAGAAAAACATCTATTTCTGCTTTATTGACTATGCCAAAGCCTTTGACTGTGTGGATCACAAGAAACTGTGGAAAATTCTGAAAGAGATGGGAATACCAGACCACCTGACCTGCCTTTTGAGAAACCTATATACAGGTCAGGAAGCAGCAGTTAGAACTGGACATGGAACAACAGACTGGATCCAAATAGGAAATGGAGTATGTCAAGGCTATATATTGTCACCCTGCTTATTTAACTTATATGCAGAGTACATCATGAGAAATGCTGGTCTGGATGAAGCACAAGCTGGAATCAAGACTGCTGGGAGAAATATCAGTAACCTTAGATATGCAGATGACACCACCCTTATGGCAGAAAGTGAAGAGGAACTAAAAAGCCTCTTGATGAAAGTGAAAGAGGAGAGAAAAAGTTGGCTTAAAGCTCAACATTCAGAAAACTGAGATCATGGCATCTGGTCCTATCACTTCATGGCAAATAGATGGGGAGACAGTGTCAGACTTTATTTAATTGCAGCCGTGAAATTAAAAGATGCTTACTCCTTGGAAGGAATGTTATGATCAACCTAGATAGCACATTCAAAAGCAGAGCATTAGTTTGCCAACAAAGGTCCGTCTAGTCAAGGCTATGGTTTTTCCAGTGGTCATGTATGGATGTGAAAGCTGGACTATGAAGAAAGCTGAGCACCGAATAATTGATGCTTTTGAACTGTGGTGTTGGAGAAGACTTTTGAGAGTCCCTTGGACTGCAAGGAGATCCAACCATTCCATCTTAAAGGAGACCAGTCCTAGGTGTTTTTTGGAAGGATTGATGCTGAAGCTGAAACTCCAATACTTTGGCGAATCATTGGAAGAGTTGACTCATTGGAAAAGACCCTGATGCTGGGAGGGACTGGGGGCAGGAGGAGAAGGGGATGACAGAGGATGAGATGGCTTTGGCATCACGGACTCTATGGACATGAGTTTGGGTGAACTCCGGGAGTTTGTGATGGACAGGGAGTCCTGGCCTGCTGCGATTCATGAGGTCACAAAGATTCGGACACAACTGAGTGACTGAACTGAACTGATCTATGAAACCTTATAGAAAATATAATACCTGATGCAAGACACACTGCTTTACTGCTAACATAAAGGAAAAGGTGTCTCTCACTATTGTATTCAATATTTTACTGGAGGCCTTATCTGTTGAAACGAGGCAAGGAAAAAAAAAAGCATACAAGTTGGAAAGGAAGAATTAAAACTCTTTATTCAGAGATCACATTTCTATACAAGTAGATATCTTAAAGAATTTACATAAAACCTACTAGAACTGATAAGTGAGTTTAGCAGGGCCTTAAGGTACACTGAGTAATGCCACCGAAAGAATTCAGGTTCTAATATCTGGAACCTGTGATTTTTACCTTTTATGGCAAAAGACATTGCAGATGTGATTAAGTTAATGATCTTCAGATGGAAAGATTATTTTGGATTATCTGGGTGGGTCCTAACTAGAATCACAAGTGTCTTTATGAGAGAAAAGCATAGAGAGATTTGACTACAGAGAGAAGAAGGTGACATGGTAAAGAAAGCACTGTTTGAAGATGAAGGAAGGACCATAAGCCAAGAAAGACAGGTGCCACCAAAAGCTGAAAAAGGCAAAAGAAGTTTTTTCTTCAGAGTCTTGAGAAGGAATCAGCCAGGCTAACACCTTGACTTTAGCCAATGAAACTGAATTCTGACTTCTGATTTCCAGAATTGTTGACAATAGATTTGTGTAAGCCACTGAGTTTGTGTGATTTGTTATAACATCAATAGAAAATTGACATAGAGCAATGTAAAAATTAAATTTCTATATACTACAATGAAAATTCAAAAATAAAAGATAATTCCATTCATAACATGACAGACTCAGGAATAAAATTATGTACAAAACATCATATAAAACTGTGAAGTATCACTGAGAGAAATTAGGACATAACAAATGGAATTAGATACTGTTTTCATGGATGGAAAATTTAAGATAGCAACTCTCCCCAAATTGATGTATAGGTTCAGTACAATTCCAATAAAAATCCTAGTGTGCATTTTTGAGAAACAGATAACATCTAGAATACCAAAACATTTTTTAAAAGAGGAGCAAAGTTAGATGACTTATACTCCCTGACTTCAAAATTTAATAGAAAATCATGTAATCAAATAGCATGATATTGGCACAGGAATAGAAGTATAGATCAATGAAGAGACTAGAGAATCTAAAAAGAGACCTGCATTTATATAGTCAATCAATTTTTCAAAGGGGCCAAGTAATTTAATAGTGAAGAAATATTTTCAATAAATTGTGCTAGAATAATTGGCTATCCACATATAAGAAATGAACCTTGACTCTTCCCTTATACTACACAAAAACAGGAAGTTCAAATGGATCATAAATATAAATGTGAAAAATTTTAAACTCTAAAACCTATGAAAGAAAACCTAAGAAAAAAATTTTTATGAATGTGGTTTTCTTAGATGTGACACCAATAACATTTTCTTTTCTGAGTTGTGCTGATTGTGTTATAGAAGAAAGAAACTGATAAATAAGATGTCATCAAAATTAAGGACCAGCTTTTTGAGATACACTATCAAAGGAAACAGTGTCAGACTTTATTTTTTTATGTATGCAGGTCAGGAAGCAACAGTTAGAACTGGACATGGAACAACAGACTGGTTCCAAATAGGAAAAGGAGTACGTCAAGGCTGTATATTGTCACCCTGCTTATTTAACTTATATGCAGAGTACATCATGAGAAATGCTGGACTGGAAGAAACACAAGCTGGAATCAAGATTGCTGGGAGAAATATCAATAACCTCAGATATGCAGATGACACCACCCTTATGGCAGAAAGTGAGGAGGAGCTAAAAAGCCTCTTGTTGAAAGTGAAAGAGGAGAGTGGAAAAGTTGGCTTAAAGCTCAACATTCAGAAAACGAAGATCATGGCATCTGGTCCCATCACTTCATGGGAAATAGATGGGGAAACAGTAGAAACAGTGTCAGACTTTATTTTGGGGGGCTCCAAAATCACTGCAGATGGTGACTGCAGCCATGAAATTAAAAGACGCTTACTCCTTGAAGAAAAGTTATGACCAACCTAGACAGCATATTCAAAAGCAGAGACATTACTTTGCCAACTAAGGTCTGTCTAGTCAAGGCTATGGTTTTTCCTGTGGTCATGTATGGATGTGAGAGTTGGACTGTGAAGAAGGCTGAGCGCCGAAGAATTGATGCTTTTGAACTGTGGTGTTGGAGAAGACTCTTGAGAGTCCCTTGGACTGCAAGGAGATCCAACCAGTCCATTCTGAAGGAGACCAACCCTGGGATTTCTTTGGAAGGAATGATGCTAAAGCTGAAGCTCCAGTACTTTGGCCACCTCATGCGAAGAGTTGACTCATTGGAAAAGACCCTGATGCTGGGAGGGATTGGGGGCAGGAGGAGAAGGGGACGATAGAGGATGAGATGGCTGGATGGCATCACGGACTCGATGGGCTTGAGTCTGAGTGAACTACGGGAGTTGGTGATGGACAGGGAGGTCTGGCATGCTGCGATTCATGGGGTTGCAAAGAGTCGGACACGACTGAGCAACTGAACTGAACTGAACTGATAATTAAAAAAGCAAACACAGTAGATAAGGAAAATTATTACACAGCACTCATCATAATGTTCAAGTCCACTGTGTGGCGATCCTTATAGGACCTGAAGTAACATGACAGAAGGATACAAAGGTAACACTAAAGGCACCTTACAAGTCTGGTCAATCACTGAAGACTGCTGTGTATTGGGTTAGCTAAGAGACACTTGGGGCCAAACAGAGAGAGAAAATACACAACTCTCTGACCTCCAGGTTTTAACAGTGATGAAGGAGGCTTACACAGGTTTAAAAGAAAGCGATATCCAAAAGAACAAAACCAGAAGCCAAGGAAAGGTGAACAGAGGCCAGAGGTGAACATCGATGGGCTTCAGAAGATTCTGCAGCAAGTGTGCCCGAGTATCTGGCAACATGAGTTCCCCAGGATGAGTGGACAAATGACACACTAGTCCTTCAGGAGGTGACTTCCGAGAAAGGAGCTGCCCGAGGTCCCCACTCACCTGAGTGTTATGCGCTCTCCATCCTTATAGACCTTTTCTCCTATTACATCCACGATCTTCATTCGTTCTGACACCTGAAACAATGAACACACAAATTCTAAGGAAAAGACCTTAAATTAAAGTCACAAATACTGACAGTATCTATACAACATTGAAATGGGCTAGAATAGTATGAATTAAGAGACCTAACAAGAGAATTGGTTTAACAGCTTTTCTTAAGTCCCCATATACAGACTCATATTAAAATAGGCTTTACCTCTAGTGATTTAAGAAGCGGCACAGATTCAATAAATGATTCAAACATCTTCCTCTTTTTTGCATTGTTTTTCACTATGATTCTTCTAAATGTCACACGGTCCTATAAGAAAGAATATGAAAATTCCGGTGAGTGCTCGTATAAGAGAGCATCTGTCATTCAATTAAAACTATGCCACAGCAAAGATTAGAGGTCTTTGGAAGGTACTGGATCAACTGAGTGTTTAATGATATTTCAATTTGAGTCATCAAATTGAAGAAAAAGATCTGCAGCCTGGACAAGACAAATGTCTCATGTTGTCACTTGCTGTCAAGTACTCAATGAGTGCCACCTATGGGTCATAAATAAAATAAAAAATTAAAAAAGCTCACAGTCACTGTTCAAGGTGAAAAGATACACCTTCAAAAAAAAAAACAAAAAACAGATAAAACAGTAAGATGGTTCTTGCCCTCAAGGACTTTATAATCTCAATGGGGAAGTAATACAAAATTTATAGGAATTAAAAAAATCACAGTTCAAAACTGCATATGAAATTTGCTAGATGAACTATACAGACAAAGCAAGTCCTACAAGAATTCTGAGGAGAGAGTGCATTCACAATAGCCTGGAGTGATCAAGGAAAATTCTGTTGCAAAAATATAAATCTGTCCAGTATCCGAAGGGGAGGTAGGTTTTATAAATTAATGGAGAGAGGAAGTAGGAAACTCAAGATGGAAGGCAGGCATGTGAAACATATCTTGACCCCAGCAAGTCAGGGATTCAGACTCGAGACATTAACCAGAGTTATGGTCAGGTACTTCTCAAATACATGTATGCGTGTATGGGGAGGGACATGCAGCCAAGAGAATGTTAATTGCTTAGGCTCCTACAAGGCTAGGCAGTTTTTTATACCTAAGTTAATTGCACCTTTCTTCTACCCTGGGCTCTCAGAAATAGAAATATTTTTTTTGAAAGTACACTAATGACATCCTAAAGGCTGAAAGAATGAGAAACAGTAAGGGGGTAAGGGCAAATTTAGGTGTAGGTTTGCTATTTTAGTATTCTTGATGATGGGGTGGGAGCTGGGTGGAGGAAACACACAGAAGACAACTGAGCAGAGATGTCTAAATAGATTTCCCTGGCTCACATGCCATCAGAGGCCTGTGGTCCAATCCCATGCCAAGTTCCATCTGCAGAAGTCACCTCCTGTGCCCTGTGCCCCTAGGGTAAACGTGGCAGACTCCTACCCTCCCTTCCTAAACTGACGTACAAACGATGTCTGCTCTCTGGCATTAAGCCAGACTCTGCCCCCATTTTCTTTTCCATCTGTCTGCTTGCAAAGAGCCATGCAACCCCTGATTGCGCTAATGGGCTGCACCACCTGCCACCACTTTTTTGAAGTCCAAGGCTGGAGATGTACTAATATCATTTAAAATGTTACTGTTGTACTTTGGAATATCACTCCATTATCTTTAGACTTCAGTTTCCATGCATTTTCTGGGCCAGTCGAGGCCAAGGGTGCTGTGGAAAAAACACTCAAGACTGAGACAATGGGAGTTACGAAGTTCCCTTCCTTATGTTTGAGTAGACATTGTCAAAAAACTAGTATTTCTAAATCCACTTTTAATGTTACAAAGTGAAACTGTTAGTCGCTCAGTGGTATCTGCCTCTTTGAGACCCCGTGGACTATAGCCTGCCAGGCTCCCCTGCTTATGGGGTTTTCCAGGCAAGAATACTGGAGTGGGTAGCCATTCCTTTCTCTAGGGGATCTTCCCAACTCAGGGATCAAACCTGGGTCTCCTGCACTGCAGGCAGATCTTAGCCATCTGAGCCACCAATAACATAACAAAGATTACCACAATTGCAGCAATGAACTGTATTTCCAGCTAAAGAGAAAACAACTGATAGCTCTTAGAGTGACTTATCTGTGTTCCAACCTTTCTATGTATGCTTTCACACTTCCAGAGCTCCCATGCTGAACAAGGCCAGTTCCTGTGACTGTGGAGGGTATAAAAAAGCACCACCCCAGCTTTCAGGGAGCTTCCAATGGAGCTGTGAAGAGGAATCTCCTACTGTGAAATGGTAGCTCCCTCAGCAAACAGCCCTGAAGTTCAAAACAGAAAAAGAATGCAACCCTTTCCTTTGACTGCAGAAGTTCCCTGAGAAAGATTCTACTGACTTTCATGCAAGCAAGACAAAGAGGGAGCAGAGACTAAGTGTAGCAGTTGCCCCAGTAAAAGAAAGTGAAAGTGAAGTCACTCAGTTGTGTCCGACTATTTGCGACCCCATGGACTATAGCCTACCAGGCTTCTCTGTCCATGGGATTTTTCAAGCAAGAGTACTGGAGTGGGGTGCCATTTCCTTCTCCAGGGGATCTTCCTGACCGGCTTGAACCCAGGTCTTCTGCCTTGCAGGCAGATGCTTTACCAAAGTCTGAGCCGTACGGAATCCAATCTGAAAAACTCAGTGGCAACACCAGGTCCTCCCTGCTTTAGCCTCAGAAGACATTTCCAAGACCTTGGGAGGCACAAGTGAGAAGTCACACTGTGGAGGACACTCTGGGTGTCACTCTCCTGAAGCAAGTACTGGAGCGTTAGAAGGGCTTGGACTGTAAAGCAGGAGAAAAAGACATCTAAAAAGATCACTTAAGGCAGCAGGCAGATGAATCTCACTTAAGATAGCAGGAACAGGAAGAAAGACCGCACAGGATAAGGTGAGGAACTAGAAAGGCAGAGCAGGGGTCTTAGGAAACGGAGCTTCAGGAAGAGAAGGGTGGGGAGCAGCCCCACAAACAAGGGGCACAGGTGTCCCAACTCGGTAGCGCCCAACATATGCCAGCACTAAGGGAATGGCATGTCTTGTGTCCTGTTTAATTCTCATATCCCAACCAGAGGCAAGCAGTTTTACAGTTCAGTTTTAATAAATTTCTATTGAGACTTTCAGATTACTTAGGAATGGGTAATTTCTAAGTGTTTGGAGATTTTCCTGTTATCTTTCTGTTACTTATTTCTGGTTTCATCCCACTGTGGTTAGAGAACACACTGATTTCAGTTCTTTTGAATTTGCTAACTTTTTATATCCCAGGATATATGTAGTTTATCTCAGTAAACATCCACAGGCTTGAAAAGAATGTGTATTCTCTGCTGTTATGTGACGTGTCCTATAAATTTCAATTAGACCCTTCTGGTTGATGGTGGTGCTAAATCCTATAACCTTCCTGATTTTCTTTCTAGTTGTTTTATTGATTGTTGAGAAAGGGATGCTGAAGTCTGCAAATACAGTTGTGGATTTATCTATTTTTCCTTTCAGTCTATCAGTAGTAGCTTTACATATTCTGAAGCTCTGTTGCTTGGTATATACAGTTTTAGGGTTTCTATGTCTTCTTGGTAGATTAACTCTTTCATTATTATGAAAATAATAGGGTTAGAGCTTCTGTTGCTTCTGGTAATTTTCTCTGCCATGAAATCTACTTATCTGATACTAACTTAATTTCTCCTGACTTCTTCTGGTTAATGTTTGCATAGTATATCTATTATTGTCCTTTTACCTTCAACCTACCTATATTATTATATTTGAGTGAGTTTCTTATAAATAGAATATTGTCAGGTCATTTAAGATAATCCATTATACCAGTCTCTATCATTTAATTGGCATATTTAGATAATCTATAGTAACAAATCATATGTTAGGGCCTATATCTACCATTTTATTCAGTTTTCTGTTCTCCCTTCTCTTTTCTGTTCTTCTATTTCACTTTTCTTGCCTTTCCGTAGGTTACCTGAATTACTTTTTAGAATTCCTTTTGATTTGTACAGCTTTTGAGTATATCTCTTTGCACAGGTTACTTTAGTGGTTGCTCTGGTATCATATTTACATATGTAACTTACCATGGTCTACTGGTGTCAACATTTTAGAAGTGTGAGTAAAGTGTAGAAGCTTACCTTTCATTTAGGCCCCTTTGAAATATTTCCTCTACATACAGTGAGAGTCACATAAGACAATGTTATAATTTTGCTTCAAGCATCTAAACTATTTTAGATTTTGGGCTCCAAAATCACTGTAGATGGTGACTGTAGCCATGAAATTTTTAAAAGACGCTTACTCCTTGGAAGAAAAGTTATGACCAACCTAGACAGCATATTCAAAAGCAGAGACATTACTTTGCCAACTAAGGTCTGTCTAGTCAAGGCTATGGTTTTTCCTGTGGTCATGTATGGATGTGAGAGTTGGACTGTGAAGAAGGCTGAGCGCCGAAGAATTGATGCTTTTGAACTGTGGTGTTGGAGAAGACTCTTGAGAGTCCCTTGGACTGCAAGGAGATCCAACCAGTCCATTCTGAAGGAGATCAGCCCTGGGATTTCTTTGGAAGGAATGATGCTAAAGCTGAAGCTCCAGTACTTTGGCCACCTCATGCGAAGAGTTGACTCATTGGAAAAGACCCTGATGCTGGGAGGGATTGGGGGCAGGAGGAGAAGGGGACGACCAAGGATGAGATGGCTGGATGGCATCACAGACTCAGTGGACCTGAGTCTGAGTGAACTCTGGGAGTTGGTGATGGACAGGGAGGCCTGGCATGCTGCGATTCATGGGGTTGCAAAGAGTCGGACACGACTGAGCGACTCAACTGAACTGAAAGAGGAGGATAGACTTTTATGTTTACCCATATGTTTACTCTTTTGGTTGTTCTTTCTTCATTCTTGATATTCCAAATCTCCTTTTATCACTTCCTTTCTGTTTACAGAACTTCCTTTGGTCATTCTTTCAAGGTAGGCCTGCTGGTGACAAAGTTTCTGAAGGAAACTTAATTTCTTTTCTTTAATTTTTTTTTCTACTTATATATTTATTTGTTTTGTTTTGCTTTACAATACTGTATTCGTTTTGCATACATTGACATGAATCAGCCACGAGTGTACATGAACTCCCAAGAAACTTAATTTCTGAAGGATATTCTCATGAGGTGTAGAATTTTCAGTTGACAGTTCTTTTCTTTCAGTTATTAAAAAATGCTGGGATACATGGCAATTAGTAAGAAAACCTGGGGAACTCACTCCTGTATCCTTCCTTAAGTCCTGAAATCCCTAACCAGTCCACCTTATTTCCCTCTCTCAGGGTCGCCTATGTTTGTCTGTTGTATCTATCATATCCAGAGTTTTCTAGCTTTAAGAGGGAAGACTAGGGAGGAATGGGGCTATTCTGTCTTGGCCTGGACTAGAAGTTGTCATCAACGTATTTTTAAACTGAATTTATTTCCCCTCATTTTTCTTGATCTATGTTGAATATTTTAAGCACTGGGTTCCCATGTGTGTAATGTATTTTTCTTAAGCCAGTGTATTACTCATGCCTCAGGACCAATCTTTTTTCTTTTTTTTTTTTTTTTGTGGCTGTACCACATCACATTCAGGATCCTAGTTCACTGTGGGAACTAGGAATCAAACCTGAGTCCCCTGCCGTAGAAGCAAGGAGTTCTAACCACTGGACTTCCAGGGAAGTCCTGTTCAGGAGCATTCTTAATTCTGCACTAGTATAGCACAATAAAGTGCTTTAGTATGTCTTTAAAATGTGATTTCATTTGAGGAAATATGTTGATAAATTTCAAGGTATACCTTTAATTCTGCTTGTAGGGTAAATGGAAACAAATTATCATAAAAGTGAACATTTTAAAAACGAAATCTGGAATTTGTACAAGAGGATGATTCTTTTAAGAAGGAAGGGAGTTATATATTTTGAAGGCTTGATACTGAAGGATGCAAGGCGGGTCATGTATAATAGAGGATGGGACCTTAGCAGTCTGTGCCTAAGATGTTCTGGGAAAGTTCTGTTTCCTAGAATACGGCTGTCAGCCTTTCTGGTCATCTAAATCTACTGACTACTGGCATGGACCAATGAATAAATAGATGGTCAAACCCATCTGTTAGTGAAACACTAGTCCTAGGATAGTTAGAGATGGAAAACACTTTTGGCAGAGCTTTCAGTGACACTTATTTTTCTAGACCTGTCTCTTCTGTAGTTATCCTTCCTCTCTCTGCTTGTCTGACGAAAACATAAAGAGAAAATGCAGTAAGAGCTGACACAACTGCTAGGCCAAAAGACCCAGTCTTTTCCATGTAATTTGCAATAAACAGTCTGTTGACAAATCACTTCAGGGAAATGGAAAAACACATTGGTCAAGACCTTCCACAGTGTCTTTCAGATAATCAGCTATAAAATATACCATGAACCAACAGCCAAGGACAGAGACCCAGAAGTAAGGGGGATAAGTACCATGCTATGCAAGGAAAACCATTTCTCTAAACTCACCAGTCCCCAAAGGGAGCCTTCTGAAGTGGCGACGATGGTAGCAGCTCTCGGGGTATTGTACATCAGAGCTAGTTCTCCAAAACTTCCATGGTTGTCATACTGACCAACAGAGCGGGTTTGATTATCTTTTGTTACTAAAATATCATAGGTTCCCCTGGAAATACAAAAAGAAACAATTTCATTTATAATGGGCAGGTATATATGAATAGAAGGTACGTATGATATACAATGTTGTTATTGGGGGAATTCCAACAGATTTTTTGCTAGTACATAGAAATATAGATTTTTGCATTTGCCTTAGTATTGTGTGACCTTGATAAACTCATTTATTAGTTCTAATGAGTGAACCTGGCATTTTCTGGAGGATCATGTCAGCTTTCTTTCTCTTCCTTTCCACCCTGTATGCCCTTCCTCCCTCCCGTCAGTTTCTCTCCTCGCTCCCTCTCTCTCTCTGCTTTATTGCATCGGCGAGGACCTACAGTGCAGTACTGCATGAGGAGCTGAAAGCAGACACACTTCTCCAGTTCTCCATCTCAAAGGGAAAATATTCAGGTTTTTACCATTAAGTATGAGGTTAGCTATATATTTTTAAAAATAAATGCCTTTAATCAGGTTGGATGAAAGTCCCTCTATTCCTATTTTGCTGAGTTTTTACCATGAAAAGGTGCTAAACTTTGTCAAATGCTTTTCCTGCAGGTATTGAAATGACTGGTTGGGTTTTCTTTTGTTGTCTGTTGAAAACTAGGATATAAAATTGATTAAAAAAATTTTTAATACAATTTTCTATTGATTGTTCATTGACAGTGGCTAAAGAAAAAACATTCACAATGGATGGCATTTGGAGAAACAGGCACTCTCAATATACCACTGAAGCAAATGTAAACATATCCAAATTTCTCCAAGATAATTAACAACAGAACAAGTTCCTTGAAGAGACCCTTTTACACAGTAATTTTATTTCTAGGTATTCTAAAGAAGAGAATAGAAGATACTGGAAAATATTTAACTGCAAGGATGCTCACCAGGTTTATAACAGCAAAATTCACAATTTAATCTGCTAACAATAAGATAGGTCAAATATATGTCTATATTCATATTATGCAGTCAATATAAATGATGACATAGAATAATATTGTATCCTATGGCAAACCACTTCAAACAGATTTTTTAAATGAAGTCAATGTATATGAAAGCAATATATATAAATTTAATAAAGAGTTAACTACATTTTACATGTTTGATTGTTATCAGCTTTGAAGCCCTACAACTCCAATATTTCTTCCTTTTCTGTCTCACATCTGGGAAAGTTAATAAGAAAATCTAGATGCTCCCTCATTTGGTGTTGATGGGAAATCCAGGTCACACAAGAGCCTGCCCATATACAAGAGTACTCTACTCTACCTCAGCTCTACCTTCTAAACACCATGAAATACAAAGCCAGTCACCTCTCTGTGCTGTCTTAAGTCATTTTTGAACCTCTTGGGAACCTACCCTGTTCATCTTTAAAACACTCATTATGAGAATGATCAATCTTTTCATATCCTCTTAGTCTTTGTGTATGGTATGATCAGTCTGGATATCTGAACCAAATCTGGGGTAATGGATCTGACCTAACAGTAAGGCAAAGGGAGAAAAAAAAGAAAGAATATACTTGGTGATAAAATTAGGGCAAAATTACTTTCTTCCCTGTTTCGCTTTTTTTTTCTTTTCTTAAATTTCCTACAAAGAGCCTCTACTTGTCTGATAAAAATCACTAGATATCACATGTTACACAAGAAGCAAAGAAGTGGTGATATAACTTAAAAATTTTTCTGCCACTACTTATAGAATTCTATGAAGGAAGCCTAAGCATGACAGATAAAAGTAAAAGACTCTTTAAGACAATATTATTTGTATCATCTTTCCTCTTTAAATAAAACATTTCCTTCCTAACTCTAATTGGAATCATTTGTCACAATATCAAGTGCCCAAAGGTTATCCAAGGAATACATTCTTGAAGATTTTTCTGAATGAGCAAAAGGCTTCGATAAGAAAAGGGACTAGTTGAATCTAGTACAGCTACTTGATACAGATAAAAAGACCCTTAAAAATCAGGAAAACAATTGGAAAAAATTGAATAAGGTCTGCACAGTAGATGAGAGTACTGTATAAAATGTTAATATTTGATTTTTGTAATTGGTCTCTGCTTATGTAAGAAAATGCCCTATTTTAGGAAATATATACATATATTTGGAGATAAAAGGGCTTATACCTGCAACTTACTTTCAAACACAAAGCTAATCTGATAAAACATTAACCTGGGGAACCTAGGTTTCTGGGAATTTTTTGTACTATTTGTGTAAAAATTCTGTAACTGTGAAATTACTTGAAAGGAAAAAAAGGAAAAATAACTAATGGAAGATACTGGTGAAGCAACATCTTATTGATCCTAAACTCTGGTGAGTGTTCTTTTCAGGATTGAGAGGAAGTGAGAGGGAGTCCCTCAGATGATACCAATAGTAATAGCTCAAGAGGTGAGAACATACCAGGGTGAGCAGGTTAAACCCTCATGTTTCATGTCTCCCAACAGACCTCAACCTGGAACAGAGCTAAAAGGGGCCAGAGGTATGGAGGTTGAGGAAATATACTCAAGTGTAAAATCAGGCTAGGACTGAATGATCCAGATGACAATAAGTGTCATGGAAATTACTTCTCTTGGACACTTGCAAATTACATGTTTATAAAGCACATCTTGCACAGCTCACCTAATTGTAGATAGTGGTAACCCAAGTATGTGCTGTACTCAGGACTCAGGACAGCAGGAGATAGAGAGGGCAGGCTGTGGACAGAGAGCAGCAAACTTTGAGGAGCTTGTTAACCTGGCCCTAAGTCCTGCTTGGGCTGAGCAAGGCACAGGGTAAAGCACTTGCCCTGAACCGCGAATCTTCCTAAGCACAAGTGTACAACTGCAAAACACCATCTCCTACCGTTCAATGACATAGAAGTTGTCTCCATCATCTCCTTGGTCAATGACATGCTCATCAACTTTGACCGTCCTTTCAAACATGGCATCAAGGACTTGGGATAGCTGTTCCTGCAGGGAACACACAAGAAGAAAAGAAGGCCTTTACATTTTTGAGGAAAAAAATTAACTGTGTTTATCTCAGGTGGTGACTACATGGGAGAAGTCCTCACATCAGACTATCCCCCACATCCAAGCAGAAACCTAAGGGTCTGAAACAAATGCCTTCCTGTGGCCATTCAGCTTTGCATGTCCACATACACAGCCCAGTTGCCAAGCTCTCTGAGGCAGTATTGTTTTTGGAAAAACAACCACCACCACCACCCTACAACATTCTAGAATGTATGTGAAAACAGGCATCTCAACGATGGTGCCTGTTCTCCCGGCCACACCACAAGACTGTCACCTGCCTTGATGACACGCGTACAGTCACGATGGCTCTGCTGCATCATGCATAAGGCTGCAATGCCACCTTCCCACAGGCGCTGATCTAACAGCATCGTCAAACCTAACAGGCTGAGACGCTTCAGAGGTTATCTCACGGAGCAGCACAGCTGCCCTTCCTAGTCAAGCACATCACTTAATCTGAGTCTGTTTCTTCATTACAAAACACTGTTTAATAAATAGCTTCCAGCTCATCAACTTTCATGACTAAAGGAAAAAAAAAATCTATGGAAAATATTTATCACATAATGGTACTTAGTAAATAAGCTCTATTATCAGACACTTAATATTGCTATAGTTATTTATATACAACACATGCAATTACTTACCAATAGCACCTGCAATAATCAGAAGGTAACTGTACCAACAAATATTAAAATAATTAAGACAGTGCTATTAAATTCTAACAATACAGTGGCCTCGGTCTAGGGCCAGCATCCCTCTGTCAGTGGCTGTTGAGCGTTGTGCGTGCTAAGGCGCTTCAGTAGTGTCCGACTCTGTGTGACCCTATGAACTGCAGCCCACCAGGCTCCTCTGTCCACAAGAGTGTCCAGGCAAGACTACTAGAGTGGGCTGCTGTGCCCTTCTCCAGGGGTCTTGCCAACCCAAGGATCAAATCTTCCACTCTTAATGTCTCCTGCACTGGCTGGCAGGTTCTCTAACACTAGCACCACCTGGGAAGCCCCAGTGACTGTTAGGGAGCACTAAAGACCAGTTTCAACTCACAGAAAGACTTTCTCTTTGCAGGATTGTGGATTGAAGGCCTGGCAAGGAAATAACTGTACTGCTGCATAATTCCATATGATTTAGCATTCTGCTACTTAAAATAATGTATCACCAACAAGCAGCTCCTTAGTTCCATAGATCCATGGGTGGTGAATACTGAACAAGCTGACAGATAATATAAAACAAGTCTTGCTACTCGTGTGTCCACATTCATGTGGAGTGTGAGCCCAGTGTTGCCTGAAATCGCACATTTAAATGCAGGTAACAAATTCAAATTTTCACATACAATACAGGCCAAACACATATACCTACCCTGGTGTGTCTGGACTGTGGGCTGTCCATTGGCAGCCTCATATTCTGAGTAACAAATCTTATGGCCCAGACTCTTCAAAAACATCAGCGTCATGAGATATAGAATAAGGTATGAGGGAAGCATTCTGGGTTAGAGGGGACTAAAGTCATGCCATGACAACCGAAAGCAACATGCGATTCAGGACTGGAAAACAAAACAAAAAAGCTATAGAAAACTTTCCTGGGAAAAGCTTATACGGACTGTATTTAGGTAATATTATTAAAACAGTGTTAAATTTCTTGGGCTTAATAATGATAGTGTGTTAATGGAGGAGAATATCCTTGTTCTTGGAAAATATAACTTATGGCATTTAGTGGCTAAGAGCTATGATGTCCTCAATATATTCATAAATGGCCCAGGACCTAAAAAAGCAGTTTATATGCACCTATATATGTGCACACATAGACACATAAGAGCCAGAATACATGTGGCAAAATGTTAACAACTGGTCAATCTAGGTAAAGAATATACTTGTTTGTTTTTTTTCGTAAATTTGAAAATTTAAACACAAAAGTTTGAGAAGCAAACTGTTTTTAAAGCGGAAACCAATGCAGTATACAAATGCATATAAATGGAATTTAGAAAGATGGTAATGATAACCCTGTATGCCAGATAGCAAAAGGAGACATAGATGTATCGAACAGTCTTTTGGACTCTGTGGGAGAGGGAGAGGGTGGGATGATTTGGGAGAATGGCACTGAAACATGTATAATATCATATAAGAAACGAATCACCAGTCTAGGTTCAATGCAGGATACAGGATGCTTGGGGCTGGTGCACTGGGATGACCCAGAGGGATGGTATGGGGAGGGAGGTGGGAGAGGGGTTCAGGATTGGGAATATGTGTACACCCATGGCGGATTCATGTTGATGTATGGCAAAACCAATACAATATTGTAAAGTAAAAAAAAATAATAATAAATAATATAAATAAATGAATAAAGTGGAAACAAATACACTCACCGGAAGACTAAAATTTTAAAAGACAGATAATATCAAAAATTGGGGAATATCATATATTGTTGGAAGGAATACAAAGTGGTAAAATCACTTTGAAAAAGATCCAGCAGTTTTTTATAAAATAAAAAAATACATCTACCCTATGACTCAGCAATTTTTGTCCTCGAGTGTTTTACTGAAGAGCACAAAATGTCCACAGCATTATTATCAAGAGTTAAAAAACAAGAAACAGACCAGGTATCCATTGTCAGAAAAAGAATAAGCAAACTGGCATCTTCATACAATGGAATACTACTCAGAAATAAAAGGGAATGAACTAACATCATGAACAATGACACACTGGCAACATGGATCCCTCGATCTGATCCTCTGAGAAGGACACACTATAATTTCTATAGTAGTCTGGCCAAGATGTATAACCATATTTCAATCGTGAAGAAACATCAAACAAATTCAAATTGAGGTATATTCTATAATGTAACTGACCAGCACGCTTCAAACTGTCAAGATCATGAAATACTAGAAAGGACTGAAAACTATCACAAACTGGAGGAGACTATGGAAAAATAACAACCAAGTGCAATATGGGATTCTGGACTGGATCATTAACTATGGCAAAAAAGAGCCAAAAACATTAGGGAGAAAACTGATGAAATCTGAACAAGGTTTTTAGTTTAGTTAATGATATTGTAATAACGTAAATTCCCTGGTTTTGAGAACTGTACTGTGGATGCTAACACCGGGGGAAGTTAGATGAGGGCCATACGGGAACTCTTTACTATGTTTATATCTTATTTGTGAGGCTAAAACTAGTTCCAAATAAAAAGTGAAAAAAGAAAATGGAATGCTGAACAACATGAAAGAATCTCAAAAATATTATGCTGAGCAAAAGGAGTTTCTCACGAGAGAGAAATTTTGTATGATTTATTATATGAAATCTTATATGATTGCATATCATGTATGATTCCACTTACATGAAATTCTAGAAGGCAAAATGAATTTATGGTAGAATAGATCAAAATAGAAGCTGCCTCTGTGAGGAGGGGAATAAGAATTGATCATGAAGGGGCATGAGGGAAGTTTCTGAAGTGGTAGTAATATTCTGTATCTTTTTTCTGGCTGCATACATTGTATGGCATGCAGAACTTTAGCTCCCTGATAAGTGCCTGCATTGGGAGTGCAGTCTTAGTGTTAGCCACTGGACCACCAGGGAAGTCCTAAGTTCTATAATCCTCTTTCTTTTTAAGAAATATGTATTTTTATGTATTTGGCTGTGCTGATTTTAACTGTGGTATGAGGGATCTAGTTACTGACTGGGATTGAACCCGGGCCCTCTACATTGGAAGTTCAGTCTTAGCCACTGAACTACCAGGGAAGTCCCCGAAATTCTATATTCTTGACAGGGGCTTGGATTACTTAAGTGTATACGTTTGTCAAACCTAAGTAAGTGTACATTTAAAACTCATGCATGCGTTTCACTACATGTAAACTTTACATTAAAAAGCAACAAACAAATATTGAACTCCAGTTCATGATATGAACACCAAAATATTTAAGGGAACTATACTGAGACTATCAAAAAAAAAAAATAAGATGGGTTAATGTAGGCAGCAAACAGCTGACTGGAAACGTTTTACTGGAACACAGCCACACACTTTCATTTATGCATTGCCTATGGCTGCTTTCCTGCTACAATGATGAAGTTGAGTAGTTGTGACAGAAATGTTTCATATTTGCTATGGGCTTCCCTGGTGGCTCAGATGGTAAAGAATTCACTTGCAATGAGAGACACCTGGGTTCGATTCCCGCGTTGAGAAGATACCCTGGAAGAGGGCATGGCAACCCACTCCAGTATTCTTGCCTAGAGAATCCCCACGGACAGAGAAGCCTGGTGGGCTAGAGTCCCTGGGGTCCCAAAGAGTAGGACATGACTGAGTGACTAAGCACAGCACACATCTGGTTCTTTAAGCAAAAGGTTGCTAACGCCTTTGTTGAGGGTAGATGGTATATAACACAACAAGCATAGTAAAATGTTAATGTTAGAATCAAGGCAGAGGATAAATACATGTTCTGTAAAACCCTCTCACTTCAGTGTATTTGAATATTTTCATGATAAAATGTCAGAAAAATATACTTAAATCTGAAAATTTTATTTTTCAATACCAAAATGGTAAAATGATGTTCTTTATCACTAAGAAAAATCTGAATACTAGACTGACATAGCAACTTCCTTTAGAACATCTGCTAGTATAACATTTACAAGGGGTTTTATTCACAGTAGATAAAGAAGTAAGTCTCTTTCTGTTGATACAGATGGGTCTTCCAGGGAAAACAGCAGACAGACTAGTATTTCTTACAACCCGCCTTTCCTTGAACTCACTATCCTTATTTTATTCAATCTCAGACTAATAAATTTCTGATTAAAGTTCCAGCTATTCCTATAACCACAAAGCTACCAGTCTGGTTTACAGATGCCAGGAATACATCATGGACTCATGTCTGACCAATCTAATTCCCAGAGGGCTGTGGGAATATCTTCAGAAGACTTTATTTGCAGGAACTGGGTTGTAGGAAAATTCTATTTCCCATCCCTACTATCTCTGCACATTCTGGGATTTCCTAGCAGGCCCAGCACTTCAGTTATCCATGGGCCTTCAGCACATGGCCCTCAAAGTATTGAAGAAATAGGAAATCTGAAGCATCTCTGTGCTCAGGAGGCAGCCCTGTTCTCCATCTTCACCAAGAGAGGGAAGACAGGCACACACAGATCCTGTGCAGAGCCCTGTAGACACATACCACTCTATGTGTCCCAGACCTGAGGTCTTCACTGAGAATAATCACAAGAGATGCCTCACACCAAGGAGGTGAGAAGCAGTCACCCACTTCCAGTGTATAACTGCTAGCGATACTGGCATCTTTAGAGAAATTACTCTGCAGCATAAAGACCCTCCGAACTAAGCCAGGGTCAGGCAAACCTGAGCATTTCCTTTTGACATGACCCAAATGCATGGTTCACAAATGGTACTGCCTTGGAGGAAGTATCAAAGCAGGTCAGAGAAATATTAAAAGTCATCTGTGGCTACAGTGCTGAACACAATGCAAAAGAAGCAGCTAAGGTTTTATTGCCTCATATGGCTGTGGCTAAGATGCTAAAAACTGTTTAAATGATGAAAAGCTAAAAGACAAAAATATTTTTAAAAAGTCAGTGTTACCGGATCAAGATTTTTGAAAAGAAGAATATCTTTGCAAGCTTCCTGAAGTCTGCACCGCTGTTGATCAGTTTTAGGATGAATCACCTGCCAATCCAAAGAAAACAAGGGAATTTTAATATTCTATTTTAAAACATTACTTAACTTACAAATTAGAATATTTCTTTCTCCTAAAAATGGGAAAAATTAAGAGCACATTTACCATAATTTTAATTTTATACAATACCAAGCAGTACCCTGATTGTGGACAGGCAATGGGATAGGGGTATGGCTAGCAGCAAGTCAGCTATCCACTGGGAGCCCCAGAATCCCCATCCGTAAAGCAGAAGGTTACATGTTCATTCATTCAACAAACATTTGCATCAACTAGCTGCCAGGCACCATCTCAGCTCTGGGGACAGAGCAGTGAACACAAGACACAAAAACCTGCTCTCACCATCAATAAATACATAAAGGACGGTAGAGAGTGACAGGGCTAAGGAGAAAAATAAGGCATTGAAGGGTGATTAAAAGTGTGTGTGTACATGCAGGTATGTGTCCAGATGAGGCCTGAGAAGGTGGCATTTGTGTCAAGATCCTAAGGAACTGAGGACAACCTGAGGGAGTGAGTCATGTGGACATCTCTGTGAAGATGACCTCAAGCAGAAGGAACAGCAAGTGAAAACAATATGATGGATGAACAGCATGTTTGAGAAAAACCAGGAGACAGGTGTGACTGACAAAGAGGGGAAAGATCAGGAAGAGACCTGGTTTAGGGGTTAGGTGGAGGGCAATGTAAACCATAGAACTGGAACTTTTCTCTAGTGACATGGGGGCAATCTCAGGGTTCTGACTGAGGAAGTAAAGAGATCTGACTGATGATTTTAAAGGCTCAAGTTGGTTCCTAAGTGAAGAACAGCCTTGATGGACACAGGAGCAGAAGCCAGGAAGCATCTGTGATTATCCTAGTGTTAAACTGGTGATTAAGACCAAGGTGGTAGCCGTGGAAGTGTTGAGAAGTACTGGAATTTTGGGTATGATCTGAAGACCAGGCCCATTGGATTTGCTGAAAAATTGAATGTGGGTATAAAAAATTAAGAGGAGCTGAGGGTGACCTTAAAATTGTGGACCTGAGCAACAGGAAGGATGGAGCTGCATTTAATGAGCTGGGGAAGACTGTGGGTGAAAAAGAATGTCTCAATGGAAATCATCAGGAGCTCACTGTAAGCTGTCTATTGAAATCTAAATGGAGATGCCAAGTAAACAACCACTATATAAGCTGGAGTTCAAACATCAACAAACTTAGTATTACCAGTAATAATAGTGGTGCCTACAAAATCAGAGTTGCCATAGAATTAAATGAGCTGATACAGGCAGTGTTTAAAATAGAACCTGGCATTCAGTAGGTGCTCAAAAATTATTACTACTACCACTAATACTATGGATAGTCAATACATGTTTTTTGAACTAAAAAAGAATTATTGCCCAGCATCGCTGTTATAATTGAAAAACCTATTAAGCGCCATCCTAAGTATTGTCTTCACCCTAGAAAATCTACATCACTTAATTTAGACCAGAAATAACAGATGTCAAAAGTGCTAAGTAATTTAAATTTATAATATTAAATAGTCAGTTGAAAAAGTTTTAACTTTTAAAAGTCTTTTCAAAATTTTATAACATCAAGAATGAAAAATTTAAAAACCTACATGTCTATTATATTCACACAATGGTAGCATTTTATTATTAGAATAGCTCAGAAATCTTTTCTAGTCTGCTCACTTTAAGACATACTTGAAAAATCATTAAAGTTTCTTTATAACATCAATCTTTTTAAAAAGACGGTTTAAATTTGCTTTTATAAAAGTAACTTGTTAACTATATAAAAGTTAAAAAAAATCTGAGTTTTTGAAAAACCAACCCCTAAATCAACTGTAGTCTTGCAACAACTACTGTTAAAATCTGGGATGTATCCTTCCAGTCATAAATCTTTTTACAAATAAGTAAACAAGTAAATAGGTATGAAGATGGATAGATATTTTAAATCTTTTATACTATAAAATGCTATATAAAATGTACCTCAAATTTACATCATTCCATGTCATTAAACCAGTCCTGTACCATCATTTCCAATGGCTTCAGATTTTCTTGATTTGAATGTGCCATAATTTAGCCCCTGGAACCCTATTTTAGTTCATTTATGTTGCTTCCATCTTTCACTATTATAATACTGCAATAACCTCCTTAGAAAGGATCCTTAGGAAGGATGCAACTGGTAAGCATGAATTCTTCTGCAGGTAACTGCTGAGTCAGTTGGCTTGACTAAGTGTAAAGCTGACAGCTACAGCTAGGCACCCCTACCATATCCTCAACCAA
Organism: Aepyceros melampus; assembly: GCA_006408695.1. Taxonomy (NCBI): domain Eukaryota; kingdom Metazoa; phylum Chordata; class Mammalia; order Artiodactyla; family Bovidae; genus Aepyceros; species Aepyceros melampus. Next base: position 325,764 of record SJXQ01010333.1, on the reverse strand, counting down.
TCTTGCTCCCTAGTCTTCTTAATAACTGTCAGTCTGTTAGACAAAAGATGGTATCTTGCTGAGATTTTAATCTGTATTCATTTAAAATATTAGCATGATTAGACCTGGTATAGAGGAAAAGAGGAATGAGTGGGGACTGAAATTATTCTACCTAATACCTTTGCTGAAGTTCTTACCCTTGGATCAGTATCTTCCTCTTCCTCATCAGGGTTATAGGTCTCAGCACAGACTAAAGTTGGAGAGAAAAAAAATAAAGAGAAAAATTAATAAAACTTTTACTGGAAAATAGGAAGTAAACATAATTTCCTTTTGTTCACTGTTTTCTAAAGCTACAATGAACTTTGCAACCCCTTCCTTCAATTAACAAATATACTAAGTACCTAGTAACGCCAGGCATTCTGTTAGAGATGAAAAGTCAGCTATCCAGGGATTGGTAGACCAAATAGGAGAGAAACCATAAAAAACATCATCTACTAAATTCTATGGTAGTGGCAAGGATAAGCAAAGAAGTGCTGTCTCTGCTGAGCTAAGAAGCAGGAACAGAAAACCACCAAGTACAATACACGCAATATAGACATATGGATATGGAATTGGAGTACTCACAAAAAAACTCAAAATATCTCAACCTCCTTATGTATTAGAATGACTTAAAAGAATGAATTTTAACAAAATGAATATAATACTATTTGTCAGGCTCTCTTATAAATACATTATATAATTTAAAGCCAACTCGGTTTTCTTTGTAGGTAATCTGTGTTTGCACCAATGGGCTGCAGGACTTGTCTTTATCATAAGTCAAAGATTTTAAAAATGTTAACCAAAAAAAAAGCTAACTAAACAATTGCTTACAATACCAGAATATCATAAATGATGTAAGTATGCATTTGAATAATTCAGCTATGAGAAAGATTGAGAAAGACCCGCTCTGGCTAATTAACAGTCCACTCTATGGGAAAAAAGGGCAAAAAAGGAGGTGAAGAATATACTATTAATATGTAGCAGACTGTCCTTCCATAAAGAAGGACTTCCGTGAGAAAGAAGGAGAGCTAAAAATGATGGGGAGAGAGAATAAATAAGTATGAACACACACACACACACACACGAGAGAGAGATATATACACACACACACATACACAAAAGTGGAAGTGAAAGTCACTGAGTCGTGTCTGATTCTTTGCAACCCCATGCACTAGAGTCCGTGGAATTCTCCAGGCCAGAACACTGGAGTGGGTAGCCCTTCTCTTCTCCAGGGGATCCTTTCCAACCCAGGGATCGAACCCAGATCTCCCACACTGCATTCTTTACCAGCTTAGCCACCAGGAAAGCCCATATAAAAATTTTTAATGTATTTATCTTTCCAAAAGGAAACAAGAGAAGAATAAACCAAAAAGTAATAAAATTGTTTCCTAGAAGGTAGGCAGAAACAAAAAAGGGACAGGGTAGGGAAAGGAATGAAACTTCTCTGAGAACAAAATTTTACATAGTTTTGACATTTAAGCCATGTTAAAATGTTTTATATAGTCTTAACAATAAATTTGATAAGGATAGAGGAAAATTGAATACAAAGAGAAACTAATGAATCCAACTACATATCAGGTTGATAACATAACCACAGAAAAGGAAAGGGGAGTGATTTTAAGTAGCTTCTGAACATAATCATCTGACCAGTGGGATGTATCCAATGACAAAAAAGAATTGATGTTGGCAGTGGTACAACAATTCCAAACTCCTCTGCGTACTACAGTTGTGAGTAAACAAATATATACTTAGTTTTTCACTGGAGAAAAGGGGAATATTAATACAAATACAGAACACAAGATGAGTTAGAATTGGAGATGCAATACAAGCCTGCTTTTAAAATCTTACCCTTAGGGATGACAATAGTAGACACAGTGAATTATGTAATGAATAAAAAAGTTAGTGTACTCATAAACTATTTTGTCAGGAATGTCTAGATGTGATCACTGGTGTTATCCAGAAAGCTACAAACCTGTTCCTTCCTCACAACAGCTTTAGTATATGTCATTATAGCTAAGGAAAAGTTTTTCTTCTAAAAAATCCTCAATTATTTGCAATAACTGTGTGACCTGGCTTGGTTTACTTCAAATCTCCACCTTCTCTTCTGCACACTGGAGCTAACAGTAGTGATTCCCCTCTGAGGACTATTGTAGGGATTCAAGTAAACAAGCACCTGGCACACGGTAAGGAGGCAGTAAATGCCAACTCGTTGCACTACTGCTATTATCACATTTCATTTGTTCTGGTTTTCTGGAACTTTAATTGCCATTATCTTGGTTCTATTCTCTGTCCGAGCTCTTTCAACAACTGTCTTCTCTTCAAGGCTGTCTTGTATTACAGATTTTGCCCTTAAAATTTTTACTTCTCTTGCCCTCTCATTTAACTATGCCAAAGCCTTTGACTGTGTGGATCACAACAAACTGATGGAAAATTCTTAAAGAAATGGGAATACCAGACCACCTGACCTGCCTCCTGAGAAATCTGTACACAGATCAAGAAGCAACAGTTAGAACCGGACATGGAACAACAGATTGGTTCCAAATTGGGAAAGGAGTATGTCAAGGCTGTATATTGTCACCCTGGTTATTTAACTTATACGCATATGCAGAGTACATCATGCAAAATGCTGGGGTGGATGAAGCAAAGCTGGAATCAAGATTGCTGGGAGAAATACCAATAACCTCAGATATACAGATGATACTAACTTTACGGCAAAAAGTGAAGAGGAACTAAAGAACCTCTTGATAAAAGTGAAAGAGGAGAGTGAAAAAGCTGGCTTAAAACTCAACATTAAAAAAACTAAGATTATGGCATCTGGACCCATCACTTCATGGCAAAGAGATGGATAAATGAGGAAATAGCAACAGACTTTATTTTCTTGGGCTCCTAAATCACTGCAGATGGTAACTGCAGCCATGAAACTAAAAGATGCTTGCTTCTTGGAAGAAGAGCTATGACCAACCTAGACAGCATATTAAAAAGCAGAGACATTACTTTGCTGACAAACATCTGTCTAGTCAAAGCTATAGTTTTTCCAAAAGCTATGGTTTTTCCAGTAGTCATGTATGGATGTGAGAGTTGGACCATAAAGAAAGCTGAGTGCCAAATAATTAATGCTTTGGAACTGTGGTGTTGGAGAAGACTCTTGAGAGTCCCTTGGACTGCAAGATCAAACCAATCAATCCTAAAGGAAATCAACCCTGAATACCCACTGGAAGGACTGATGCTGAAGCTGAAGCTCCAATACTTTGGCCATCTGATGTGAAGAACTGACTCACCAGAAAAGACCCTGATGCTGGGAAAGACTGAAGGCAGAAGAAGGGGACAACAGAGGACAAGATGGTTGGATAGTATCACCAAATCAATGGACATAAGTCTGAACAAACTTCAGGAAATGATGAAGGACAGGGAAGCCTAAGATGCTGCAGTCTATGGAGTTGCAAAGAGTCGGACATGACTGAGCAAGTGAACAAATTAGCATTTTGTAGTGGATCCTTCTAATCTTCATTCTTCTTATATCTTTAATCCACCAAATATATTTACAAACCTTACATTGTTTGTTAGGGTTTACGCCTTATTTGTGAGTAGGCAAGGAATGTAACTGGTTCTTGACCCTACACTCCATTCTTCTGTATGATGGCTAAAAGTCTCTATATATCTACAATGAAGGGATGAAATGATACATACCACTCTCAATCCCTGATTTCTTAGAGACATTTACTTCCTGCAGTGCTGGTCTACATGCCCTCCAGCTTCCTCCTTCCCACTGATTTTCTGAACTAATGGAATACCTGAGAAATGGTGGCTCCCCACATGACCTGTAGACAGGACACCCTTTCTTGTCCAGCCTATTTATAGGTGTGGGCCATGCCTTCGTGCTGCACTGCCATCAATACTCTGCCTAACAGGAAATGAGGATCCTTAAACAGACGGAGAAAAACTCGGGAGTAGGGAGTAAGAGAACAGACATCATTCTAATCCCTAAAACAGTATCAGGTAACGTTCTCTATAGAGAGCTGCCCAACCCCTGGTAGCACAGGCTTTGGAGCTGAGCCAGGTAAGGGATGGAATATAACGATTCCCTGTCTTTCGCCAAGCTGTTCTTGTTTCCACAAGGAAACAAGTTTATCTCAGGTCTGTCCTAAAGATTAAGGCAGACACCTTCCTGAGTTCTTAGATGTTACTGCTGTCACTTTCCACATTTTCATAGGTATTTGGGTAGGGGGCTGAGGAAGCTGTGTTGAAGGCAGCTCATCAGATACTATATTAAACTGCAAAATTCTTGGCTCTCTGTGCTCTTGATTAATGCTGTCATTCTCAGCCCAGTTTTCTAAACTAGAAATTTGGAACTCACCATTACTGCCTTCTTTCCACCTGTTACCCAATGAATACATCAAATTCTGCCTCAGAAATATTCTCATACTTGACCTTTATTCCTTCTACTCTGTTACTCCTTGGTCCAGGATTTCAAAATGTCTTCTTTGAAAAATGCATTTAAAAAACCCTCATTTGGGAGATAGGTGGGTACACGGGAATTATTATACTAACTTTCTCTACTTTTGCATATGTATGGAAATCTTTCATTTAAAAAGTTGAAAATAATAAGTCTTTTAATGATGAGACTGACAGGATTTTACTGATAATGACACAGTCTTGAGCTCGCTTATTTTCAGGCTTGCTCTTCTTCTGATTTTGGAGGAAAGTAGTGTAGCACTTAGCTCATTTTTGTATTTTTAGACATTAATGTAACTGAGGCAACAAATGTTACATCTTGAAGTCTTAAGACACAGCACTATGACTTAAACAAAAGAAATTATTTTCATTAAAATCATTAATGTTTCCTATTTGTGAAAAATGGAGAAGGAAGTAGAAACCCACTCCATAATTCTTGCCTGGGAATTCCATGGACAGAGAAATTGGTGGGCTGCAGTCTATGGGGTCGCAAAGAGTTGGACACGACTGAGCACACAGACATTAGTGGAAAAACAGTGTATCTTTATTTTTTTAATTGGTTTGGATGTTTTCGCCTTTCTTTTTGAACATCAGACAGCTCCTTTTTCTTCTTCCTCTGTTTACCTCAACCTCTCTACTTCTTCCTGATCCTGATCCCAAATTATTTTCTCATTTTCTATATAAAAATCTATTCCTAGGTCTCTGTGATCGCTGTCCCTTATGGTTCTCAATATCAGGAAGCTGACCTCGGTGTAAAAGTTCCCTGGGGAGTCTCAGGGTCAGTGTGATCCTCTCTGCAGCCTCAAGAACTACACTGAGTGTCATGAGATGCTCAAGACCTACTGAAGACAAAGGCTAAAAGAGCAGCACAGCCCCTCACTTGAGGGAGTTAATGTTGCTACCACTGTCCAGCAGATGTCACTAGTTACTAACAGAGACCTGTACAAAGTAACAATAGACTATCCAGCATAACCTCCTCCTCCAGATGTTAACGGCTGCTTTCTTCATCCAGAAATGTGAATCACTAAAATGTATTTGTGGGAGAAAACCCCTTCATTTCTGCCAGGCCTGGTCACTGGCTTCAGGCCGTATGCTGTCCTGCTGGTTCCTGTGAAGAGCTAATACAGCCTGGTATATTAGAGAGCTAGGGTTGCCATAACAAAACACTACAGACTGGGAGCCTTTTTAAACAGCAGTAATCTATAAAATGAAAGGTTTTTGGTTTTACTTTTTTAAGTTTTTAAATTAACAGAATCAAACTAACATTTCAAACTCAAGGACAGTCAATGCTAATCTAGGACGAATTCAAGAAATCTGCCTTTAAAGAATTTATGGACTGTATTCCAATTGATGTATTCATCGCTTGATGTAGAGGGGCTGTTCTGCTAGAACGCAGGATTTGGAAGCTGCAGTTTTTCAATTCCAGTACTTTGCAGGGGAAAGGCAGCATCAAACAGGGGAAAGCCTATCTCTGAAGCTACGCACACTACAGTCTGAGAGTGGATCCATTATTCCACACTATTTCTCTACGTCCCCAGTCCTTGGTCTCTTCAAGGGTATGACGGCATAACAATACTAGAACCATGTTAAAGGGTTAATAATAGGAGGGGACGTTTAAATACAAGGTCTGGCCCACAGGAGACACTCAACAACTGCGAGCTCTCCTCTGCTGCTTTACCTTCCAGGTTATTATTCAGTCACACATCCTGAGTGTTGAATTCTCTTCTGCAGTGTCTGATAAAGCACATGTATTCACACAAATAGTTTAGCTGAGATCCTTGAATCTTTCCAATTTATTTTATTAACATTTTTTTTCCTTTGGCTGTACCTCATGGCACATGCAGATCTTCCCTGACCAGGGACTGAACCAATGCTCTCTGCAGTGGAAGCAGTCTTAACCACTGGACCACCAGAGAAGTTCCTCCAATTTTATCTCCTCTCCTATGGCCAGAGCTGCTGAGTCCCGTTTATCCTCCTTCAAGTCTTAAGATATTCTTCTACCTAGAATGCAGCCTTCTTGGTACTAGCCCAGGAGTAACCATATTTTTCAATTTCCAGTGCAATTTCTGCCTCCCTCCAAGAAGTGCTTCTTGATTTTTTTTCTGCCTACAATAATTTCTCTTCCTGATTCCTGATCCAGCCAAATTTACCGACACTGTTGCAAATGTTAACTATACACCAGTGAACAAAACAGATGAAATTCCCTGCCTGACTGGCGTTTATACCGTTGCATAGTGAACTAGATGGTAAATGGGATAAGTTAAGTTAAAAGAGGAAGAGCACTCAGGAGAAACGTAGGGAGACAGGCTGTGTTTGTGTGCTCAGGAGGAGCGAGGATTTCAGATAGCCCTTACTTAAGGCCTGAGAAGGTATCCTTCACATGAGGGTCTGAAGAATGTGAGTGAGCAGTCCACAAGGGTAGCTTTGGTGAGATATGGGAACAAAAGTCTGACTAGAATGGGCTCAAGAGAGAACAGAAGAAAACGGGAGCATGTATGGACTACTCTTTCAAGAGGTTTTGCTATAAAGATAAGCAGAAAGAGTGGCAGCTGGAGAGGGAAGGGTGATTTGTAAAAGTTTTATTTTAAGAAGGGAGCACCAATGATATGCTGCTGAGAAAAACCAGCTGAAGGATGAAGATTATGCAGGATAAAGAAGAGGTAACTGCTGGAAGGATGAAGGGTTGAGATCTAGTGTACAAGTGGACAAATGGACTCACAGGCAGGTGGGGAAGGACAGACATGGAGTCTATGGAAATTCTCTTCTATTATTTCTGTTTCTTTAGCTAAATTGAGAAGATTATCTGCTAGGAATAGGAGCAGGAGGAGGTGTTACAGGTTTGGGGAGAAAGAAGGTATGAAAGACTTACCTAGGAGAACAAGAGAGTGAAAGAAGTATAGAAACAGTATGACTGTGGTCACCAAGAGCATACTAGAGGTTAATGATAACGAACTGAGGCTAAGCTCATTCAGCAGGGCTGCGTGTTTTTCCTCCACCAAGTACAGATGTGGTGCAGACACAGAATATGTGGAGAATAGGTTTAACCAGAATGTGGCTTAGCCAAGCAAATAGAAAAGGAAAAGAGAACTGAGCGAAGTGGTTATAATCACTGATCAAGAAATTTAAGGTTAGTAAAGAGGAACTGAGAAAGAATGAAAAGGAGACAGATCAATGAGTTGTGAGAGCTGGAGGAGGACAGCAAAGGAGCTGTTAGAAGACAGCGGGCAGTGGTGGGAGACCTGGAGCACTGATTGAGAATATGGAGAGTTGTGATGCTGGTCCTACCACAGTACAACCATAGCAGTGAGTGGCTGAAGCAGGTGGAAGACCACAACCCTGAAGCAGAAGAGGTCAAGGAATGGAAGGACCAGACGCTGAGAGGATTGTTTATGTGGAAATGAGAAGGAACCTGGGAGTTATCAGAGGACTAAAACAAGGAGGGGGTGGCTGGGAGAATATAATGTGAGGCTTGAGGCTGAGGGGTTTAGGGAGGGGAGAGAGAGAGAGAGGTTAGAAGCAACGCGGAACAACGGAGACATTCACACATCTGCCATCAGTGTTACAAGGAAAGGGAAAGAGAAGTGAGCCTTGAGGGCAAGCCGCGCTTTAGCTAGATCATGACAATCAAGACTGAACTCAGAGTATGGGCTAAGAAATTTACGGGATGCTTAGCTGAAGACTGAGCAAGAGTTCTAGCGGGTACAAGAGTGGGTACTTGGGGATGGGAAGGTTAGTACTTAGGCATTACTCTGTCTTTGGGCATTTTATCACCTTGACTGCTTCAAGTTATGTAACCTCTGCTTTGCCCCAGTTTCCCCACCCGAATAATGGGGTAATCAGAGCATGTAACTCATAGTGTTAGTGTAAGGATTATCTTCAACAACACAAGGCAGGCATTTAGGAAGACCTTAAAAATGTGTACTGAGTACACAGCCGGCACTCAAAAAACCATTAGCTCTTGCTAACAAGCTGTTTTCTCTGCTGCATAATCATTTTTGGCTCTGTTAAGAATTCTTTATTTTCATTTAACATTTGAGTGATATTAACAAGTTTTAACTTTTCAATAAGACTGTAGGAGCTAAGGGTGAGGGATAATACCAAGCACTTGTCTGAGTTGTGCAGAGTTCAAGGACTGAACACACTGACAAAGAGCCTACGCAGCAATTCATCTGTGACCCTCTGTGACCTCTGGAGGAGGCGTCACTGCACTCTCCATTTCCCAGGCCTGTCCCACAGATGCTAACAGCTATTATTACGAAACTTTGGGTAAAACGAGGTGCAGGGAAGAACAGAAACGGGAGATAGCAGCTCATAAGTCTTATACTTAATTTCTACGCTATTTCCTCTCCATAAATGACTCTTTATTTTTTCTTTTTTAGCTACACCTCGAGGCATAAGGGATCTTAGTCCCTTTTCACCCCCAACCAGGGATCAAACCCGTGCCCCCTGCAGTGACAGCTCAGTCCTAACCACTGGACCACAGGGAATTCCTATGTCTGTAAATCACTTTTTATAGGGAACAACAGTCTTCCACTCTTTTCAACAGACTTTGGTGTATAGTCCTAGCAAAAACTTTCTGAAAACATAAATGAGCAGATTCTCTCAAAGAAAAGGACTGTTAGAAAAGGGATTTGGAGCCTTACTAGATATTAGGTCACACGACAATTTAAAAGCAAGAAACTTTCCCAAACAAGGGGATATATGAAAGAATGACAGGACACATAGAGCTCGCATAGCAATTCTGAAACATATTAACATCCCAACTGTACGACCAAATAAACTAGATATATCCAGAAGCTTAGCATTTTAATTATAAGAAAAACTTTCAGAAAACATATTTATCAGTTCTATGAAAAAATGGGGACCTTCTCAGCTTAAGAATAATCATGAAATAAAGAGAGATGTATATAGTCAATACATATTTACTGAGTACTTGCTGTGTGCCAGCAAGTATTCAAGGTAGCAGTCACAGATCAAAATTTTTTAGTCAATAAAAAAGAGCAAAATTAAATTATCTAGATCACAACAGTTAAACAGGAAATGTATTATTAAACTAGTCACATACAAAAATATAAAAAAGACTTCCTGTATTTGGAAAATATTCATTTTTTGTTGATAATCAAAGGAATGCCAGATAAAACTATCCAAGGCACTATTTTACTTCTAAATTAAAGGAATATATTTCTAAGTCAGTTCAGTCACTCAGTCATGTCCGACTCTTTGCGACCCCATGAATCGCAGCACGCCAGGCTTCCCTGTCCATCACCAACTCCTGGAGTTCACTCAGACTCACGTCCATTGAGTCAGTGACATCCAGCCATCTCATCCTCGGTCGTCCCCTTCTCCTCCTGCCCCCAATCCCTCCCAGCATCAGGGTCTTTTCCAATGAGTCAACTCTTCGCATAAGGTGGCCAAAGTACTGGAGCTTCACTTTTAGCATCATTCCTTCCAAAGAAATCCCAGGGTTGATCTCCTTCAGAATGGACTGGTTGGATCTCCTTGCAGTCCAAGGGACTCTCAAGAGTCTTCTCCAACACCACAGTTCAAAAGCATCAATTCTTCTGCGCTCAGCCTTCTTCACAGTCCAACTCTCACATCCATACATGACCACAGGAAAAACCATAGCCTTGACTAGACGGACCTTAGTCGGCAAAGTAATGTCTCTGCTTTTGAATATACTATCTAGGTTGGTCATAACTTTTCTTCCAAGGAGTAAGCGCCTTTTAATTTCATGGCTGCAGTCACCATCTGCAGTGATTTTGGAGCCCAAAAAAGCAAAGTCTGACACTGTTTCTACTGTTTCCCCATCTATTTCCCATGAAGTGATGGGGCCAGATGCCATGATCTTCGTTTTCTGAATGTTGAGCTTTAAGCCAACTTTTTCACTCTCCTCTTTCACTTTCAACAAGAGGCTTTTTAGCTCCTCTTCACTTTCTGCCATAAGTGGGCCTTAGAAAGCATCACTACGAACAAAGCTACTGGAGGTGATGGAATTCCAGTTGAGCGTTTCAAATCCTGAAAGATCATGCTGTGAAAGTGCTACACTCAATATGCCAGCAAATCTGGATAACTCAGCAGTGGCCACAGGACTGGAAAAGGTCAGTTTTCATTCCAATCCCAAAGAAAGGCAATGCCAAAGAATGCTCAGACTACCACACAATTGCACTCATCTCACATGCTAGTAAAGTAATGCTCAAAATTCTCCAAGCCAGACTTCAGCAATACATGAACCGTAAACTCCCTGATGTTCAAGCTGGTTTTAGAAAAGGCAGAGGAACCAGAGATCAAATCGCCAACATCCGCTGGATCATGGAAAAAGCAAGAGAGTTCCAGAAAAACATCTATTTCTGCTTTACTGACTATTTGTAAGTCAAGGATATAAAAATATATTTAAAAATAAATGAAAGGAGTCAGTACTGCCTATATTAGTGAGATGGAGGGGAAGAACAGGTCTTGCAGGGCATCTTTCTCCCTGCAGCCTGTTTTCTAGACTGTCTCTTGAAAGCAGTACAAAGAAGAAGCCACAGCAATGCGCAGTCTCTCACCAGAGACTGCTACTCCCAGCGCTGCAACCGAGGAAGTAATTTAAGGGGCTCAGCAACATGAGCAAGAAGTTAATGGCTGACTTCCCAAGTGGTTCAGTGGTTAAGAATCTGCCTGCCAATGCAGGAGACCTGGATTCAACCTCTGCTCTGGGAAGCTTGCACGTGCCAAGCCCATGCTCCACAACTATCGAGCCCAGGCTCCAGAGCCTGCAAACTGCCACTACTGAAGGCCTAGCGCCCTAGAGCCTGTGCCTCACAAGAGAAACCACCACAGGGAGAGGTCCATGCACCACAACACAGAGTAGCCCCCTGGCCTCAACCAGAGAAAGACCACGTGCAGCAACGAAGACCCACCACAGCCAAAAAATAAAAACAAATAAACCTTACAAAAACTGAATGGCAAGCATAATCTAGAATGCCAGAAATAGTAATATGAAAAGTTGTTTTTAGAAGCCATAATTATGAACATGGAAAAATATCAATGACATAAATGAGACAAACTTACTGTAGTAATCTAAAAATAAGCACATATATATTTAAAACAAAATGAAACAGAACAAAGGCATCATAGGTAGTTCTGATAATGTTCTATAATGCTATCAACTTACCTTTTTATTAAAAAGATGAACTTATTTTTATTTAAGATAAGCCCATCTTAAAATAGCATTTTAGTAGTATGTTATGAAAAAGAATACATACCTGACACTCGCCGATCAAATCTGCCAGGAATTGGAACTGCAAAACAAAAAAATAACGTTTAGTCTTCATTATGTCACACGACCCATCTTTATTTCCCCTTTTGTAAAGATCTTTCACAAAACCAGGAAACTCAATACCAAGTGGTGGGTAAATTCATATTCTTTCATCAACACAGACAGTGGTTCAACACGATCACATACAGACAACATAAAAAATATATATATGTCTTTGAAAACAAACTATAACTTTAACATGAATGGCAATTGTATTTCTGCTCACATTCAAGTTCTATCTAATTTGTATCACACCAGATAAGTAAGAAGTCTACTAAATTTAATGGTATCAAACATTTAAATTTTCTTCTTTTAAAAATAATTACAAGACCTGCTAACTAATAGTATTTACATTTCCTTTTAAAATAATTTAATGAGTATTACACTAAAATAAAAAAAATGAACCATTAAGTTATACTCTCCTTCAATATGGATGGGTTTTCTCCACCCATGGTCACTGTATTAATTAGAAAAACGTATCACGTGTCTTTAAGTTAAAAAATTTTTTTCTTTTTGCTAATTTTTCCTGCTTTTCACCTATATCATTCCTTGTGTTTGATGGTTATCTGAATTCTTACTACTGAACTATATCATTTGAACAAGGTGGGTTTTTCTATCTTTGAAGATTAATCTGATTAATTTTATTTTAAAAAACATACAGAATATGCCTTATTAATCTCCAAAAAACAGATATTTGAGGGTTACTGAAAAAGAAATTGAAGATGGCTCTGAGAGCCAAACTCTAATACAAAGTTTCTGAAACAAATATAGACCCAAGAAGGAGGGAAATGCTCATCTTAATAGGATTAGAATTATCATTTTGCATACCACAGGGTCAAAGGTATGTTACTGGAACAAATAGGCCAATAATCAAAAGAAAATCCCAGTGGTTCCTAAAAGTATCTACAATAATCTGTCACTACTTCCTCAATAAAAGAGTGGATTAAAAATACAAGCAAAGTACCTAGTACATGCCATGCACTGTAGTACACAATTTAGAAAACAGTGAACAAAATAAAGATCCCTGATTTTATGAAGCTTGAGGGATGCGGGAGAGTTGACTTTGAACATTTGAAAATACACGTCTCATCACTCAGTAAACAGATGAAAATACACCAGCATAAGCCCTCAATCCAGGCTCATGGGGTTTCCATAATTAAAACCCCACCAAATATTAGTATATAACCTGAAATTATCAAGTACATAGTGAAACAATTTAGCATGGGTGCTATTCAGGGGATACCTCAAAGGGCTAGACAGAAAAATTATAGAACTATCATAAAATAAGAACTGTATGTTTAAAACAAAGACATAAAGAAAGAATCAAAAATTTTAAATGTGAACTTAAAATCACTACTTCCATCTATCATGCAAAAAAAAGACAAAATTACTTTCTAAAATTCCTAAAGCATTCCCACTAACTGAAGGAGTTCAAGTGTTTAAAAAAAAAAGTTGCCTTGCAGTGTAAAATGTAATTAAAAACAAGAGACTTAAGGCATTTAGCTCGAATAGATCACTGTGTGGATGAAAAGGTAAACAGAATGGGCACAGACATGCTGTCTGATAAATCTATGTGTTATTTAATTTTAAATTAGTAGACATCTTAAAAACTTTTCTAGGGTCTGAGGAAACAGCTGCAGTTGGAAGAAGATAACAACGCCAAGGCACACAGAGGATGCAGTCAGTAACTACAGCAGGCAGAGACCACCCACCCGTTCTAATTTCACCACTGCTTAGAGAGCTCAAAACACAGCAGATCAGATTTCATGTGAATCCAAGTATTCAACCAGTGTAAATCTGAGAAAATCTTCCAGCAGAAAACAATGCCTCAATGCTCTCCTTTTCTATCATAAATAAATACTGATAGGGAGTAGGAAAACTTAAAATTTAGGTTATCTGATATGAAAACATGTGCCTCAAAAATATTAATAAATGCAGTCTCAATGGAAACTAAAAATCATTATTACTGATTAAATGAAACTCCTAAACACAGACATACTCTGAAAATTAAAACATGGTTCTTTGACCATGCAGAATATTTTATGTGGTAAATATTAAGAACATCTGGAGGATTTGAAAACATTTCCCAAAGTCTCTCTTAAATTGAAATACGATAGACAAGATAATAGAGTTTTCCCATGGCAGGAAATGGCACAAAAGCTGGAGAACAGAACCCAAGCACGATTAGGGCAGGGTAGAGCCCTGTTCAGAAGGTAAGGAATCTACGTGTAATGCAGGAGACCTGGGTTTAATCCCTGGGTTGGGAAGATCCTCTGGAGAAAGGAATGGTAACCCACTCCAGTATTTCTGCCTGGAGAACCCCCTGGAGAGAGGACCCTGGCAGGCTACAGTCCGTGGGGTCCCAAAGAGTCAGACACGACTAGCAACTAACACTACTAGAGCTCAGGATGAAAGATTCTGTGACTTCTGGAAAGGCAACTAGGCACACTCAAAGCCAGGCTGGTAGGATGTTAGCAGCACCAGCTGTGTACAGAGGCAGAGAACAGAAGCAGAACATTAATGAGGGCCTTGTGTCTGGGGGACCTCAGCCTAGTATAACAGCACAGTATAGCAAATCTCAAAAGTGGAATACAGAGCAGCTGTCAGGGCAGGCCCTTCAGCATGGTTAATCACAACATGGAGACTGCCAGGAAGGGCTGCCACCAAAGGGTGACACTGTGCTGGGCCCTCATAGGCCAGGGGGTGAAAGTGCATCTCTGGGCAAAGCTTGAGGAAAGCCCTAAAGGCAAGAAGGTTTTTGGATTGGATAAATATCCTAGGGTGCCTGGAAACAGATGAGGGAGAAGTAGGGTGTCAGGGGAGGACCACTCAGTGAAGCAAGAGAAGCCCAAGAAAAAGTGCTGGCTAATGGCTCAGCGGTAAAGAATCCATCTGCCGTGCAGGACACACAGGAGACTCAGGTTTGATCCCTGAGTTATGAAGATCCCCTGGAGAAGGAAATGGCAACCTATTCCAGTATTCTTGCCAGGAAAATCCCATGGACAGAGGAGCCTGGCAGGCTATGGTCAGTGGGGTCGCAAAGAGTCGGACACGACTGAAGCAACTGAGCAAAACCCAGTTAGGGTTCTGAGACTCAATCAGTAAACTACAGGACTCACTCTTGGTTCACAATTAAGAAAAAAGAGAAAAGAGAAGGAAAAAAGAAAAGATAAAGTATCTTCCTGAGTCACACACAAATTAATTCTGCTTTCTCTGAGGGTCAGGAGAGGGAAAGAATGCTGCTATGCTTTCTTCACGTTTTCTTTCTAGACTCTTGTGCTGGTTGAACAAGGTACATGGTCATTGAAGTTTAGAGCAAAAACTCCAACAGTGTGTTTGCCCTGGTATGGTAGTTTCTGCCAGTACCTGTGACTATATGATGATAATGAAGTCCATCCCATTGAGCTATTTCTCTAGTCTGTCCAACATCTGATATCCACCTTCCCACAATCTACCCAGAGAGAACTCCTAGCAGACCCTGCTGGGCCTCTAGCTATATCATGAACATAAATACTTCCCTCCAATATCAAACTTCTCAAATGAACTGTTTTGTGAGCTGACCACTTTTTTTTTTTTTTTTTGAGGCTTTTGCAACCTGGCTTCTGACCATTATTAAAGCAGCCTCTTCCAAAATCACAATTTTCCTCTATATTATTCTTCTTTATTGATTATTTCTTCTGTCCTTGAGCTAAATAAAAATCATTCAGTATTGGTTGGTGCCAAATACATATTCATTCATTCAACAAATAATTACCGAGCCCTTCTATGACAGGCACTGTGCGATCTAGTGGGGAAATACGAACAAAGGTGATTCAGATATGGCCCCTGCCCACAAAGATCCTGAAAGTGAAAGTCACTCAATCGTGTCCGACTCTTTTCAATCCCATGGACTATACAGTCCATGGAATTCTCGAGGCCAGAATACTGGAGTGGGTAGTTTTTCCCTTCTCCAGGGGATCTTCCCAACCCAGGGATCAAACCCAGGTCTCCTGCATTGCAGGCAGATTCTTTACTAGCTGAGCACAAGGAAGGCCCAACAAAGATCTTAGGAGCTATCTAAAAATGACCAATAATTATCATCATAATGATGTGATACCTATTGATACTACAACAAAGGTAAGTACAGAGTGCTCTGTGAGCACACAGGAAGAGTGCCCACAGAAGGCCCAGGAAGGTCTGGGTCTATAGTCAGGTCTAGGCATGGTGGGATGGAAGCTGAGTGAACTTAGGATTTGGGGAAATGAAAGACATATGATATGGCATGAGCAACGTGGGAAAGGAACAGAGAGATGAGGGAGAAGAGGCGAGCAAGGGTCATTTTGGAAGCCAACCATATTCAGAAGTAATAACTATAGTTATCTCTGTGTCTTTTCTTCTTTGTTCAGCTGGGGAAGAAGAGCAGGAACAAAGATTTAACCTGATAAAGATTCCCTTGGATATGACTGCAAAGCCAGAACGGAATATATGGAGCAGAGTGACCAAGGCTTAATGAGAGATGAAGTACCTGTTGAGAGAAGAAGAAAGAAAGGATTCCCTATTCCAATACTAGGGAGTGGCAGGAAAGTCTTCTAGTATAGAATATCCGTCCCTTTGCTCCACTGATTCCCCACCTGAGGGCTCTCGACTTCCCCCCAGTCTTGAACACCTGTGAGACCAATGGAACGAGGATGGGGGCTCAGACACCCCCAGACAAGGTGGAGTTGGAGAGAACCACTTGGAAATGATCCCTGTGAGTGGATCAGCTGTGGACACAGCATTTCTGTTCAATATGAAGAAACTGGAGCAGAGGGAGTCATCACAGACTGGATTTCATAGAGATCACTCTTGACTACAGCTCGTGGAAGGAGGCAGCACACTGGTCAGGTGTGTTGCTGCAGACAGAAGGAAAATAAAAGGAGTCTAATGATTTACAGAAGATTAAAATCTATAATGTTCAGTGATAAACTCAATGTTTGCTCCGTAACATCAACTGAAGTTCTACACCTACAATTATAGAAGAAAAAGTATTCAATATGTGCTTCATTCAATCTATAAATAAGGGTGCTGTCATGGATCCCCAAGTTATAAAATGTCAGAGTGGCAAAGCATTTATGAATTCACCTAATCTGGTCATGGCAAGCAAGTTTCATCTCACACGACAACTTTAATTGATGTCACGGGCCCACCTGAGTCATCCTGACTCCTTCCTTTCTTTCATCACTCACACCTGCTTCATTAATAATTCCATTGTTCTCCCACCCACTTGGTTTCTTGAATCAGTCTACCTTTCTCCATATCCACCCTAGTCTGAAGGGCATCATTTCTTGCCAGGATGATTGCAACAGCCTCCAAACCTGTCTTCCCACAGCCCATTTTGCTCTACATCAATCTATTCCCCACGCAGTCATCAGAGTGATCTCAAAATTTTGGAAGAAAATCTGGCAGTTTCTGTCAAAATTTTTACTGTGAACTGCCTTTGACCTAGCAATAATTCCACTTTTAGGAATATGTTTTATATATGTATATAAAATACTATATGTAATACTATAATCACTATAGTATTTTAGGTTAATAGAAAAAGTGAAAATAAAAGTTGTCTAGAAAAAAAAGTTAAGGAAATACTGGTATAGCTAGAGTATGAACTTCTATCCACACATTAAAATTTAGGATGCCACAGACCTACATGAACTGCCAGGGAGACCTTCAAGATAGATATACTGTTAAGTAAAAAAAAAGTTTGACAATCATTATATGAAATAATCCTAATTTTCTAAAAATCTTGTCATCAAATTTTAATATGTCATAAATTTAAAAGCCAATTAGTACTATAAGGCTATAATGAAGAAAACAACCTCAATAAAACAGAGCCCTCTTCTAATCCATCTCTCCCTACTTGTAATTCCTGCTCCCCAGGGGCAACTGCATCAACTCTTTTGGCTATTTCTCCTGGGACTTATTTTACCTTAACAAACTTACACTATGATTTCTATGTGTTTTAATTACCCTTTGTCTTTCAACTCTGGAAAAAAATAGGAAAAGGCTTGCAAAGTAGCAGGACATGAATCCCTAACCTCATGAAGCCCGCTGTTCTACTGGTCCTGAACTTCAGGCTGCCAATTTTTTGCCACTTACAGACAAACCTAATCTTTTTCAAACTGAAGTATAGTTGTGTTACAATATTACATTAGTTTCAGCTGTATAATGGACTTCCCTTGTGGCTCAGCTGGTAAAGAATCCACCTGCAATGAGGGAGACCTGGGTTTGATCCCTAGTTGGGAAGATCCCCTGGAGAAGGGAAAGGCTACCCACTCCAGTATTCTGGCCTGGAGAATTCCACGGACTCTCAAAGAATCAGACTCAACTAAGCAACTTTCACTTTCAACTGTGTAACACCACAATGATTCAATAAATTTTATAGACTATATCCATTTAAAGTTGCTGCAAAACACTGGCTATATTCCTTGTGCCACACATTACAACCTCATATCTTATTTACTTTATACCTAGCAGTCTGTACCTCTTAATTCCCTTCGCCTATCTTGCCCCTCTACCTTCAGCCCTCTCCCTCCTGGTAACCACCAATTCTCTGTATCTCTGAGTCTGTTTCTGTTTTGTTATATTTATTCATTTATTTTTTAGATTTCACATATAAATTAAAACATACCATATTTCCCTCTCAGTCTGACTTTTTTCACTAAGCATAATACCTTCCAGGTCCATCCATGCTACTGCAAATGACAAAATTTCACTCATTTTTATGGCTAATATTCCACTGGGTGTGTGTGTGTATGTATACATCACATCTGTTTTTTTTGGTCCATGATTCATGTGAGATCTTAGTTCCCCAACCAAAACTGGAACCTATGTCCCCTACAGGAGAGAATACAGTCTTAACCACTCAACCACCAGGGAAGTCCCTGCACATCTTTATCCACATTCATTGGCTGATGGACACTTAGGTTGTTTCTGTATCTCGGCTAATGTAAAGAATGCTGCTGTGAACACTGAGGTGTATGTATCTTTCCAAATTACTGTTTCTGTTTTCTTCAGATATATATCTAAAAAACCTCTTAGTCAATACAGAAGCC
Source organism: Aepyceros melampus (assembly GCA_006408695.1). NCBI lineage: Eukaryota > Metazoa > Chordata > Mammalia > Artiodactyla > Bovidae > Aepyceros > Aepyceros melampus. The sequence goes on along the minus strand of SJXQ01010333.1, from coordinate 306,930 downwards.
AAAAGGAAATTCTGCTGATCCAGATAACAAACAATGCTGTAAATTATGAAAATGAAAATAAATAAAAACATATAACATTTACATGCCAGGATGGGACTTCCCTGGAGGTCCATTGGTTAAGACTCTGCACTCCCAATTTGGTCCCTGGTCAGGGAACTAAGATCCCACATGCGTCTTGGTCAAGAAAACAAAAAAAAGTTATGTCCAAGATCTTCCCTGAACACTTCATGGTTATTAAGTCACTGAACTCTGATACAAACTTTATGAGGTACTATCATACTTATGAAGTCATTAAGTACATAAACTTATGAGGTACTACTACACTTATATAAAGAATCTAAGGCAAAAAAGGTTAAATAACTCATTCTACTAACAAAGGTAGAACCAGACTGAGTGCAGGCACTCTTAGCTTCACAGCCCATGCTCTCAGCCATGGAAGGATAACACGCAAAATCAGCCTGGGGATGCCACCAGGTAACATTCACATCAGTGTAACTGAGTGAATGCACCTTCTTTCTTGAAATATCTAAAATGTCTTTTTAAATGAAACTTAAAGCCCCCAACAGAAATCTGCATTTGGAATCCTGACATGAGACTATTTCAGTTTATCAAATATTAGTACTTACCAACTAATCAAAATTTACTGATGAACCTGGTCCAAAACTGAGTACTTTTCTAAGATCAGCATTAACAGTTCTTTTAAAAACTTTTTCTCCCCCCACTTAAGTTCACTTTAAGTACAAAGACTCAGTCAATATAAAGAAAAACAGAAGTAACCATAACTGTACTTGGCCATAGCTTAACCTTTCAAGGGGGGCCTGGGATTGCAATAGCTAGAGATAAGATGGGAAGAAAAAAAAAATAGCTTTATTTTTCTTAATGTGATAGCCTTATTGAGATATAATCCACATATCACATAGTTAACCATTTATAGTATGCAACGGTTGTTAGCATATTCAAAGAATTGTGTCTCCATTACTATAATCAATTTTAGATCTTTTTCCACATCTCAAAAAGAAACCCTATATCCATCAGCACTCCCTCCCCATTCCGCCCAATCCCCTTGGCCCTAGGCAGCCAGTAATTTACTGTCTCTATAGATTTGCCTTTTCTGGACAATTTGTATAAGTAGAATACAATGTGTGGCCTTTCAGAGCACCTTTTAGTACTTCATTTCTTCTTGTTGTCAGACAGTTTCATTGTATGGATATACCACATTCATCTATCATTTATCAGCTGGTGAACATCTGCGTTTTTTCCACTTTTTGGCTATTAAGAATAACATTACTATGAACCTTCATGTATACAGATTTTACACGTTTTCATTTCTCTTGGGTATACATCTAGGAATGAAATTGGTGGGTTGTATGGTAACTCCATACTTAAGTTTTTGAGGAACGGCCAGACTGTTTTCCATTTTTAACTCCTACTAGCAGGATGCAAGGGTTCCAGTTCTCCCATATCCTGGTCAATACTTATTAATACTTTTTCATTGTTATAACAGTAGGTATAAAGTAGTACCTCATCATGATTTTGATTTGCATTTCTAATGACTGATCTAAACAGTTTTATTTATTACTGCTAAAAATCCTTATTTCTGAAGAGCTAACAAGGTTTTATTCACTATCATCTTAAAAAAAAAAAAAATCCTCTCTCCTCTGTGACTTGATGCTGAAAAACAATTCTCAAGTCCATGATCAGTAAGCCAGTCTGGACTTCACAATAACTGCTTTCTTGCTGGCCTTGAATCTTTGTTCTTCAAAGGATTATCTGTTACAATTACTGATAATAGGCAGAAGTTACTTTGATCATTTATTTTTCTTTAGAAACACTAAAGTTAAAATGTTTATCTAAGTATTTGTGAAACCATCTGCAGGGGCATATTCATTCTCACTGATTAAATAATGGCTTATCCTGAACATCCTCATTTGCTTTGAAAAATGTATCACATATCCAGTAGGAGGAGATGGGACAAAAACCACCATCCGACAAGAAAATATAATTCATTGTTCAACTGTTTCATTAGCTTCCACTCTGCTACCATTTCTTTCCATTCCTTCAAGGCCAGAATTAGTGTGCATGCTACTTAGAATCTCAGAGCAAAAACTGAGATACAGGAAATTTTTAAGACCTGGCTTATAAACTATAGCCCAACAGAATCAAATTTGATTCCCCATGCCAAAGCCTTTGACCGTGTGGATCACAATAAACTGTGGAAAATTCTGAAAGAGATGGGAATACCAGACCAACATTTTTAGAATAATGGTGATGTACCTCTGCTTCTATTTCCTTCTCTCCCCACATCACCAATACTTTTCTGGAAGACAAATTTTTAGGGAAACAGCTTTGGAGGAAGAACCCTAAAGAAGGTTTAATTAGATAAAAAGTTCTTTATTCTATGAAATTGGGCAGTTGATGATTATGTGAAAGCAGAAAGGCACCTTATTACTCTCAATCTATCCTGTTCAATTTGTTCAAATACCGTATTAAGTAGAATTTCTATATAAGGTCAACAAACACTCCTCCATAAACACTCAAATCTAGTGGAGTTGAATTCCCAAGCCTACTTGGTGAAGAAGTGAGAGCTTGCAGTCTGGGCACAGGACACCCACTTTCTGGCCTGGAGGCGCTGAGATGGACAGTGAAGGAAGTGCCGAGGCTGAGGGTGTGACCAAAAATAGAGCCAGACCAGAGCACCTGTGCTCTACCTTTTTACAGACGTGCTCCATTTAATCTTTTTTTTCTTGAAGACTCTCATCCCCAAAGACCAGCTTCACTTCTTTTTCATTTAATAGAAAAAAAAATTTACATGGAATGAGCTTTTTAAAAAGCATTAACTACTTTATAACTGTTTCTACCACTTTGCCACTTTTGTGACTGAGCTCTCCTGATTTTGTGGGGTCAAATTATAATACATTTAATGAACTAAAGGAAGTCAACTGGAAAGGAAGCAGGCAAAATTGGAACATTTGTATTTTTCTACAGCAATGAGAGAAGTCTAAAAAGTATTCATGCTGACCATCTGTAGAAACTAAGTAACATGAAGATGGTAACTCTGCATAGTGAGACTTTGTCAGATACAAAATAAAGAGATGCTTCTAAGCATTTTAGGCCAGCAAATTCAGAAATAAATGTTCTTCATGATCAAGGCAGTTTGTCTGATAAAGCACTGTGGAGGTACCCACTGGATAGTAAAATTTCCTCCTGAGTAGAACTCAGCCACCAGACGCAGCGGGGCTGTGCTCCTCACTCCCTGGGAGGCTGGCAGCTCACCTTTCCTGTCTGTCCCTTTCTCATTCTACTGCAACTCCCTGACACCTACTATTGTTGGTGAGGGTAAGGCAGTGAGATGGGCGAGAGACAAACCTGAATCTGATCAAGGTGACATAGCAATGGTCCTCAAACTTTAAGATACACCAGAATCATTGAGAAGACTGAAGGCCTCTTCTTCAGAGTTTCTGATTCAACAGGCCTGGAGTGAAGCTAAGAATCTGCACTTCTAATAAGTTTCCCAGATGATGCTGATATTACTGATCCTGGAACCTCATTTGAAAACCACCGCTCTAGTGCCAATTATGAAATGAGAGGAAAAACAGGGGATGGGGAATTTTGATGTAAACATCATGGGGATGCAATCAGCAAAACTCTATAAAATAAACGTTATTCTACAAATAATCTTCAAAGGAAAACAAGAGAGAGATCAAGAAAGATCCTCCAGACTAAAAGAGGCTTAAGAGATAAGGCAGTCAAATGTAATTCTTGACCTTATCTGAAGATGTGTGAAGTGTCAACACAGATTGAATATTTGATATTAAGGAATTATTGTTTATTTTAGATATGGTAAAAGTTTTGTGGATATATTTTTAGAACTAGTCCTGAGGGACATAAACCTAAATACTTATGGATAAATTATTTTTGATATTTAAAAAAAGTAATCAAAGAGGAAGGTGGTCTGAGTCATGAGCTGGGGTCAGGAGAACTAATTCTGAAAATCTTTACCTAACTTCTTGTTCAGTGAAATTGAGTGGTAGCTTGATACTGGTATAGTAAATACATGGGTAAAGACTCCCCAAGAGAAATTAGCAAACACTATAAATCAAGTCACCGCCCAAGAGTTAACAGAGTTGGGGATAAACAGACGACAGGGCTATTACACTATTCATTTTACTACTGTCCATCGACATGTTCCATCACTAAAAAAAAGGCAGAAGAGAAAATCAGCATTCCTGGGAGGGGATGGGGAGCCAGGGGACAGAGAAATTCTGATACAGTGGTCCATTTAACCTCTCTCCAAAAACACTGCCTTAATACACACATCCAGCCAGCAAACAGTCATTTATTCTGAAACCACCACTGGCTCCCCACCCACTGGACATCTCTCTGGTCCTAAAGTACCCACTGCCTAGAAAACCCATCTCTAACCCAACCCCAGTGTCCTGCCAAAGAATGAAAATGCCATTCCAAGAGCTGAGATTCCTTCTCTACCACAGAATGAAAAAATTCCATGTGTCTACTACATTACATTAAAAACTCCTAAGGAGTAAGTATGGGGATGTTCCTGCCATCTTTTGTCTGGCACAGACCTTGTCATACACAGACACTAAATGTAGACGGACTGAATGAATGAGGCCCTAATTGGGCCAGAAGGGACTAAAAGCCATGCCCTTCTTCTTGGGTATATCACCTCATCAACTCACATCTGGCCACTAATTTAAGTTGAATTGTAACAGGAATATAAAACTATTCTGACACCAACTGGTAAACTTCAATACAATTCTGATGCTAACCCTCAGAGTAGCACCAGAGTCCACATTTCAGGGACATGGTCCCCAGAAAGACTGCCCTTACTCCAGTTGCTAGCTACGCTTCGGTCGTCCTGGGCCACCAACATGTCTAACCAACTGGCTACAAATTCACAGGTTCCCACAATCTCAGGCTTGACTTGCTAAAACAACTCACAGGACTTTAAGAGACGGCAACCTACTCCAGTATTCTCGCCTGAAAAACTCCATGGACAGGGGAGCCTGGCAGGCCACAGTCCATGGAGTCGCAAAGAATCAGATATGACTGAGCACGCACTCACACATACCTGTTCCTGGGGGTTTCCCTGATAGTTCAGTGGGTAAAGAATCCATCTGAGAATGCAGGAGATGTGGGTTTGATCCCTGGGTTGGGATGATCCCCTGGAGAAGGAAATGGCAACCCACTCCAGTATTCTTGCCTGGAAAAGTCCATGGACAGAGGAGCCTGGTGGGCTACAGTCCACGGGGTCACAAAGAGTTAGATGACTGAACACACACAAGCAAGCACATACCTATTATTACCGTTTTACTATAAAGGATACAAAGCAGTATTAGCTAAATGAAGATATACACAGAGCACAGTCTGGGAGGGCCCTGAACACAGAGTTTCCCTGTCTCTTCTCATAGAATCAGGGTGCTTCACCTTCCCAGCATATCATCAACCAGGAAGTTCTGCCACGCTTTGATGTTCAGAGCTTTATTGGGGTTTCATTCCACAGATACGACTGACTGAATCATGGGCTACAACATTAAATTCAACCTCCAGTCCCTCAACTTTCCCCAGAGGTCAGATTAGCTCAAAGCTCCAACGTCCTAATTACATGGTTGGTTTTTCTGGTGACCAGGCCCCATTTTGAATCATCTCATTCACATAAACTCAAGTCTGATCCAAGGGGGCTTATGTATAAGAAAAACATTTCCATTACTTGGGAAATTCTAAGAGTTTTAGAAGTTCTGTGCCAGGAATCTGGGACAAAGGCCAGACATGTTCTTTATTACTCAACAAAAACAAACTGTGAAAACTCCCTAGCCAACTTACAAAAATAAAGCATGAAAAAAGCTATACAAGAACTCAACTTTCCCCAGAGGTCAGATTAGCTCAAAGCTCCAACGTCCTAATTACATGGTTGGTTTTTCTGGTGACCAGGCCCCATTTTGAATCATCTCATTCACATAAACTCAAGTCTGATCCAAGGGGGCTTATGTATAAGAAAAACATTTCCATTACTTGGGAAATTCTAAGAGTTTTAGAAGTTCTGTGCCAGGAATCTGGGACAAAGGCCAGACATGTTCTTTATTACTCAACAAAAACAAACTGTGAAAACTCCCTAGCCAACTTACAAAAATAAAGCATGAAAAAAGCTATACAAGACCACTCATTTTAGGGTGTTAAATCCCTCTCTCACTTGTTGGCATTTCAGATACCAATCATCTTTTAGATCTACACAACACTTAAAAATCTGGTATGCATTAAATTGAACCATACTCTGAGAATTATCTATGGATCACTATCAATAGAAAAAAAAAAAACAAAACCCCAGAGCATCACCAATCAGACATGACTTCTCTATGAGTTGAGAAACCAACCCATTAGTTGAACATTGGACTCTTGGTTTGGTAACAGTAAGGCAGAGCACCTGCCCTGTAATGATCACGGAGTCACCAAACAAAAGGCTTTAATAATCTTTCTGAAGAGAGTCATCAAGCATTTACAGCATGAAGCAAATTCTCCTCTAATCACCATTTTACTTTTGTTTAAAAATAATGGATGTCTAAAAAAAAAAAAGATTTAATAACAACATTGCAGGGAAAAAAAAGTAACGTTGCAAAGTGAACAGTAATTCTCCAGCCACTGGTTTACCAACAAAATCTTCATCCAAATCTTGACATCTTTAGTCACTGTCTTCACACCCATTATCTTGTGGGTATCACATCTTAAAACTGTCATTAACAAATTCCCTAGCAGATATCAGGGCTTGGACTAAAAAACTCAAGCCATCTGTTTTTTAATCTTACATTCACTTAAATAGAATCTCAAATGCAAAAGAAATAATATAAGATAAACATGCCTGTTTTTTTTTTTTTTTTTCCCCCTGGCCTCATCTGCAGTAGAAGCGTGGAGTCTTAACCACTGGATCAGCAGGGAAGCCCCATGCTTACCTTTTTTTAATTCCAAAGAGTCATACACTACATTTTACACTAAACAGGAGAACATACATACATGAGAAAAACTTATTGTGATGATACAAAACGCCAGAAGAGCCCTAGCAGATCATGTTATCTTTTTTTTATTTGAAATATAATTGACTTTCAATATTATATTAGTTTCAGATGTATGCCGCGAAGTCGCTTCAGTCGTGTCCAACTCTGTGTGACCCCATAGACGGCAGCCCACCAGGCTCCACCGTCCCTGGGGTTCTCCAGGCAAGAACACTGGAGTGGGTTGCCATTTCCTTCTCCAATGCATGAAAGTGAAAAGTGAGAGTGAAGTCACTCAGTCATGTCTGACTCTTAGCGACCCCATGGGCTGCAGCCTACCAGGCTCCTCCGTCCATGGGATTTTCCAGGCAAGAGTACTGGAGTGGGGTGTCATTGCCTTCTCCATTCAGATGTATAACATATAATTTAATATTTTTATGTGCTACAAAATGATCACCATAGTAACTTGCTGCCAACTGTCACCATAAAAAATGATTATCATCCTATTTTCCTATACTCCCTATGCTGTACAGTACAACGTTGTGACTCACTTGTTTTATTACTGGAAGTGTGAATCTCTTAATCTCCCTCACCAATTTCACTCTTCCCCTGACTTTACTCCCCTATGGTAACCACCAGTTTGTTCTCTGTATCTGTTAGTCTGTTTCTGTTTTAATACATGTGTAAATTTGTTCTATTTTTTAAGTTCTATATACAAGTGAAACCATACAGTATTTGTCTTTCTCTGTCTGACCTATTTCATTCAGCATAATACCCTCTCGATGTTGTCATAAATGGCAAGATGTCATTCTTTTTTAGCTGAGTAATATTCCACCTGTAAATATATACCAAATCTTTATCCATTCACCTAACAATGGGCACTCAGGTTGCATTCTTATCTTGCTTCTGTAAATAATGCTGCCTTGAGCACAGAGGTGTGTTTATTTTTTTGAATTAGCATTTTTTTTCTTCTTTTGGAAAAAACCCAGAACTGGGATTGCTCAGTCATACAATAGTTCTCTTTAAATTTTTTTGGAAAACCTCCCTACTGTTTCCCCTTAGCTTAGATGTTCACCTCTGAGATTCAAGTAAGTAAAAGACAAAGCCTTGAATTAAGAGCACGCAGAAGTAAAACCTTTAATTATCCTTTAAATTAAATAACAGCTAAAGCAAACAGCATTCCTCTCTCATTTCTGAATATGAGATGTCCCCACTTTTTCCCTCCATTCTAATCCAGCTCCCCACCCCCGACTCTAGGACCTTGCTCCATCAGACACCAGCTCTCCACGGGCTCCTTTCCCTCTGCATGTGAACATGCTTATGGTGACACTAACTGAACAAAACAAAATCAGAGACCTGCCTTCGTATCTTCTTCAAGCTACCACCAAGTCCTTTCTTCTTCAAAATATACTCACCATTTTTTAATCTAAATCTGCAGGCTCTGCTTCTTTCCTTCTTTATTCCCTCCTTCATTCCCTACCCCCCCCCCATACACTCGCACTCCCTGACCCACTGGCACCTGACCTCTTCCATCACAACCCCACTAGAGCCTCTATCCCCAAGAATTACGGCTGAGTCAATCATTTCAACACTGGCTTTATCCAATTTGACCTCTTCACTGCTTCCAACACCACTGATGCCAGTTTCAGTCACCTTTATTCAGCATAGTACTGAAAGCCCTACCAGAGCAATTAGGCAAGATAAATAAATACAAGGGCATTCAAATCAAAAAGGAACAATAAAACTATTCACAAATTACATGATCGTATATACAGAAAACCCTAAAGAATCCACAAGTTGCAGGGTACAAGATCACCATACAAAAATCAGTTGCAGTTGCATATATTCACAATCAAAAAACTGAATATGAAGTTTAAGGAAACAAGTCTTGTGTTTTTGTTTTGCAGAAATGTAAAACCTGATCCTAAAATTCATATAGAATTGCAAGGAGTCCTGAAAACTCAAAAGAATCTTGAAAAAGAAGAACAAAATAGTGGTGACAGTTACACAAAATAATGAATGTACTGAATGCTCCTGAACTGTATACTTTAAAATGGTAACATAGTACATTTTATGTATATTCTACCAAAATAAAAAATGCATTATTACAGCTATGTAAAGAAAATTTTAAATGCTTATTGCCTTTTCTGTAAAAAAATAAATAAGGCAAGAAAAAAATGAAAGGCAGTTCAGACATGAAATAAAATGAACAGTATAATGGCATTAAATGCAGCCTAAAGTCAAACTATGCTTTTTATATGGTCTTGGATAGTTTCTAGGTCTCAATTTCCTTATCTGTAAAATGGAGATAATTATAGTCCCTACCTTTTTCAAAAGATCAGGAGGATTCAATGAGATGGTGCATAATAAATAACTGTGCACTGAGACTAATAAAGAATAAAGGCTTAATAAATGCAAGCTGTCCTAATCACAGAACAGTATTTATGGGTAAATTATGTAAAATTGAGAAAAAGAGTGAAAAAAAAAAGTCTCCTCCAGCTGATATTTCCAGAGCAAGTTGAAGAAATACATAGTGTGTTCACTTTATGAACAATCACGCTGCACATCTGCGATTTGTGCACCTTGTTGCACATATGTTTTACTTCCAAAAAAGTTTACCTGACTGAAAAAGAAAGGTGACTGCACAATACTGTGAACGTACTGTACTGATGGCACTGAACTGTACACTTAAAATGGTTAAAATGGCAAGCTTTACATTACACACAGTTTACCACAATTCTTTACAGGGAGGTAAAAGGAAAGAAAGATGATTTTGGTGACAGTGTAGAGTATAGATGGGTGGAAGACAGATGAGTGGGAGACCTATAGGATGCATCCAGTGAAGAAGCAATATAAGGATTTCCCTGGTGGTCCACTGGCTAAGATGCCATGCTCCCAAATGCAGGGGCTCTGGGTTCAATACCTGGACAATGAACTAGATCCCACATGCTGCAACTGAAAGTTCATATGCCACAGCTAAGACCTGGTGCAGTCAAATAATTTTTCTCTTTTAAGAAGTAATAAAAAGCAAACCCAAGGCAGGGAAGGGACAGCAGAGAAGGAGAAGATGGGGGAACCCAGAGATCAAGATAAATGAAAGTGAAAGGGTGCAAAAGAGAGAGGAAGAAAGTGATGGATTTCTAGGTTTCTTGCTGAAGAAATCAGAAAAAGGTGACTGCAGAAAAAACAGAGCTGTGTGACAGGTAAGTTGACAACATTAGTTTTAGGCATCATGGGTTTGAGAGATGAATGAGAGGTGACCAGCTGACAAGATGATCATAAATAGTGTGTGTGTCTAACAGCAAGTTTTGATTCTGTAGGTTCAGGTTCAAGGCAGGTTCAATGCTTAGGAAGAGAACTGTCACTGAGGGAGAAACAGTAAACAAACCAAATTCAGGGGATCATCAACAGACATTTAAAGGACAGAGGTGAGAGAGTCAAGACACAGGGGAATAAAGACACCGATGCCAAGGAGGGAGAAAGTTTCAAGAGGGCTGGTTCAACTGTGTCAAAATCCTGAGAGGCCCAGATATGTGAACTGTAGAAATATTATTATAATTAAGCAAGTCTCAAAAAAGTTCCAATAATGCAATTTAAACCAACTCCAACTATTATATGGTATATACTGTGCAATAAAAAATGCTGGGGAAATATCCTAAGGAATCTACTAAAAAACTAGAGAAATAATAAACAAGTTCAGCAAGACTGCAAGATACAAGGTCAATATCTTAAAAATTAACTGTATTTCTATACATTTGCAATGATCAATCTGAAAATGAAATTAAGAAAACAATTTCATTTACAATCACTTCATGAGAAATAAACTACTTAGGAATAAATTTAATAAAAGAAGTGAAAACTTTATATTCTAAAAACTACAAGACACTTGTGGTTCTTTAATTTAGAAATTATAGAAGATCTCAATAAATGAAAAGACATTATATATTCACAGATCTGAAGACTTAACATTGTTAAAAGGCAATACTGGCCAAATTAATCTACAAATTCAATGCAATTTCTGTCAAAATCCCAGTTGGCCTTGTTGCAGAAATTGACAAGTTAATCCTACAGTTCATATGGAAATGCAAATAGGCAAAACAACTCTGAAAAAGAACAAAGTTGGAAATTTCACATTTCCTGATTCCAAAACTACTACAAATCTACAGTAGTCAAGGAATGCAGGAGTGGCAGTCAGATATACAGATCAATGGAATAGAACTGAGAGTTCAAAACAGACTCTCGAATTTACAGTCAATTGATTTTCAACAAGAGTACCAAGACAATTAAATGGGGAAAGAATAGTCTTTTTAATAAGTGGTGCGGGGGACTTTCCTGGTGGTGCAGTGACTAAGACTCTGTGCTCCTAACACAGGGGGCCTAGGTTCAGTCCCTGATCAGGGTACTGGATCCCACATGCCGCAACTAAGTTGCAACATGGTGCAACTAAGATCTGGTGTAGCCAAATAAATAAATACTAAAAAAAAAACCAAAGTGGTGCTGGAAAAACCACTATAAAAGAATGAAGTACTTTACTTCTTAAACAAAAAATAACAAAAATGTACTACAACCTAGGGACGTCGGCAGTCCAGTGCTTAAGATTCCACACTTCCACTGCACAGGTTTGATCCTTGCTTGGGGAACTAAGATCTCCTAGGTTGTGCGACCAAAAAAAAAAAAAAAAAAACCAACCCCAAAGTACTACAATCTAAATGTAAAGCTAAAACTGTAAAACTCACACAAGAGAACAGAGAGGTTAATTTTCATGGGTCTGGCAATGGCTTCTTAAAGAAGATACCTAAGGCACAAACAATAAAAGACGATGATACACTGGACTTAGTAAAAATTAAAAACTCACGCTTCAAAAGACAATATCAAAAAAGTAAAACAACAACCTGCTAAATGCAGAACATATTTTTTAGTCATATATCTGATAAAGGACTTGTCTAGAATATACAAAGAACTCTTAGAACTTAACAATAAAAAGACAAACCAATTTTTAAAAAATGGACTAACGACCTGAATAAACATTTCTTCAAAGATACACAAATGACCAACACACACATGGAAAGATGCTCAATATCATTAGGGAACTGCAAAGCAAAGCTACAATGAGGTAGCTACTACTTCCTACCCACTAGGCTGGCTATAATAAAAAAGATAAAAAGTGTTGACAAGGATGAGGAGGAATCAGAACCCTCTTCCACTGCTGGTTAGAAAATGTAAAATGGCACAGCCACTTTCGGAAAACAATTAGTTTCTCAAAATATGAAGTATAAGAGTTACCATGTGGTGCAAGAATTCTGCTACTGCGTATATACCAGAAAGAAATGAAAACCCGTGTCCACACAGGAACTTATACACAGGAGTGTTCACAACAGCATTATACGTAGTAATAAATAAGTGGAAACAACCTAAGTGGCCATCAACTGCTGGACGGACAAACAAAATGTGGCAGATTCACACAATGGAACAGGTTTCAGCAATAAAAAGGGATGAAGCACTAATATATGCTACAATATTGGTGAAGTTTGAAACATTATGCTAAGGGAAAGAAGCCAGAAGCAAAAAGACTATATATTTTATGATTCCATTTAAATTAATTGGCGAGGACAGGCGCATTCATAGAGACAGAAAGGAAATCAGTAATTGTCTAAAACTGAGGGGAATAGGGATGTGGGCAGGTGATGGCTGAAGTGTATGGGGTGTCTTTTAGGGGGTTGATAAAAATGTTCTAAAACTGACTGTGGTGACCACTGTACATATCTTGTAGATACAGTAAACCAAAGAACCATACACTTTAAATGGGTTAATTATGTGGTATACGGATTATGTCTCCATAAACCAAAAAAGAAAAAAATGCTGAGACCCACAAATATAAATGTTTTACTGTAATTACAGAAGTGAATCAAGTCTAGATGCCAAGTTATTATTCTTATGAGGATGCAGTCAGAGTAACTTATTAATAAGTCAATAAAGTCTGAACTCTTCAGGCTTTCCCAAGAATGAAATATTCATTCTAATACTTCATATTTGATGTGTTGTTTGATATCAAACTGTTGTTAAACTAAACCAATAACAATTAATGAAGCTTTTTGAGTGTTTCTAGTAGCATACACTTTCATAAACTGAACTGGTAGTTAGTCATTCAGGACCTTACTAAGTAAAGTCAAAGTGAAAGTCAGTCATGTCTGATTCTTTGCAGCCCCATGGACTATACAGTCCATGGAATTTTCTAGGCCAGAATACTGGAGTGGGTAGCCTTTCCCTTGTCCGGGGGGATCTTCCCAACCCAGGGATCGAACCCAGGTCTCCAGCACTGCAGGAGGATTCTTCACCAGCTGAGCCACTAGGGAAGCCCAGAATACTGGAGTGGGTAGCCTATCCCTTCTCCAGTGGATCATCCTGACCCAGGAATTGAACAGGGGTCTCCTGCATTGCAGGCAGATTCCTCACCAACTGACATTGCAGGCAGATTCTTTACCAACTGAGCTATCAGGGAAGCCCTACTAATAAAGTCTCTCTGATATATTATGGTTCTAATACTATATACCCTATTCTAATTTTAGGTACTGTGGACTTATTATCCTAATGTTCCTAATCACTGGATATCCAATGTGTTCTGTATGATGTTACAGAAAAGCCTGAATGAACTTTTCTGTCATCCTAGTATTTCTTATCTTTGCAAATCATATGTTTTCTGCCTAACATAAAATTTACCATTTCAACCACTCAAGTGTACAATTCATGGCATTAAGTACATTCGCAATGTTGTGCAACCATCACCCCTATCCAATCTCAAAACTTTGTCATCATTCCAAACAGAAACTCTGCCCTCATTAAACAGTAACTCCCCACTGTCCACTCTCCCCAGCTCCTAGTAATCTCTACTCTACTGTCTCCATGAATTTGCCTATTACAGGTACCTCATATAAATGGATTCATACAGTATCTATCCTTTTGTGTCTAGCATATTATACTAGCATAATGTCGTCAAGAATCATCCACGCTCCTCCTTTCTCTTCTCCGCCATCTAATGTGCGGTTGAGTTCTCTCTTCACCATGTCGTCTCACAAGACTTTCAGGATCAAGAGATTCCTTGCCAAGGAACAAAAGCAGAATGGGCCCATTCCTCAATGGATTCGAATGAAAACTGGCAATAAGATCAGGTACAATTCCCAGAGAAAACACTGGAGAAGAACCAAGCTGGGTCTAGAGGAAGCCTCACATAAAAAGTGGCACACATGTGAAGACCACTTTTTTAACCAGCCAAATCACAGCGAGAACATCACTACTAAAAAAAAAAAAAAAGAACATCACTACTGTAATACTTGGCTCCTGATGGTCTTTGTTTCCCCACTATCAGTCTATGAAACTCAGTAATAAATATGAAACGTTGGAAAAAAAGAAGAATCATCCATGATGTAGTATATATCAGAATTTCATTCCTTTTTAAGGCTGAATAGGGTGCCATTGTACATATATACCACATTTTGTATACATACCTCATCTGTCCACTCATCTGTCTATAGAACACCTGGGTTATCTTTCGGCTGTTGTGAATAATGTAGCAATGAACCCAGCATACAAGTATCTGTTTGACTCCCTCCTTTCAGTTCTTTGGGGGTATACACATAGTAGGACTGCTTGATCACACAGTAATTCTATGTTTAACTTTTTGAGGAAAAGTCAGTTTTCCACAGCAGCCAGGACATTTTACATTCCCACCTGCAGTAAGCAAGAGTCCCAATTTTACTACATCCTCACCAGCACTTGCTCTTCTGGGTTTTTTTTTTTTCCATAATAGCCAACCACATGGGTATGAAGTGGTATCTCACTGTGTGCAGTGTATTTTTAGTCTATTATCTGTAAATAGAAGTTCACCTTGTGTTGACTGCTATAATTATACTTAGCACAGCCATTGAAGAGATAGAAACAAAAAAAAATTAAATACCAGTAAAATAAAGCACAGGGTTACAAAGATTTAAGTCAATTCAACATTGAAAAAGATATTTAAAATGACCAAAAAATGAAGACATGACACAAAACTTGGAAATTGTTTTACTCACTTGGGACTAATAGCTAAAATAATAACATTTTGGGTAAATAAAGATTGTTGCAAAACAAGTTACAACTTTTTGTGATTTATTGTTATGGCAGTGAAACAAATGTAGAAGTCACTCCTGAAATAAATCTTTTAAAAACACATTTATTCCTGGGAGATTGTGGTCACTAACCGTATTTTTAAAGATAAGCAAATTTGAAATCAGACAAGTTCCATGGCTTGTCTTAGACCACAAAGCAGTTCTGTGGCAGGGGTTTGTGAAATAATTTCTGATTTCCAGGTTTAAGGTGAAAAACCCATAATTTAATGTGTATTAAAGCCAGGGTCACACGGCCGAACAATTTCCATTCTTAGCGTGAATAAACCAAGGGAAGCTGTCCACAGCACTGAACCTTACAACCTCCAACAGCAATGACCAATAATTAACTCCCTGCGAGCCTAACTTACATGCGGATTCAACTCAAAACTAGTTGGGGCTTTTTTCAGTGTGAGCTAGTAAACACTAAGTCTCTAACTTTGTCTCTCAAAGGTTTTCATGTTTTGTTAAATCCTGGCTGTTCAAAACTAGGCTAATTCTATCGTTAAACTGACAAAGTCTATGTTGAAGCCATCAAGGAAAATGGAATTGCTTTTTGACAATCTTGCTTAAATCAGATATAGAGGTGTTACTAGTCTTCTTTCCTGCACCACATATGAGAAAAAAACGTATTGTCGACCCTCACCACATTTGATCCAATCATTTTAGGCAAATTAAATATATCTTTATACATATACTGAAGTATCCAAAGCTGAAAGAACGTGAAATGCTGGGACTTGTTTTAAAATACTTCAGCAAAGGAGAAAAACAAAAAAGTATAGATGAAACATTTGTGACAGATATTTCAACTGTGTAACGTGGGTGACGGTATATAGGGAGTTCAGGTCACCTTTTCTATTTCTGTCTACGCTTAAAGTTTTGCACGATAACTTTTCACAAAATGAGTTCTTTCCCAAGTTACCGTCCTGGTTAGGAAACCCGAGGCGGTGTAGGCGAACGTTCTCGTCTTCGCAACGAAACCGGGCGAAGCTTCTCCAGCCGAGGTGAGGCGGCCGTGGGCTCCACGCCCCTCCGGCCCCGCGCCAGCACGCGGGCCGAAAGCGCGCACGTTTCCCTCGAGCTGAATCTGACAACTCGCTCGCTGCTTTCCGGGGCTGGCAGGATCGCCGAGCTCAATTTGGAAGTGGCGCACGCGGGGCTCACGCCGGCGACTTAGGGAACCTGGACGAACTCCCCTCGCGGGCTCCAAGGTCCCGGCCCAGGCCCCTCGCAGAATCTCGAGAGACCCCCGCCCCCCGGCACCGCTCCCTCGGTCCCCGTACACGAACCCCCGCCCAGCCCGCCGCCTACCGTCCAAGTCCTCTTCGTCCTCCGACTCGCTGTCCGCCACCGCGTCGGCGACCAGGCCAGCGCCGGGATCGAAATCCTGGGAGCCGGAAGGAGGGGCGGCGGGCGGGGTGGAGGCTCTGGAGCGGGCCTCGCGCAGGCGGGTGAAATAGTCCACCGCGAAGTCGACGAGGTTGGTGGCCGCTGCCGCAGCACCTCCACGGTGTAGCCCTGCAGCAGCTCCGTGAGCCCGGGCGGGATCTGAATGTGGCTCATGCCGGCGGCGGCAGGCGGGACCGGGCCGCCGGCGGCCACCGCCTAGGCGGGCGCTCCCTCACGCCGGCCTCTCGCCCCGCGCCCCGCGAGGTCTCCTCACGCGCGACCCGGGTCGGGCCTTCCTCGCGCCACGCCGCCCTCTGGCCGGGTGTGTGTCTCCGGGCCCCACCACCCTACGCTACTCCGGCCGGCCTGGCGCCGCCGCCGCTGTCACTGGGCAGCTGCCGCCGCCGCCGCCGCCGCCGCGGGCACCGACGAGCGGGCGAGCGGGACGGGCGGGGCGGGAGCCCGGGTTGTGACGCACGCGGCCGCGAGCGTGCGCGCTCCCGCCGAGCGCCGGCCCTCAGTGCGCTTGCGCCAAGTGGCCGTCTGCTGGTTCTGCTACCCTGGCGATCTTCGGTCCAGGCGCAAGGATGAGAGGTCTACCCGCTAAGCGGAGTGTTAGTGCCTCTTATCTTTCATTTCTTCTTTCAGCACACGCTAAGACCCAACCATCTGCCCGCCCTTACTGGATACCAGGGATATAGCAGAGAGCCAGAGGCAAGAATGCCACCTTACCATCTCGGTGTGGTTCCAGATATGGTGGAGAACAAGGAGACCCTCTTTAGGGGGTGACATTCAAGCTGACTCCGAGGCCTGGGCAAGATCTAACCACAGGAAGAGCCAGAGGAAAGCCATGTGGGCATAGAGGACAAGAAGAGTAAAGACCTGGGAAAGTCACAACCACCCTGACTGTTGGGTGGCATGACCATAGGATCCTCCAAAGTCTGGCAGGAGATCTGCGAGATGTCAAAGAAAGAAGGCCTTGTAGACAGTAGGAGTTTCGATGGTATAATAATTTGGGAGCCACAGGCAGATAAATCTGGAAGAATGAGTTCGAAATATGTTCCTTGAGAAAAGGGAATAAAGCCTAGGGCAGGAATGACCACTGTGTCTGTTTCCTGCTTGAGGATTCCCATCAGGATTCCCAGACTAGGTTTGCAAGCCTATTTTCTCCCCATACTCTGCCCTGGGCCCTGGGCCAGCATTGCTTGATGGTGTTTCAGCAGATGGCAAGGCACTGTTATCCTTTGTCCCTAGGAAGAACCCTGGACAAACTGGAGAGGCCATGCTATTTCCCAAGCTGCACTTTCACCTACAGCAGATTGGAAAGTAAGAGAAAAAAGTGGAAACCTTCCCAATGTGTCCATAACACAGCTCAGGTGCTGATCAAAGTCCCAGTAAGCATGGGACAGCATCCTGTCTCTCTGCTGGGCCAAGTCAGAAAGTGACCAGATATAGCCTTGGGAATCTGAAAGGCATTTGGGATGGTTAAGCTCTGCCTGGTAATTACCCAGTATTAATTAAATCCTCACTAGGACCTCTCATTTTGTCTTGGCACACATCCAGGAGCTCAGTGCTGCTGGGAACTGAGCATCTAGAAGCAGGAATACCTGATCCCCACTGGTGCAGAAGCCCCTCAGCCGCCAGGCCAGGCAAGTCTGTGATTCCAAAGAGCAGTGTCTCCCTGGACAAGTTTCTTGACTCCTGGGAGAAGTTCTGAACCATCAACTTTGTTAGGGGAGGGGTAGTGTCCAGCTTATTCCCTGCTGGGGTCCTTATTGCAGTCTTGCAAAAGATTTACTAAATAAATGAATAATAAATTTTCATACAGCAAGAAGAGCCACTGAGACTGCTCTCCTGACCTCAGTCTCAGAACTAGGATCCTTTGATTCAAAGCTATGTGTCTGATCTCAGAATATAAAGACTTCAGTAAGGACAGGGCAACGAGAAGCTGGAGGGGCAGGGTTCCTCAACTCTTCTCTGCTCCTGTGTAGACTGACCCTTCCAAGTTTTCCAGGAGTCAGCCCATACTCAGGAAACCAAGGTGGGACTCCCACTGCCCTGCCACACCTGGGGATATGACCCACTTCAAGAAATTCTACCACTAACCTTTTAGAAAGGCAAATTCGCAACTCTACTCCTAGTTTGCCCATTTGTCAGGTTTTATACATTTGAAAGGGGGAAAGGCAGCTGTACAATTAGGATTCCAACTTCAGTTGCAAACAGGGTAGGAGGAAGCTACTTCAGGACTGATGACAGAACTGACTGTGGGCAGGTTCTCCCAGTCACTCCAAGGACCCCCTCTCAGCCTCTGCCTGAAGGACCCCCTCTCAGCCTCTGCCTGAAGGAGGTATCCTGGCTTAGTCTCAGATACCCTAGATTGGCCAGCCAGCCAGCAAGCATGGCATTCAAAGGCATCCTCAGACCTGGAGGAAATGAGGACCACAGAAATCGGGAACTGCATAGCTGCTCCTCACCTGTCTCCAAAGACCAGCTTCAGAGGAAGGATGGAGAGCCAGCCTCCAGGTCCAGCTTGACTCTCCTCGCCTTGCACCTGGTCCTCAGAACAGGGATCCATCTCTGCCCCTCTGGGGAAACCGTTCAATAGCAAGGGGGAGTTCCCAGGGCCTTCATGAGCGCCCAGCTGAGCTGGCAAAAGAACAGGGCCTTGGAACAAGAAAGAATACGAGAGGCCCAAGCCCCACATCTTCGATCCTCACCCTTCTAGGATTGCCTTCATTCAAGCCTGTCCACCTGAACCACTGGGGGTTACCATGGCAACTGAACCTGCAGGCAGCCAGTAACTCGAAAACAGCTGCCAACAGCCAGCAATGGTGGGTGGGAGAGGTCAAGAGCAGAGACCCTCAAAAGCAAGAGAAATACAGAGACCATGGTAGACAGAAGAGGAGGCCCCAGAGTCCTGCGAGATGCTCTACTCAACCCAAATACACTCACCACCCAGAAGGTAGTCATCATTTTGCACGGGCTGCCACACTACCAACCTCAGAACAGACGTGGACACCATGGGGCCAGTTCTCAGAATTGTTTACAACTATGCTTAGGAGAAGACTCTTGAGAGTCCCTTGGACTGCAAGGAGATCCAACTAGTCCATTCTGAAGGAGATCAGCCCTGGATTTCTTTGGAGGGAATGATGCTGAGGCGAAACTCCAGTACTTTGGCCACCTGATGCAAAGAGTTGACTCATTGGAAAAGACTCTGATGCTGGGAGGGATTGGGGGCAGGAGGAGAAGGAGACAGAGGATGAGATGGCTGGATGGCATCACTGACTCGATGGACGTGAGTGTGGGTGAACTCCGGGAGTTGGCGATAGACAGGGAGGCCTGGCGTGCTACGATTCGTGGGGTCACAAAGAGTTGGACATGACTGAGCAACTGAACTGAACTGATGCTTACTCAAGTGGGGCACCTGTCTAGTCTAAGAGCAGTGAGTCTGGTGATAATGAACATGGGTAGGGTACCAACTGCTATTTTCAATGGAACAGTTATTTCCTGTGCTCTTGACAGGTTCATGATTTAAAAGGTTCCCCCACCACCACCCCGACTCTTTCCAGGAAGAAGGGAGATGCTCATAGTCCCCTAGACTTCTCTGGAGGACACCCTGCTCTTGGCCCAGACCCCCTGGTTAACTCACTGTCTGCCCTCTGATGCCCTCCACCTGCTCTGGAGGACTCACCCCCAGCAGGAACACCTCCCTCTCCTCTGCCCCCAGGGGCTGCTTTCTCTAAGCCTAGCCCAACCTCCACCCATCTCCTGGGACTTGTTGTTCATCTGACCGGCTCTACATACCAGTCCCCTGGCCCAGTCTCCCTGCACACTTAGTGTCTACCACCACCTGTTTCTGTTTTGCATTAGAAGTGTCCAGAAGCCTCCAGTGGCCAGAGGGAAGTGAGGAAGTACACTGTTTCCTCTGCCCTCACCCAAGCCTCCATAGTGCCTCCCCCATGAATCCACTGCCTTTGGTCCAGTTATTTTAATAAGCATCCATGCTCAAGGGAGCAGTTAATTCTTGGGCTGCTTATTTCTGCACTTGTGAGCCATTTATGACCACCCCCCACCTCCCTCCCCTGACTCAAACCCCGGACACTGTGCCAAGGAAGTGTCAGTCTCTACAGTGGACCTAGGGTCTGCCTCTGAGACATCTCAGAGCAAGGACAAAACCTGGGAGCAAAGGAGAGCCCTAGCTGGAGAGCTGCAGGCCTGTATGCCAACTAGAGCAAAGAAAGTAGAAAAAAGGAGCCCTCAGGGAGCCCTTGACCTTCCTTGTGTCTGCTGGGACTCTGTGTGCCGTCCTTGGCCTGACTCAGGCCAGCTGCCCGGGCTTTGATCCTGCAGTACAGGCAGGCTCTTGGAGTTTGGGTCAAGCAATCCCAGGACTGCTGATAATGTCACAAGCCTTTCTTCAGGCCTGTGGACACTGAGACACCACTCTGTCACACACTGATATCCACTTGGCAATGATCTTGGTAGGTCAGTTTACCTTATCTGACCTTTGGCTTCCACATCTGAAAGTAGAGGTATAAATCTACCGTACCCATCAAACACTGAGTTTGTTGCTGTTGTTGAGTTGCTAAGTTGTGTCTGACTCTTTGCGACCCCATGGACCGTAGCCCACCAGGCTCCTCTGTTCATGGCATTTCCCAGGCAAGAATACTGGAGTGGATTGCCATTTCCTTCTCCAGGGGATCTTTCTAACCCAGAGATCACACGTGCATCTCCTGCATTGGTAGGCAGATTCTTTACCACTGAGCCACTAGGGAAGCCCAAACACTGAGTTACATGGAGTAAAAAGATGAGAATGAATCCCTGAAGAGGTTAGGAAAGGAATAGGAGGCTCTAGCCTAAAAGAACTGTGGGTAGAGATGCTATGACCTTACAGCAGAAATGGTGCTGCTATTGCTTCTAACAGGCTGAGGTTGGAACAACCTCCCCTCTGTCCTTTACCTTTGACCCAATTATACTCCTCTTTGTGCTTAGATAAGGCTGTTCTCACTGGCTGGTGGTTTTAACCCTTACTGGCTTCTACTTAACGCTGTCTGTAGCAGTCTAATAAATTCCTTAAGGGGGCCCCAATCTCTCCCCCACCCTTACCCCCATCAAGGAGAGAAGAGACATATCAGGAACAGGTGGCATTTCAAAGTGCATCATAAACAGGAAGTGCCAGCCAGAAGAGGGTTACTCACCATCTCTCTGCTCCCTTCACACATATGCCTCCAGGGGCTTCCCTTTTTTTGACTTCACATCTCTTGAATCCCCAGAGGAGTAAAAGAATCCACCAGCACTAGCATCAAAGAATCAAAATATTCCACTTTCCAATGGAAGCTGTTTCAAAGGGCAAATTATTCAGAAGGAGGAGACTGTAAAAGCGATCCTGAGCCATGGGAATGGCTGGCATTTAGCTAGAATGCAAACGCACTCCCAGGGCTCCCGGGAAAAGGTTGAGGTCTCAGGACTGTCTCAAGGACTGAGGAGGGCCGAGAAGAGCTTCAGGAGACACCTCGGAGGCCATCTCCCCATCAGTGAGAGATTAAACAAAGGTATCCTGCAGCATGAGACGGGAAAGCGTTAACACTGAATTAATTAATCTTCCCAGGAAGAGAACAAATAATTTTCATCCTTGAAGCAGTGATTTTTTTTTTTTACTTGACCATCATCCAGAAATATCTTACCAGGAATAAAGCTTCCTGCCTTAAACCCCCAAATCTTCAGCTTCTGGGCAAATTGGCCGCACCCACTCCCAGATGGGGGTGGGTCCCTTCCCCTCTCACCCATTTATGCTGACTGATAGCTCTGAAGCCAAAGTCCAAGGATCTCTGTGCAGCTGCAGTGAGGCGGGAAGTGCCAGCGGAAGTCTGACTGCCAGATGGGTCAAAGCCAGAGAAGCCCAGCTCTGGTAGCCTCTCCCTGCCCAGCTAAGGATGGACTAGCGTGTCACTCTCCACTCTGACTCCCTCATCTCCCCTGGCTGCACCGGGTCATCATCTTCAGCCTGATAAGGCCAAACATCAGATCACACAGCGACCCCCAAGTGCTATGGGAACAGTTACCAGCCAGGTCGCCCTATCCCACCCCACCGATCTGACCCTCCAGGAGCTAGGGCTGGGGCAGTCAGGGAAGGCCGGGTGGGCCAAGACTTCTTCCTCTTTCTCTTGCTGAAATCGCTGCCCGAATTCCATCCAGGGAAGGCTGCTAGATGCCTCCACCAAGGCCTTGGCTGTTTGCTGAAATGACCCAGAATCAAAAGAAAAAAATTTCACACGATGAGAAAATTAGAAACAATATTTATTATTTCCTGTCCAAATAGGGCGCTCTCATGAGAAAAGAGTGTGCAAAAAGAGTCTTCCTACACCCTGGGCTTTCTCACTTTCTCACTTATCTTAGCAAGCTGGGATGGTCTATTCAAATCTCTCCTCCCTGTGTAGGAGGAAAAGCTTTCCACCGACTCCTGGGAAATTAGGCTACTCTAGTTTTAATTCTGATTACTTGCATGCATTAAAAAAAAAAAAAAAACAAAACCCAAGTGTTAACAGGCTCTCTGCCCCTAGGCACATTTGCTCAGTCGGCTTGGACAGACAGATGCGGGCCTCAGGTCCACATTCCCATGTGGACCTGGAGCTGCGCAGGCCAGGATTAGAGGATACCCTGGTGGGTGTTCCTGGCTAGGGATCCAGGAAGGCCCCAGCTCCTAGTCAGCTGGCTGAAAACATGCAAAATGTCTCCAGTGAGAGGTTGACAGTCCCTCTTTCTCGAAGAGTATTCTGGGTGTAGGAGGGCCAGTAGTCAACTGGCAGACAGCACCCTGGCCATGGGTGGTATGTGGTCTAGAAGCTACTTACTCCACCTCCAAGTCCTCATGAGATCCCTTAAATTGACAAGAGAGGATTCAAGTTGCAAAATGGCAAATTACACCAGGTAGAGGGTGTGATTAAGACAATGGTCTGGACAGGTCCATGCACAGAGCTCTCATCCCACCATCCCCCTCTCCTCACACCTCAGGACTGCCTAGTCCCGCCCACTGTTCCTCCTGGATGACAGCTTCTGGCATCCTGAAGCCTGGAGCAGCCTTCAGCCTCACAAGTTGGGCACGGCCCAGTTAAGGAACTTCATGGCAACTTCAAAGCCCAGGAAACAGGCCTAAGAAGGGGTTGGAAGGAAGAGAAAAGCCAACAGGAGTTGTGGCTACTCACAGAGACCCCCAGCATTGTGCTCGGCTGGCCCTGTCAGGACCAAAACCCTTCCTAATCTTACCCACCCCCCAAGTCATGGAATCAAGTTGTGCTTTCTCATCCCTAATAGGGAAAGAAAATAAATGTCCCACAACTGGCCACTTCTGATGGCCATGCCAGGAAGTCAAAGCTCCTCGCCTTGGAGAATCACAAAAGTAATTCATCTGACAGGTTTAGGAAAGGGGACAAATAAGGAGGCTCTGGCTGAGGGTGGGACTCCAGAAAAACTGAGCCCCCAGTTCAATCTCAGAAGCAAGCAAAAGTCGGACCACCTGCACTCTGCCCTGAGCCCCAAACGGAAAAAGCATAGCCCCCACCAGTCACTCACCGCGTTGGCTGGGAAGGCTCGGATCATCACTGCATTGAAGCCCTTATACAAGGATGTGATGCCTTCATCCCGGATCAGCTCCCTCAGCACATCTCTGAAACCATTAGGATATTTCCCAGGAGGCGCTGTGGGCAGAACCCAACCGTTAAGGCTTCAGGAAGCTTTCTGACCTGACCATGGTGACCTACGCGGGGACTATTTTGTAGTCAAGTCTTCCTGCAGGGCCACAGCGCCAGGGAGAGGCTACTGTGTGGGTCACCCAGGACTAGTCCACAGACAACACAGTTCCCCCTAGAACAAACTAATGTCTGGATTATACTCGTGCCGAGGGAATGGGGCAAAGAATGAACAATGACACAGTCCTTCCGCTCGTGGGGGGGAAGGAAGGCTGATGTGACTTCTCTCACTTTTTTTGGTCACATCGCACAGCATGTGGATCTTCGTTCCAACAGGAATCGAACCTGTGTTCCATCCAGTGGAGTCTTAACCACTGGACCACCAGGGAAGCCCTTCTCTCAGTTACTTTATGTTTAGGCTGACAAGAAAATGAGTCTCACATTCTCAGGACACAAATGACTACATGGGAGAGTGCTGGCCAGACACTCGCTGAGAGCTACTGTGGAGAGGGAGTGTGCCTGAGACCTTAAGAGCTCCGTATCCCAGGAGCAGCCAGTTTGGGGGCCCACTCCCACCCCATCCACCCTCTTCTCCCTTACTAACCAGTCTGGAAGCGGGACTTGAGCACGTCTGGGGGGATTGCCACAGCCCAGTTGAAGATCCCCGCAAAACCCCCAGCCACCAGGATCCGAGGCACGCTGAGCTCATTGACGCTGCAGAACATCAAACACAGCCCTGGTCACACAAAGGCTGTGAGAGTGGCGTTCAGATCGTCCCCCTCTGTGCAGACCTGGCGGCCACAGAGAAGGAGGAACTGGCTGGAGGGAGGTGGTCCAAGGCCAAGACTCCTGTGACAAGGTAGCTGCCACTCTTTGGAGGAGGTTTTCTGTACTTGTTTCAAACCCTTGCTCCACTGGGCAAGGCACAGAGTAAGAGTATTGGTATTAGCTGGGGCTCAACAGTAACAAGAGGGAAGCAGACATGGAGACAGAAGCAGGCCCCATTTCTGCCTTCAGACCTACTAATGGGAAAGGGCAACCTACCGGTAGTGAGGGAAAGTGGCTTCTAAGCTCTTCTGTTCTCCTCACCTCTTTCCCTCTGGAGTGAAGATATTTTTCAGCCACTCATATGTCATGAAATACATGCCACTGGCTGGAACATCTGTTAGTGGCAAGAAAGATGTAAAATAAATGACAGAAAATCCTCACAGATTTCTTGATCTTAAGAGAACCAACCTTGGCATTGGACCCTTGAAGGTTTCCTGAGAAGTTCCTCAGCAGCACTTCCTAACTGCAGTGATCAGAGGTGGCTCTGGGGCCAGCACTGGTGTCAGTGAGCACAAACAAGCATGACATTATTTCACCTTCAGAGGCCCTCTGAGCGGTCCCCACTAACATGCCCATTCCAAGCAGTTTTAACTGGAGCTAACATCCGGCCTTCCTCCAAGCTGCCATCTCAGGGCTATCTCTGGCGCCTGGCGCCACCCCAGTAGGACATGCCTCTCAAGCCAAATAGAGCTCCACTGTTACTAAGTCATTCTTTTTTTTCCTGGCTGCACCACATGGCACCAGGGGTCAAACCCATGCTCCCTGCATTGGAAGCTTGAGTCTTGACCACAGACCACCAGGGAAGCCTCCTATGTTATTCTTTTTTCCCACTCATCCCTCCAACCATGATTTCCATCTACTTGCTACTGCCACTGTCATGATTTCCACCCTTCAGGGCCAGCCTACCAGAAGGATGGAAGGTCTCCCCATGCTCATGCGTGTCCATGCTGGCCAGAGATGAAATGGCCTAAAGCCAGGACACACCGTGCCAGCCCTGTCAGGGCTGTGGCATGCATGGTGCCAAGGCTAATCCAGAGATCCAGGCAAGACCTCCCAATGGCAAATCCACCACAGGTGGAGGGCTCAAAGGTTACCTCGCATGAGAGTGAGTACAGTCCCCTTGTAGATCCCTCGGATCCCAGCCTCCTTGTATAGCTTCTTTGCACAGTCCAAAGGACCAGTGTACTTGGTCTCCCCTGAAGAAGCCTGAATCTGAGAGGGAGGAAAGAATCGTCAAGTCAGCAAGAGCAACATCCAAGTCAACAGACTGAGCTGGCTATGGAAGATTACATAGTGAGTGTACCAGCAGTCATTGTGCATTAGATCAGTGAAAGACTTCACTGTCAAATTGACAGTTGTTTGGAATGTATAATATTGGTGGAAGTCACTATGAAATAAGGCTAGGTGAAAATATGACAAAATATACACACATTGATTAGGAAAAAATAAAAAACAGCAGAAGATTGGAAAGTAGGTTGAAAAATAAATTCCCAAGTATCTTTATCCCCAGTAAAGGTAGTTGGAAGCTCTAGAAAGGACTAGACAAATATTTCAGCCATTTACTTATTCCTTCAACAAATATCCATGGAATAATAAATCCATTCCAAGCTCTAAGTGATCATGAAGCTTGGTTAAGAGAAGGTGAACTGGAAATTGTATGCAGAGTTCTAAGTGCTTGGACAGAGGTCCTGTGCAGAGCCAGGGGAAGGCCAAGGAGAGGCCCTCTGTCCTAGTCTCTTAATTAAGAAAATTAAATGTGCATGAATTTTTTAAAATACCATCCTTGTAGAGAAGGGGGACAAAGGAAGCAAATTTAGAAAAATATGGGAAACCTACTGAAAATGTGTTCATTTCCCCAAGAGCCAAGAGCCTGAGGGCAAGCAGGAGGTATTCCAGAAAAGATCTGAGAGAGAGTCTGTACAGGATCCAAAGCAAGTACAGAATCAAGAGGAATCCAAACATAAGATGGCATCAACCAAAGAGTAATTAAAAGTTGGAAAGGGAGTTCAGATTTAAGAATTCCTAAGGAGAGATGCTTATAAAATAAATATATAAATCCGACAATTTTTGTACATACCAACAACTAGTTGAGGACTAATGGAAAAGAATCTCATTCAAAATAACAAAATATATGTGCATTAAGCCATAGGATTGGCGTAAATAAAACTCAAAACCTTTCCAAGGGATATAAAAGAAGAGGTGAATAAAAAGAGAGTAAGAGTTTGGTTGGGCTTCCCTGGTGGCACACTAGTAAAGAATCCATCTGCCAATGCAGGAGATGCGGTGTGACCCCTGGGTCAGGAAGATCCCCTGGAGAAGAAGAGAGCAACCCACTCAAGGATTCTTGCCTGGAAAATTCCATGGACAGAGGAACCTTGAGGGCTACAGTCCATGGGGTCTCAAAAGAGTAAGATGTGACTTAGCAACTGAAGAACAACAACAACAGCTCTGGTTAGGAAAAGTTTTCAATCAGAAAGATGTCAATTTCTCTAAAAATAATAAACTTAAGACAATGTCAGCTGAGTATCAGTGGCTTTTAAAACAAAATATAACTTCCCCAGATGATCCTGCCACAGGTGAACCTGGAATGTCTGAGGAACGGCAGGGTGGCCCATGTTATCAGAGGATGCTAGAGTTGACTCACAGTGACCTGAGGGGACAAAGAGGACGGAGCACGGAAGTGACACAGTAACAGAATCCGCTCATTGTTACGTATGGCATAGACTATAAACAGGGAGACAAGTGAGGAGGACCTTACAGTCACCCAGCACAGTGATGAAGGTGACCTGGGGCCACGTGGTTTACAGTGGAGGTGGTGGGAAGAGTAGATTCGGGATACGGTAAAAGCCAGCTTAACTGTTCAACAAACGGGATGTATACAATGAGACAAAAAGGAATCTAGGAGGACTCTGGGGTTTTAGGGCTGAACAACTAGACAGATGGTATTGCCCCCAACAGAGCTGTCGAAGGCTGTAAGTGAAGCAAGTACTGAGAAAGACCAGGAGTTCAGCTTTGCACATGGTGACTTTGAGGTGCCTATTAGTGTCCAGTGGGAATGTTGGATGAACTAGTCCAGAGTGCAGGAAAAATCTGAGCCGGTGA
This sequence comes from Aepyceros melampus, assembly GCA_006408695.1. Taxonomy (NCBI): domain Eukaryota; kingdom Metazoa; phylum Chordata; class Mammalia; order Artiodactyla; family Bovidae; genus Aepyceros; species Aepyceros melampus. The sequence continues at coordinate 278,787 of SJXQ01010333.1, read as the reverse complement.
TACAAACTGGAAAATCATCATCACACAGATTGTGTCTAAATGTCATGAGACAAGAAGAAATCATCAGTGAGATGAGTGTAATAGCACTGAGTCTCATGCACATGAACATTAAAAGATCAAGAAGATGATGAATCAACAAAGGACATAGAGAAGGAGCAGCCAAGTAGGTAGAAAGGCAGGAGAGAAGCCGAGTGAAGATAGTTCTTCAAGGAAGAGTAGGGGACCAGTTGAGTCCAATTCTGTTGATGAATCAAGATGGATCAATGTCCAGGTCCAAGAACTGAACACTGGACTTAGTGTAAAAGTCACTAGTGACCTTGATAAAAGTAGTTTTGTAAGTGCTGTGAGGCAAAAGCCAGGCTGATGTATGTTTAACTATTAGAGAAGAGGTATTGGAGACAAAGAGTGGGGAAAAAACAACGAAAATGAAAAACTTTTTCAAAGAGTTTCAGTGTAAGAGACAGTAAAGATGGAGCTTCCCTGATGAAAGGATAAAGACTCTGCCTGCAATGCAGGAGACATAGGAGATTCGGGTTTGATCCCTGGGTCAGGGAGATGCCCTGGAGGAAGAAATGGCAACCCACTCCAGTATTCTTGCCTGAAGAAACCCATGGACAGATAAGCCTGGCGGGCTACAGTCCATGGGGTCACAAAGCGTCAGACATGGCTGAGTGACTAAGTACACAACCATGCACAGAGCAAAGTCAGGAAATCCAGAAATGGAGGTGGAAGGTAAAAGAGAAAGTCTGTATTTTTAAGGTGAAAACAGAAGTAGGTTCATGCCTTTATTGCCAAAGAGAACAATCTACTGAAAAGCAAAAACTGATGCTGAAGGAGAGAAAGAAGAACTGCTGAAACAAGGTCTCTGAATGGGCAAGAGGGGTTAGGAGGTGGGGTCAAGCAGAAGCAGAAGCATGGGCCATTCTTGGTGGAAACAGGCCAGGCAGCCACAGATGTAGTCAGGTGCCAGTGGGGGAGTGGAGGGCATTTGGTAAAGTTCTCTTCTGGTGGGTTCAGTTTTCTCTGTGAAGTAGAAAGCCACGTCATCTGGTGAGAGGGTTGGGGTTTGAATAGAGAAGAGAGGTACAAAGTAGCCACCAGCAGAGTGGAGGAGTGCACAGGGACTGTCTCACTTAGGAGCAGAAATCAGGGGGGCTTCCCTGGTGGTTCAATGGTTGAGAGTCCACCTGCCAATACAGGGGATACGGGTTCAATCTCCAGTTTGGGAACTAAAACCCCACCTGCCACGGAGCACTGGGCCCGTAGGCCATAATTACTAAAGCCCATGTGCCTGGAGCCTGCGATATGCAGAAAGAGAAACAACTGCAACTAGAGAAAGCCCTTGAGCAGCAGTGAAGACTAGCACAGCCAAAACTAACTAACTAAATTAATTAATCAAAAAAAGGACTTCAGGTGTAAAAGAAAAGGAAGAAGCCATGATGGAAAATGCTAATGGACAAGGCTACCGAAAATAAACATTCACTAACTCAAAATCAATATACATACTTCTAGCAAGCCTTTATTCTTCCTGCTAAATACCAAAGAAAAAAAAAGTCCTAACATTATTTGTTTTAAACAAATATAAGAGGGCTCTGAGAATTTGGAGAGGAGAAGCAGACTCACTAAGGACTTTCTGCCTTGAGCAATGACATCATGGTGAATTCCCTGTATATTCTCATTTGACATATCTCAGATTTGAAGCAGAAGATATTGGTGATCCAGGAATGCCAACAGGCACAGACTGAAAAGAAGGCCCAATGAAAGTTGCATTCCCTAGATAAAGGATCAGAAAAGGAACAGCCTAGAAAGAACATCTGTAGACAAAAAGCACTGTACTCCAGCCATACATCATAGGAAAAACTGTAGCCTCACCCTCACCCACACGAGCAAAGACCATGTGGGGAGCCCGGACTTCCTCCTTGGCAGGGCTGTAATGAAGTACCCAACGTGCTGCCTGGGTGTAGTCAGAGAAGACCCAGGAGGGAATGAGGACTTTCATCCCTGACAGCTGTAACCGGGGCTCTCCTGTCCTGTGCTGTCAGCAGAGTCACTAGAACTCCCACACCCACCCAACAGTAAAAAGCAGTGCCCCACCCTCAAGTGTCAATAGAGGGCAAGTGGGGCCCCTGCACTTGTACTCACTTGGCAGTAACAAGGCAGCAGCCCTCACTTCCTACTGGTGTGGTGTCAGAGAAAGCCAACAGAAAGAGGAAGTTTATATAGGATCCAAAATCTCAATAAATATGCAAATATCCGGGTTCCAACTGGAAATCGCACATCACGTCCTAAACCAGGAAGATCTTAAACTGAAAGAAAAAAGAAGCAGTACAGGCCAACACCAAGATGACAGAGATGTACGAATCCTCTGACAAACATTTCAGAGCAGGCACTGTAAAAATCCTTCAATGACGAATCGTGAATATGCTTGAAATAGACTCAAAAAATTAGAAAGCCACAGCAAAGAAAGAAAATCTTCGCACAGAAATAGAAGATATGAGGAAGAACCAAATGAAAGTTTTAGAACTGAAAAACAGCCAAAATAAAAAACTCAGTGGATGGCTCACTCAACAGGAGAATACAGGGGAAAGAGAGGGAAAAAAAAAAAAAAAAGCATTAGAAGACAAAACACTGGAAAATATCCAATCTGAACAAGACACAACACAAACTGAAACAAATTAAACAGAACCTCAGGGACTGTAACTCCATGGGGCTATATCAGAATATCTTAGTATTTGTGTCCTCACAGTCCCAGAAGAGAAAAGACAGTAGAACTGAACAAGTACTCAAGAAGCAACTGCTGAGAATCCGCCTTGGCCCCAGGCAAATAGCAGGGAGGGAACACAGCTCCATCCATCCAAAGACAACTGGATTAAAGATTTACTGAGCATGGCCCCGCCCATCAGAATAAGACCCAGTTTCCCCCTTAGTCAGTCTCTCCCATCAGGAAGCTTCCATAAGCCTCTTACCCTTCTCCATCAGAGGGCTGCTGCTACTGTTAAGTCACGTCAGTCATGTCCAACTCTGTGCGACGCCATAGACGGCAGCCCATCAGGCTCCCCTGTCCCTGAGATTCTCCAGGCAAGAATACTGGAGTGGGTTGCCATTTCCTTCTCCAATGCATGAGAGTAAAAAGTGAAAGTAAAGTCGCTCAGTCATGTTCGACTCTTCGCGACCCCATGGACTGTAGCCTACCAGGCTCCTCTGTCCGTGGGATTTTCCAGGCAAGAGTACTGGAGTGGGTTGCCATTGCCTTCTCCAATCAGAGGGCAGACAGACTGAAAACCACAATCTCAGAAAACTAACCAATCTAATCACATGGACCACAGCCTTGTCTGCCTCAATGAAATTATGAGCCATGTGTGTAGGGCTACCCAAGACAGGCGGGTCATGGTGGAGAGTTCTGACAAAATGTAGTCCACTGGAGAAGGGAATGGCAAACCACTTCAGTGTTCTTGCCTTGAGAACCCCATGAACAGCATGAAAAGGCAAAATGATATGACACGGAAAGATGAACTCCCCAGGTCGGTAGATGTCCAATATGGTACTGCAGATCAGTGGAGAGATAACTCCAGAAAGAATGAAGAGACAGAGCCAAAGTAAAAACAACACCAGTTGTGGATGTGACTGGTGATCGAAGCAAGATCTGATGCTGTAAAGAGCAATATTGCATAGGAACCTGGAATGTTAGGTCCAAGAATCAAAGCAAATTGGAAGTGGTCAAACAGGAGATGGTAAGAGTGAACATCGACATTTTAGGAATCAGCGAACTAAAATGGATTGGAATGGGTGAATTTAACTCAGATGACCATATATCTACTACTGCGGGCAGGAATCCCTCAGAAGAAATGCAGTAGCCATCATGGTCAACAAAAGAGTCCAAAATGCAGTACTTGGATGCAACCTCAAAAATGACAGAATGATCTGTTTGTTTCCAAGGCAAACCATTCAATATCACGGTAATCCAAGTCTATGCCCCAACCAGAAATGCTGAAGAAGCTGAAGTTGAATGGTTCTCTGAAGATCTACAAGACCTTCTAGAACTAACACCCTCAAAAAATGTCCTTTTCATTATAGAGGACTGGAATGCAAAAAGTAGGAAGTTAAGAAATACCTGGAGTAACAGGCAAATTTGGCCTTGGAGTACCAAATGAAACAGGGCAAAGGCTAATAGAGTTTTGCCAAGAGAATGCACTGGTCATAGCAAACACCCTCTTCCAACAACACAAGACTCTACACAAGGACACCACCAGGTGGTCAACACTGCAATCAGGTTGATTATAGTCTTTGTAGCCAAAGATGGAGAAGCTCTATATAGTCAGCAAAAACAAGACTGGGAGCTGACTGTGGCTCAGATCATGAACTCCTTATTGCCAAATTCAGACTTAAATAGAAGAAACCACTAGACCACTCAAAGTGAAAAGTGAAAGTGAAAGTGAAGTCACTTAGTCGTGCCGATTCTTTGCGACTCCATGGACTGTAGCCTACCAGGCTCCTCCAACCATGGGATTTTCCAGGCAAGAGTACTGGAGTGGGTTGCCATTTCCTTCTCCAGGGGATCTTCCCGACCCAGAGATCGAACCCAGGTCTCCTGCATTGCAGACTGATGCTTTACCCTCTGAGACATCAGAGAAGTCTGAGACCGCTCAGGTATGATCTAAATCAAATTCCTAACAATTATACAGTGGAAGTGACAAATAGATTCAAGGGACTAGATCTGATAGGCAGAGTGCCTGATGAACTATGGACAGAGGTGTGTGACACTGTATAGGAGACAGGGAGCAAGACCATCTTCAAGAAAAAGAAATGCAAAAGAGCAAAATGGCTGTCTGAGAGGCCTTACAAATAGCTGTGAGAAGAAGAGAACCAAAAACCAAAGGAGAAAAGGAAAGATATAAGCATTTGAATTCAAGAGTTCCAAAGAATAGTAAGAAGAGATAAGAAAGCCTTCCTCAGTGATCAATGCAAAGAAATAGAGGAAAACAACAGAATGGGAAAGACTAGAGACCTCTTCAAGAAAATTAGAGATACCAAGGGAACACTTCATGCAAAGATGGGCTCAATAAAGGACAGAAATGGTAGGGACCTAATAGAAGCAGAAGATATTACGAAGAGGTGGCAAGAATACACAGAAGAACTGTATAAAAAAGATCTTCACAACCCAGATAATCACGATGGTGTGATCATTCACCTAGAGACAGACATCCTGGAATGTGAAGTCAAGTGGGCCTTAGGAAGCATCACTACGAACAAAGCTAGTGGAGGTGATGGAATTCCAGTTGAGCTGTTTCAAGTCCTAAAAGATGATGCTGTGAAAGTGCTGCACTCAATATGTCAGCAAATTTGGAAAACTCAGCAGTGGCCACAGGACTGGAAAAGGTCAGTTTTCATTCCAATCCCAAAGAAAGGCAATGCCAAAGAATGCTCAAACTACCACACAATTGCACTCATCTCACACGCTAGTAAAGTAATGCTCAAAATTCTCCAAGCCAGGCTTTAACAATACGTGAACCATGAACTTCCAGATGTTTAAGCTGGTTTTAGAAAAGGCAGAAGAACCAGAGATCAAATTGCCAACATCTGCTGGATCATCAAAAAAGCAAGAGAGTTCCAGAAAACCATCTATTTCTGCTTTATTGACTATGCCAAAGCCTTTGGCTGTGTGCATCACAATAAACTGTGGAAAATTCTGAGAGATGGGAATACCAGACCACCTGACCTCCCTCTTGAGAAACCTGTATGCAGGCCAGGAAGCAACAGTTAGAACTGGACACGGAACAACAGACTGGTTCCAAATAGGAAAAGGAGTACGTCGAGGCTGTATATTGTCACCCTACTTATTTAACTTCTATGCAAGTACATCATGAGAAATGCTTGGCTGGATGAAGCACAAGCTGGAATCAAGATTGCTGGGAGAAATATCAATAACCTCAGAAATGCAGATAACACCACCCTATGACAGAAAGTGAAGAACTAAAGAGCCTCTCGATGCAAGTGAAAGAGGAGAGTAAAAAAGTTGGCTTAAAGCTCAACATTCAGAAAACTAAGATCATGGCATCCGGTCCCAACACTTCATGGGAAATAGATGAAGAAACAGTGGAAACAGTGGCAGACTTTATTTTTCTGGGTTCCAAAATCACTACAGATGTGACTGCAGCCATGAAGTTAAAAGAGACTCACTCCTTGGAAGAAAAGTTATGACCAATTTAGACAGCATATTAAAAAGCAGAGACATTACTTTGCCCACTAAGGTCCGTCTAGTCAAGGCTATGGTTTTTCCAGTGGTCATGTATGGATGTGAGAGTTGGACTATAAAGAAAACTGAGTGTCGAAGAATTGATGCTTTTGAACTGTGGTGTTGGAGAAGACTCTTGAGAGTCCCTTGGACTGAAAGGAGATTCAAGCAGTCCATCCTAAAGGAAATCAATCCTGAATATTCATTGGGAGGACTGATGCTGAAGCTGAAACTCCAATACTTTGGCCACCTGATGGAAGAGCTGACTCATTTGAAAAGACCCTGATGCTGGGAAAGATTGAAGGCGGGAGGAGAAGGGGATGACAGAGGATGAGATGGTTGGATGGCATCACCGACTCAATGGGCATGAGTTTGAGTAAACTCTGGGAGCTGGTGATGGACAGGGAGGCCTGCTGTGCTGCAGTCCATGGGGTCACAAAGTCAGACATGAGTGAGTGACTAAACTGAACTGAAACATAGAGATTTAAGAAGCTGACCAAAACCTAAACAGAATACCTCCAAATAAATCCATGCCAGAGCACATCGCAAATCAACTTATTTGAAAACTAAAAACAAAGCTTAAGAGTGGCCTGAGAAAAATAACACATATGGATGTGAGTTGGACCATAAAGAAGACTGAGCCTGACAAATTGATGCTTTTGAGCTGTGGTGCTGGAGAAGACTCTTGAGAGCCCCTTGGACTGCAAGAAGATCAAACCAGTTAATCCTAAAGGAAAGCAGTCCTGAATATTCACTGGATAGACTGACACTGAAGCTGAAGCTCCAATACTTTGGCCACCTGATGTGGAGAGCCAACTCACTGAAAAAGACCTTGATGATAGGAAAGACTGAAGATAGGAGCAGAAGGGGGCGACAGAGGAGGAGATGTTTGGATAGCATCACTGACTCAATGGACATGAGTTTGAACAAACTCTGGGGGATGGTGAAGGACAGAGAAGCCTTATAATCCATGGGGTCACAAAGAGTTGGACATGACTTAGCAACTGAAGAACAACACTGAAATGTTTACAATGACAGCAGAAACAGGGGAGGGTAGAAAGGAGTGGCACAGTATCTTTCAGGAGCTGAAAGAAAAGAACTGTCATCCCAGAATCCTATGTCAAGTGAAAATATTCTTCAGGAATAAAGGGGAAATCAGGCATTCTTAGATGAAACAAAACTAAAAGACTTCGTCATTCACAGATATATCCCAAGAGAATGGCTAAAGGAAGTTCTTTAAACAGAAAAGAAACTATAAAAGAAGGAACTCTGGAACATCAGGATGAACATGGTAAGCAAAAATATGGAATATTATATAATGGTAATATGAAGAACATTTACACAGTGATATAAAGGCCAATCCACCAAGAAGACATAGCAATTCTAAGTGTGTATACATTAAACAAAAAAACTGCAAACTATGTGAAGGGACACTAACGGAATTGAAAGAAGAAACAAACTCACAGTAACAGCTGGAGATTTCGAATATCTCCATCAACAAACAGAACAACTAGACAGAAAATCATCAAGGATAAAGAGCTCAACACCATCAACCAACAGGATATAATCGACATTTATAGATTATGCCACCAAACAACAGCAGCACACATATTCTTTTTAAATGCTCGTGGCACACAGACAGGATAAACCATATCCAAGGCCATAAGCAAACCTCAAGAAATTTAAAAGAATGTAAATAATACAGAATATGTTCTTCAATCACAATGGACTCAAACTGGAAATCAATAATCTCCAACACTTGGAAACTGAACAACACTCTTCAAAGCAATTCAAAAAGGAAGTCCCAAAGGAAACTAGGAAACACACTCGACTGAAAACTGAAATATATTGGAGTTTGTGGGACATAGCTAAAGCAGTGCGGAGAGGAAACTTTATAGCACTGACTGCACACTTCAGAAGAGAGGAAAGGCTTCAAACCAATATTCTAAGCTTGTACTTTAAAAGCTTAAAAACAGAGAGAGAGAGAGAAAAGAAAGGCAAACTAAACCCAAAAACAAGCAAAAGGAAGGAGATCATAAAAACAGAATCAGAAATCAATGGAATTGAAAACAGAAAAATAATAAAGAAAATCAAAGAGGGGAGTTCCCCGTTTGCCTAGTGGTTAGGATTCTGGGCTTTCATTGCCATGGCCTGGTTTCAATCCCTGGTCGAGGAACTGAGATCCTACAAGCTGCGTTATACAGCTGGAAAAAAAAAAAAAGAAAGAAAAATCTTTTCTGAAAAGATCAATAAAACCTGACAAACCTCTAGTGAGTCTGGCAAAGAAAAAAGAAAGAGAAGTCACAGATTACTAATACCAGGAATAAAACAGAAGATGATGCCACAGACCCTGCAGACATAAAAAAGACAATAAAGGAGTACTACAAAAAACTTTACACACATGTATTTGACAACTTAGATAAAAAAACAAAACTATCACAATTTTCCCAACAGGAAATAAGTAATTTGAATAGGCCTATAACTTTAAAGAAGGCTGAATTCATAATTTAAAAATTTCTTTCCCCAAATCTCAAGCCTATATGATTTCACTATAAAATTCTACCAATTCTACCAAATGATTACACAAAAATCAACACATATTCTATACATAGAAGGGGGAACAATTCCTAATTCATTTTATGAAGCTAGTGTTACTCTGATATCAAAACCAGAAAAAGACAATACAAAATGACAGACTAATATCTCTCATGACTATAGATGAAACATCCTTAACAAAATATAAGAAAATAGAACTCAGCAATATATAAACAGAATCATTTACCAAGTTGGGGAGTTTATTTGAGTAATGAAGAATTGGTTCAGTGTTCAAAAAGCAATGGAAGTAATTCACTATATTAAGAGTTTAGGAGAAGAATCACACAATCACATTAATAAAGGAAGAAAAAACATTTGACAAAAGTCAATATCCATAAAACTCTCAGAAAAAGAGGAAGAAAAGGTAACCTCAAATTGACCAAGAGCATCTAGCAATGCGGGAGACCTGGGTTCGATCCCTGGGCTGGGAAGATGCTCTGGAGGAGGGCATGGCAACCCACTCCAAAATTACATCTGTGTCTCTTGTACTGGTTGGAGAAGGCAATGGCACCCCACTCCAGTACTCTTCCCTGGAAAATCCTATGGACGGAGGAGTCTTGTGGGCTGCAGTCCATGGGGTCGCGAAGAGTTGGACACAACTGAGCAACTTCACTTTCACTTTTCACTTTCATGCCCTGGAGAAGGAAATGGCAACCCACTCCATTGTTCTTGCCTGGAGAATCCCAGGGACAGGGAAGCCTGGTGGGCTGACATCTACGGGGTTGCACAGAGTCGGACATGACTGAAGTGACTTAGCAGCAGCTCTTATACTGGCAGGAGGATTCTTTCCCACTGAGCCACCTGGGCTCCCTGAAATTATATTTAATGGTGAAATGCTGAATACTTCCCCATAAGATTGGGAACAAGGAAAAAAATATCCATTCTCATCAGTCTTATTCAACATGGTACTGGAAGTTCTAGCCAGTGAAATAAGGATATAAAAGGTAAACAGATTAGAAATGAAGAAATAAAACTGTCCCTGTTTGCAAACAACAATTCCTGATCCAGGAAGATCCCATGTGCCACAAGGCAACTAAGTCCATGCGTCACAAGTCCTGAGCTCATGTGTTGCAACTACTGAAGTCCAAGTGCCCTTGAGCCTGTACTCCACAGAAGAGAAGTCATTGCAATGAGACGCCCGCGCACTGCAACTAGAGACTAGACCCCACTCACCATGACTAGAGAAAGCCCTTGAGCAGCAACAAAGAGCCAGCACAGACAAAAATAAAAATAAATACATATTTTAAAATTTTAAAAAATCAATTGTATTTCTATAAACTAGCAACGAACATGCAGACAACAAAATTAAAATTATAATACCATTTACAATGTCACTGTACAAAGGACTTAGGTGTGTAAGAAAACACACAAGAGCTTATATGCTGAAAACTACACAATGTTGATGAAAGAAATTAAAGTTCTAGATAAATGGAGAGGTGTAACATGTCTGGATATTGGAAGACTCAAAATAACGTGTTAATTCTCCCAAGTTGATCTATAGATTCAACATTCTCTCAGCAAGAATTTTCTCAGTTTTCTAAATTACCCTAAAATTAACTTGGAAATAACAAAGAAATTAAAACAGCGAGAACAGTTTTTTCTAAATTTTATTTGGCTATGTTGAGTCTTAGTTACAGCATTGGGTCTTGGTTGCAGTGCATGGGTTCCAGGGCGTGTGGGCTCAGCAGTTGTGGTCTTTAGACTTTGTTGCCCCATGGCATGTGGGATCTTAGTTCCTGGACCAGGGATTAGACCCACATCCCCTGCCTTGAAAGGCAGATTTCCAACCACTAGACCACCAGGGAAGTCTCAAACAAGTTTTTTTTTAAAGAATAAAGTGGGAGGGATCAGTCTAGACAGTTTTAAGACTTAGCCTATGGCTATACTAATCAAGACTGTGTAATATTAGTGAAAGGAAAGATGCATAAATCAATGAAAGAAAACAGAGTACACAGAAGTAGACCCACACAAATATGCTCAACTGATTTTTAATAGAGATGCAAATGTAATTCAGTAGAATAAAGGTAAATCTCCAGGAAATGGTATGGTGCAACTGGACAGCCCCAGGGGTGCGGGGGGAACCCTTTGACCTAATTCTCATACATGATACAAAACTTCACTGACTCACAAACCTAATGGAAAAGGTAGACTATAAATAAAACTTTCAGAAAAAAGCATATAAGAAAATCTTTGGGATTTCAGGCTAGGTAAAGATTCCTTAAGATCTGATATCCTAAACATCCAAAACCCTACCTATAAAAGAAATGAACAAACTGGACTCCATCAAAATTAGAGAAAATAACAAACTGGACTTCATCAAAATTTAAACATTTGCTCTAAAGACTCTGTTGAGAGGATGAAAAGCAAACTATACACTGGGAGAAAATAATATGCAAATCACATATCTGACAAAGCAATAGTATCTAGAATAAAAAGGACTCTTGAAACTCAGTAATAATCATAAAAAAATCCCAAATAATGCAATTAAAAAATGGGCAAAACACAAGAACAGACATTTCACCAAATAGGATATACTGATAGCATATGGGCACATGAAAAGATATTCAACACCTTCAGCTATTAGAGGAATACAAATTAAAATGAGGTATCACTACACATCTCTCAGGATGGCTAAAATTAAGAATAGTGACGACACCAAATGTTGGTTAGAATGCACAGAAACTGGATCACTCATACCCTGCTCATGGGAATGTAAAATGATACAGTTACCCTAGAAAGATTGGTAGTTTCTTTAAACATGCATGAAATTTCCCTGGGGTCCAGTGGTTAAGACTCTGTACATCCACTGCAGGGGACATGGGTTCGATCCCTAGTCAGGGAGCTAAGATTACACATGCCATGTGGCATGGGCATAAGAAACAAAAAGAGGAAACTAAACATGTAACTACCATATGACTCAGCAATTATACCTCTGGGCATTTATCCCAGAGAAATGAAGATGGATTTTCCCAAAAAAAATCTCTGTACATGAATGTTTATAGCATCTTTATTTATAAGAGCCCTAAACTGGAAACAACTCAGATGTCCTTCAATGGATAAAAATTAAACATATCTGTAGTACATCCATACTACGGGTCTACTAAAAAGGAATGAAATAATCATACATTCCACAATCTGTACAACTTTCCAGAAAATTACGTTAAGTTGAAAAAGCCAATCTGAAAAGGTTACATACTGTATGATTCCATTTATACATGTTGTGAAATTACAAATTTATAGAAATGGAGTTCAGATTAGTGATTGCTGGGGTGGTTAAGAACTGAAGTGGAGGGACTTCCCTGGCATTCTAGTGGTTAAGACTCCTAACTTCCAATGTAGGGAGTGTGGATTCCATCCCTGGTCAGGGAACGAAGATCCCACATGCTGCGCAGGCAGCCGAAAGAAAAAAGGACTGGTGTGGGGAAAGGAAAATGAAAGTGGCTATTCAAGGGTTACATGAGGCATCATTGGCATGATAGAATTGTTCTGCAACTTGACTGTATCAATGTCAGTATTCCGGTTGCGATATTATACCACAGTTTTACAATATGTTACCTCTGTGGAAGAATGAGGTAAAGAGCATGTGGGATCTCTTTGTATATTTATTTCTTTTCTTCCCTTTGTATTATTTCTTACAACTGTATGTGAATCTTTAATTATCTCAAAATAAAACATTTAATTTAAACAATGCACAAAATTAAATGACTAATGCAAAGCATGAGAAAGACCTGCCACATATGATAAGAAATTAATAACCTTAATATGTCCAAAGTGTTTAGGGGTGGCGGAGTAGGAGGTATAAACCATTGGGTGTAGACAGGTTACAAGGATGTATTGCACAACCTGGGAATAGAGCCAATATTTTGCAATCACTGTAAAAGGGGTGCAACATCTAAAAATTGTATAAAGATTTTTTAAAATCAGGGACTTTCCTGGTGGTCCAGTGGTTGACTCCACACTCGCAACCGAGGGGGCACAAGGTTCCATTCCTAGTTGGAGAACTAAGATCCCATGTGTCACGTTTAATATTATTACGATAATATTAAATGTCTAAAGCTTTTATAAATCAAACAAACTGATAAATGAGCAAAGAATAAGAACAGGCGTTTCACGGATAGATATAAACAGTTAATATGAATCAGTAATTAAGCTCACCGACAATCAAAAGCAAGAAAAACTAAACAATGCAAATTTTTCACACAACACACTAGCAGAGCTTGTCAATTAGTTGCTGCAGAATCTGCTGGGAAGTGAGAGCTCTTCTTCTGGCTGATGGGAATAGAAAGTGACAGACCTTTCTAAGAGGGCCACTTAGTAACCTACATTACTAACACACACATTATGTGTGTGTACTCAGTCACCCAGTCGTGTCTGACTCTTTGTGACCCCACAGGCTCCTGTCCAGGGGATTTTCCCAGGAAGAATATTGGAGTGGATTGCCATTTTCTCCTCCAGGGGATCTTCCCTACCCAGGGTTCACACCCAAGTCTCCTGCATTGGCAGGTGGATTCTTTACCACTAAACCACCAGGAAACCCCAACGTGCATTGAAAATTCTTTTAAAAGTACGTATCTTTAAATATACTAATTTCAAGTCTGGATATTTATCCTAAGAAAATAATAAGGAACACATGCAGAGACTTAATTCATAAGACCTTCACTATGATATATAATTTGGATTATCCCCAGATAAAGGATTATTGGGTAAATTACAGCCCTGAATTGAAATAAAGCACAGAAAATGATGTCTGAGAAAAATAATCACAAAAATATTTTGACATAGCAAATGAAAAAAGCTGGCTACAAAACTACGGCAGTATGTAACTCCAATTTTATTTTAAAAGATAAATTTTTTTTAATATACATGTTTACTAAAAAGACAAAGAATTCACACAGAAAGTATAATGGTGCTTACATCATGGGTGATAAATACATTGTTTCCTTTATGCTTCTCTGCATTACCAAAATTTTTCTAGCAAAGACTACGTATCAAATTGCTTTGGCCATTAGAAGAAAAAAGCAGTACTGCTTTTTTTTTAAAGGGAGCCCTGTGTGGTAAGGCAGGCAGCCAGTTCACAGCCTTAGCCTGGGAACAAGCCCAGACACTCTAAGGGCACTGAGCCTTTGGGCAGTGGGTGGAGACAGACGATGTCAGGCAAGAGCAGCCTCCCTTTCACCTCTGAAGACACGTGACTCACCTTCGAGTTCCTGAAGTAGCTGCTAACAAGGGTGGATAAGTCTGAATTGACCCATCACAGGAGTGACATTTGGTTCATCTGTTACACTGTCCTGGTTCTTGACTCTAGTACAACTGCTTCCATGTTCCTGAAAACCTTGAAACTGTTTGCACACCTGATCTGAAGCCTTTATAAAGGGTAAAAGGACATACACATCTATACAAAATTGTATACCCAGTAGAAAAGCTAGCCGCCTGCCTCCAAACAATATCTCCCCCAACCCTGATTACATCCTCACCTGTAACAAGCACTTGATCCGCTCTCCAGGGGTCATAATTCCTGTGGTGAACACTCCGGATAACATCCCAGCTGCAAATATCTGGGGGTAGCTGTATTGAAAACAAAAACAAGAGGCAAGAACCTGTGACTAACTACTCAGAACAGAGGCAGCCCCAGCAAAGAAAACAAAATCAAACTAAGTACTCGGACTGAGCGGAAGTCCAGCACAAATAGATTATGTTTCCCACCAAAGCCAAGTTCTATGTATATTCTGATGTCAAATTTCCCAGGGCAGAGGTCTCAGTGCCAAGAACAATATGATCTTGGTCACAAGGCCCACGGGCACACTCAGATGGCCTCAGTCACGGGAGAGATTCTCCCCTGGCCAGCCATGCAGTGACTATGGACGAGTTTCCAGGCCTCTCTAAGCCTTGATCTGCAAAGTTCAGGGCTGTTGTGAGAAATAGCCTATAACCCAGGATGCAGACCTTGGTTAACCCAGATCTCCTCCAATCTCCCCTTCTCTGGATCACCAAGAGCCTGATAACATTTTAAGCCAAGACTCACGCAGGACAGCGTCAAGGCCAGGGGAATGGCTGTGGCCATATCCACAGGCCAAGTTGCAAGGTATGTGCCGTAAGCTGCTGGGAAATGCCCTGTCAGGGATGGTACCCAATCAGGTGTGATGGGTCCTATGGCTTCTCTGCAGGGAATAGTCCTCCAGTGGCCAGAGATCTGGATCCTCACCGTGGCCGTCATAGAATGAACACACTGAGTATATGGAGGAACTGAAGGCTTCTAGCATCACTTCCTGTGCTGCCTCTGACATCTCCTTTTCTTTCCGAGATTAAGGAAAATCTGGTCTCCAGGAAGAATGGTCTCAGAGGCAATGGAGCACAGTTACAATTTGCATTTCAACAGAGTTCCCACAATTGAGCACAAGTTGCTGAAAAACTTTACCCTCTTGCCTGACCCTCAGGCCCCTCCTGACCCCAGGCCTCCACAAGCTGAGCCTTTAGGACTATCACACCCCACAAGGAGCCCAAAACCTGGAGAAGAGATGTCAAATGGAGATAGGGAGATATCCACTTCCAGTCCTGACATCAAGTGTCCCAGGGCAGGGGTCTCAGTGCCAAGAGCAATACGAGCTTGGTCACGAGGCAGGGCACTGGCCTCAATGGCTGTTTTTCCCATGCACTCACCCCAGACAGGCCTCACACAACCACCTCAGGTGTGCAAGCCCAGCACACAGGCTGTTTGCTCAACCATCGAGAGACCTGCTTTCACGCCTGGCCTCCTTCACAGTTTCAGTTCACACTCCTGTCCCCAAGGGGCACCCTCTCAGCAACAGAACTTCCCCTCGTGAGACCAACATCTGTTCTTCCATGGATGCCCAGACCTTAGGCTGCACATATCTCCTGGAACTGGGGACTCTCCTCTGAACAGGTCTCTGCATGTACACAGGGTACCATGTAGACAGCCTGCATGGGTGGCCCATTCCGCCACACCTCACTCACCCCAGGGAAGCATCTGTGAGGTCTGGACCCTCGAGCTTTCATCCAAGGTCCTGGTAATGTTCCTTTCTGTACTATGCCCAAATACTACAGTGGGGAGGAGAAGGTGGCAGGGTTGACATTCAGGATTCAGAACATGAAAGGATTATGGGGCAGGGATCGGAGTGTCTCAACCTTCGCTCAGGCAGGAAGGGTACTTCTCTGAGCACTGATGTGACGGTACAGGGAATACAACCCACAGGCTGAGGCAGGAGCAGTCACCCCATGAACATTCTTGGCATGGCCCTGGTTCATGATACAGCTGTGAGCTAGCATATGAGCTAAAAGCCCAGGTGCTCAGAGAGGACGTCTCCACAGCCAAACGCATGGCCTTCCCTAGTGGCCCCGGGGCTAAGATGCCACATTCCCAAGGCAGGGGGCCCAAGTTTGATCCTTGGTCAGGGGACTAGACTCATCACAGCCAAATAAATAAAAATATATGTTTAAAAAAATAGTCAAACACAGCTTCCAAAGGACCCCACCCCCTACACTCACATTTGGGGCCACCTGTGGCTTTTTATAGAAGCTGGCCACATTCAGAGAGTCACGGGGACTCCAGAAATAGTTTCATGTTGCGAGCATTTCTATTTATGCCTTGCCCCTTACTCAGCCTGCTGCGGCCTGAAGCAGTGATTGAAATCAACCACAGGGCACCCTGGGCTTCCACCCTTGAGCTCTAGAATCCAAGCTTGGCCAGCTGCTGTGGGTCCTGTGCTATATGCAGCCCCACCCAGGAGTTGTCATCCCAGACTGAGTGTGCCTTGCCATCCCGGGTGTCAACTCAGAATGCCGTGCATCCCAAGAAGCCCATTTTCATTCACTGCTTTGTCAGTTCTGAGCCCTAATTCTACCTCATCTGCCTCTCCATACCCAAATCCAACTTCTGAAAGTCTACTGGAAGGAAACATACTAACTCCTTTCACTGCAACAGAGACATCAATACTTGGAAATAATTATAATCATGTTATGAAAATGAAGGAAGACAGAAGCTGAAACCTTCCCTTCTCCCGTCCAGGAGATGAGAAAGAAGGCTGCTGCTGTCATTACTGTAGCACTGGGTACCTTGGTGGCATCCGACACACATTTTAGCATTCGGACCTCCCAGTGCTGTGGGGCTGGTATTACTCATATCCCCAGTAAGCAAGACTACTTCATATAAGAAATGATGACAATCTACTAAGGGGGGTTGGGGGAGGGCCTTGGGTTTTATCTTTTCCCCTATTGGTCCACAGGGCAAAGGAAACCCAAGCATCTCCCTGTGTGGAGAAGAGGACAGCCATTGCCGGTCTGACAATTCTTTCCTGTAACCTGCATCACATCACCGGCAGAACAGCATCACGTGTTCCAGACTGGTAAGTAAGTACTCACCTGAGTACATCCTCTGGGTGCTTCTGTTGCAGTTTCTTCCCCAAACCAAACCCAAAGAAGCAGACAGCAAACATGGGGGTGACCCCGACGATGGGGGCAGCCATGCCCCGATATAGACCCCTGATGCCCTGCAAGGAAGCATAGGAGGGGAAGCTGTTTACAGACACTAGTAACGTCTACATCACTGAAGCAGGGAAGAAGCGTGTCCTCTGACCTGTGGCCTCCTTTCCCCAAGCAAGAAGAGCTCTAAAAGGAAAAAATCTTCCCACATTTATCAGAAATGGTTGTCTTCTTATACACTGCTGGAGAACCTGAAAACAGCTTCTAGTCTGGAAGGCAAACTGGCAACATGTAGCTTACACCTCCATCAGAAAACTACCTGTCTAGAAACATATTCTAAGGGAATACTCAAAGATATAAAAAAGAATGACATCAAACATTTATTAAACACTGCATTTTGGAACATTCTCAAATAGGAGATTAATGAGACAAATTACGGAAACCTCGTATTGGACTATCACACAGCCATACAATCACATTGTAACATGAGAAGAGATTACTAAATTGGGGAAAAAAAAAAAAAAAGCAGGCTATAAAACAGAATGTACAATGTGACTTGCTTGGGGTTGAGATACAGGTGCTTAAGAAATTTTTTTTGGGGGGGAGTGCATGTATCTTTTTTTTCTATTTTCTTTTCTTATTTTTTTTCACATATAAAAATTTTTTTAATATAAATTTATTTAATTGGAGGTTAATTACAGAAATTTTTGTATTTCCCAAGTATTAGGACCTGAGGGGAGTTTCCTAATGGCCTAGTGGTTAGCATTCTGGGCTTTCACTGTGGTGGCCTGGGTTCAGTCCTGGGTTGGGGAACTGAGATCACTCAAGCCACCCAGTATGCCCTCTCCCAAAAAGACATAAGATTCCTATTGTTAAAAACAATAGCAAGACTGCACATCAATTTTCACCAGTACATTTAGATAATGAAACCGACTAGGTAGTAGCCAATAAAGACAGACAAATAGACAATCCAACCAAACAAGTTAGTACAACAAGGACAAGGAAGATCTGGGACCCAGAGACCAAGAGTTTGGCCCAAGAGAGGGGAGGGGGTGTTCCCAGGAAGGTGTTGGGTACAGCGGGCCTGAGAAGAAGCCAGTCAACATGGGAGTATGAGACCCAGGACTCCAGGAGGAGTTTATTTGTTTTCTAAGAAAAACAAAGCAGACAACAAACAGGCAGTGTGAAAAACCAAACAAAAGCATTCTACAGCACATTTAGGACACAGGATGACAGAGGCAGAGATTCAGAGAGACACAAGCAAAAGAAATGGACACAACTGTTCACCCAACTTCAAGAAAAACAAAAAGCTGTACAAGGAATGAAATGCGCCCTGAAGGACATTACTTTGTTAACAGAGAAAAAGCAACATAAAGTTGTAATCATGAATACAGTGAACTGTATTAAACCACAAAGGATGATGAAAATTATTGGGCAGAGCAGAAAGAGGAGCTAAGGAATGCAAGAGTTAAAACCATCTACCACAAACAGGTAGCTAAAATAGTTTTAAATGGATAAAATACGTGCATGCAGCTCAGTAGAAAACAGCATTAATTTTCTGAGGGACTAATTTTCTGAGGAGCTGAGGGACTTCCCTGATGGTTCAGTGGTTAAGACTCTGTGAACTTTCACTGCAGGGGGCAGGGGTGCAATCCTTGGTGGGAGAAGTTCCCAAAAAGGGAGGAGGAAAAAGAGTAATTGAGAAGGTAGAAAGTAGCAACTTCTAGAGGACTGGGGTGGGGGGCTACTTTGTTACAAGTCCTTCAGTAACAAACTAAGTGCTTGTATCATTTTAATACAAAATAAGGGCTAATTTTTAAAAAACATGTTACAGTTGCTCCCTACAGGAACTGGCAGGAGAAATGGGCAGGAAAGGGGATGCTACACACAGGGGAGGGTCCACAGACCTAGGCTGGAGAACCTGCCTCACTGCAGACTCTGGGCACTCACAATGCATCTTCTTTCCAAAACTAAAGGGCACAACTGTACTTGCAGCACTCCTCTCAGATCCTGCAAAGGTCTAACATTGCTACAGGCCATAAGCAGACTCTCCAAGGACAATGTGCACAGAAGGTAAAGAGGGAAGGGTGAATAGGAAGAGAAGGTTCTGAGAAGGATCTGCAAAAGCCCCTCGGGACAAAACCCTTCCAAAGACCCTCCCACAGCTTCCCACCTGGCTAAGGATGCCCAAGGCCTGAGGGCCAACAACTCCCAACAACTCCTCCAGCCTTCCTTCCACTGTCTGGCCCACCCAGTTCCATGCAGTACAACCTGTCCAGTAGTACCAGAAAGTGAGCTCAATCCGGCACACCAAAACCCAGAGAAAAGCACAAATATGGACTGAGGAAGCCTCTTTGACACTGCAGGGAGTTGGGTTTATACAAGCCATTCTCACCAAGCCTCCAGCACCCAGCACATTGCTGAGGCACTAAACAGGTGCTCAATAACGTTTACTGACCAAGAGGCATATAATCCTGTCTCTCTGTAAGGGCAGAGAACTCTTAGCAGACTGGAAGCTCAAAGCCTCCACTGGACACTGATCAGACTCCATTCTGGGTTGATGAGACAAACACAGCTTTACAGAAGAAAAGATGGCACCATCTCCAGCATGGATGATTGGGTAGATTCCACTTCAAAATCTTCCTCCCACACCTGGGTCCTGCAGGAGCCCCGGGAACAGCTTCTCCTCCTAGACTGAGTCCATCACTTACCAGCATCCACTCTTTGTCTGGGTGATACCTGCTTCTTACTTCTGTATATTTAATAAACACTATATATTTACCATTTATTCACATTAGAGTTATATTTTAGGCAACGAAGGAAAAGTTCTTAACAAGGTGTTGTTACCTATGTGCTAATGAAGTCAGTAATAAGTATCACTAGTCACTAAAACTTTTAAAAATCCCATGTTTTCACTCTAAGAAATACCTGAAAAATGATTATATAATTCAATAATCTCACACCAATTTAGTTTCCTTGTCTATGGGTTTGAAGACTCTCTCTCTCCTTCACTCTCTCTTTTTGCCTCAGACAAGCTGAGCTTTCCTCCAAATTTTACTTGAACTTCTGACACTGATCCCTGTCAAAACAGACTGAACCAGCTTTGCATTTTCTTTTATTTCATGTCTCCAATTATTCCTCATGAATTCCCTGTAGTCTCGATTCTGCCTCCCAAGAGAGAAAGAACCATTTTATTAGCTTCATTCATCCACATAAAACAGTAACTGGAACTTGCAAACACTCCAGAGCAATGACAACAGAAGGACACAGGATGACATGGGGGTGAGAGGGCCAGGCACGTGGGCTGGACCTCCCGCAGAACCATGCACTCACCCAGTCCCCCGGAGAAGTGACACGCCAACCCTCTGAAAACGTGTTCCTCTGAATAGGAGAAATGCCCAGCACCATGATTCCGTACCTCTCTCATCAGAGTCTTCCGGAAACAGTCAAAGGTGCCAGAATACATGGGAGGCTGTCCAGGCAAACTTGGGGGCTGCGTCTGCAGTCGGACCTAAAACCAGAAGTTAAAACACAGTCATTTCCCAGAAGCAGAACTGCCTGTCAGAGGCAACGGCCTGACCATCTGCCAAAATCTCAACAGAGAAAGCAGCACCTGTGTGCATGTCTTCAGCATTCCCCTTATCTGCTGGATTCAGACTTCTCTTTCTTCCAGTTTATTACAACCTTGTACTCACAAGTCACCAGTAACATGCTTTTTGAAGAGCGAGACAGTTCCTGTGATTTCCTCAGCCACTTACTTTTGCTATTTATTTCTTATCTAAAGGATCCTGTGGTGACCAAATAGAATAGGTATGACCAGTTTACAAATGAGGAGACTGGGTTCACTGAGGTCCAGTGATGTGCCAGTAACTAGACCTGGCTGATGCAAAGCTCAGCTCAAATCTAGGCACTCTCCACATCATGTGAAGTGCTTTGTTGGGGGTTAGGTAACATGCTCGACAAAGATATTTTGGAATGAGATGGATTTAATATCCTGCTTTCCTTGGTCCTCATCCTTCTCCACCTTTCGGGGGATCCAATGCTTCCAACTGTCTCTCTTTAAACATCCCCTCTTAGCACTCCCTCCCTTTGTCTCCTTTTCAACTCCAGGTGCCCTCCAAGGCTAAGGAGCCTACCCAGGTCGTCCGCTATCCCTTTCAGAAAACATGTTCCAGGGCTTCAGTTTATGTTCAGTGATGACTTTTACTCAGCCATCTTCAGACCTTCTCAACTCACCTTTTGGGCTATATTTCACTGCCTGGGGAAGCTCTCCCTACTCAAATCACCTCCAAAATCTCATCCTTTTTATAAATGTCCCATTTGTCCCAGAGCCACCAGTCTACCATTTCTCAGGATTTGAAATTCTAGCATCCAACTGCTTCCTGTGTTTCTCCTCTTATTCATGTGGGCACCAAGGTTAATGGAAAGTTCTTTCAAGAGGCTTCCAGGATCCTAATTTCTTCCTCTCTCCATCTGAAGTCTTCCTCCAGGCAAAGTGCTCGCCCATTCTTACCCAATGTGGTAGTTTTCAAAAATGCCCACTAACTCTTTGATACTCCTGCCCTTCAGAAGTTAAACCTAAATCCCCTCCCCTTGGATGTGATCCAGACTCAGTGACTCACTTCTATCAAATAGAATGTGATGATACTGATGCTATGTAACTTCCAAGGCTCGGTGACAGAAAGGTCAGCTTCTGCCTGTGTTCATCTCAGGTTATTTGCTTTGGGGAGTCTGTCACTATGCTATGAGGATACTTACACAGCTTGAAGAGGCCATGTGTAGAGGAAACAAGGCCTCTTGACAACAGCCAGCACTAACCACCAGAATGTGAATGAACCACATGGAAGTCAATTCTTTGGATGAATACGGTCCTGCCCGACATCTTTTTGTTGTTTTTGACTGAATGGGAGGGTTTTTGATTCAGTATTGGTTTTTTTTTTTTTAAAACAGCTTTATTATGATATAACTCGTATACCATAAAATTCACCCATTTTATACAGTTACAGGGTTTTTAGCAGTTGCAGAGTTGTGCAACCTTCATTATAATCAAGTTGAGAACATTTTCATCACCCCCAAAAGAAATACCACACCCATTAGTAGTCACTCTCTTCTCTCAGCCACTGGCAATTACTAAGCTACCTTCTGCCTCCATGAATTTTCCTATTTTCTATATTTCATATAAATGAAATCATACAGTATGTGGTCTTTCATACCTGGTTTCTTTTACTCAGCATAAAGTGTTCAAAGTTCACCCATGTTGCAGAATGTATCAGTTCTTCATTCTTTTTATTGGTAAATAATATTCTACTACACAAATAATGTTCTGTTTATCTGCTCATCAGATAATGACAAATTACATTTTTTCCACTTTTATTATTATGAATAATGGTGCTACAAACTTTTGTGTATCGGTTTTTGTGTGAACATACATTTTTAGTTCTCTTGGGTGTCATGTGGGTCAAGAGTCTCCAGAGAAACAGAACCAACAGGCTATGGAGAGTTATTTATTTGTTTGTTTGTTATAAGGAATTGACTCACACAATTATGGAGGCAGACAAACAGCAAGATCTGCAGTCAGCAAGCTGGAGACCCAGGAAGGTCAATGAGATAGTTCTATTTCAAGTGTTAAGACGAGAGAACCAGGAGAGCTGATGGTCTAAGTTCCAGTTCAAAAGTTGGCAGGCTCAAAACCCAAGAAGAGCCAATATTTCAGTTAGAGTTCAAAGGTAGGAAAAGACAACATCACCAGTCAAGAGGGAGGAGTTTTGGCCTTTTGTTCTATTAAGGCCTTCAACTGACTAGATGAGGGTCACCCACATCAGTTCAGTTCAGTTCAGTCGCTCAGCCGTGTCCGACTCTTTGCAACCCCATGAATTGCAGCACACCAGGCCTCCCTGTCCATCACCAACTCTCGGAGTTCACTCAAACTCACGTCCATCGAATCGGTGATGCCATCCAGCCATCTCATCCTCTGTCGTCCCCTTCTCCTTGTGCCCCTGATCCCTCCCAGCATCAGAGTCTTTTCCAATGAGTCAGCTCTTTGCATGAGGTGGCCAAAGTACTGGAGTTTCAGCTTTAGCATCATTCCTTCCAAAGAACACCCAGGACTGATCTCCTTTAGGATGGATTGGTTGGATCTCCTTGCAGTCCAAGGGACTCTCAAGAGTCTTCTCCAACACCACAGTTCAAAAGCATCAATTCTTCGGCACTCAGTTTTCTTCACAGTTCAACTCTCACATCCATACATGACTACTGGAAAAACCATAGCCTTGACTAAACTGACCTTTGTTGGCAAATAACGTCTCTGCTTATGAATATGCTATCTAGGTTGGTCATAACTTTCCTTCCATGGAGTAAGCGTCTTTTAATTTCATGGCTGCAGTCACCATCTGCAGTGATTCTGGAGCCCAGAAAAATAAAGTCTGACATGGTTTCCACTGTTTCCCCATCTATTTGCCATGAAGTGATGGGACCAGAGGCCATGATCTTAACTTTCTGAATGTTGAGCTTTAAGCCAACTTTCTCACTCTCCTCTTTCACTTTCATCAAGAGGCTTTTTAGTTCCTCTTCACTTTCTCCCATAAGAGTGGTATCATCTGCATATCTGAGGTTATTGATATTTCTCCCGGCAATCTTGATTCCAGCTTCTGCTTCTTCCAGCCCAGCGTTTCTCATGATGTACTCTGCATATAAGTTAAATAAGCATGGTGACAACATACAGCCTTGACGTACTCCTTTTCCTACTTGGAATCAGTCTGTTGTTCCATATCCAGTTCTAACGTTTTGCTTCCTGGCCTGCATACAGGTTTCTCAAGAGGGAGGTCAGGTGGTTTGGCATTCCCATCTCTTTCAGAATTTTCCACAGTTTATTGTAATCCACACAGCCAAAGGCTTTGGCATAGTCAAGAAAGCAGAAATAGATGTTTTTCTGGAACTCTCTTGCTTTTTCAATGACCCAGCAGATGTTGGCAATTTGATCTCTGATTCCTCTGCCTTTTCTAAAACCAGCTTGAACATCAGGAAGTTCATGGTTCATATATTACTGAAGCCTGGCTTGGAGAATTTTGAGCATTACTTTACTAGCGTGTGAGACGAGTGCAATTGGGTGGCTGTTTGAGCATTCTTTGGCATTGCCTTTCTTTGGGATTGGAATGAAAACTGACCTTTTCCAGTCCTGTGGCCACTGCTGAGTTTTCCAAATTTGCTGGCATATTGAGTGCAGCACTTTCACAGCATCATCTTTCAGGATTTGAAATAGCTCAACTGGAATTCCATCACCTCCACTAGCTTTGTTCGTAGTGATGCTTTCTAAGGCCCAGGTGACTTCACATTCCAGGATGTCTGTCTAGGTGAGTGATCACACCATTGTGATTATCTGGGTCATGAAGATCTTTTTTTGTACAGTTCTGTGTATTCTTGCCACCTCTCCGTAGTATCTTCTGCTTCTATTAGGTCCATACCATTTCTGTCCTTTATCAAGCCCATCTTTGCATGAAATGTTCCCTTGGTATCTCTAATTTTCTTGAAGAGGTCTCTAGTCTTTCCCCTTCTGTTGTTTTCCTCTATTTCTTTGCATTGATCACTGAGGAAGGCTTTCTTATCTCTTCTTACTATTCTTTGGAACTCTGTATTCAGATGCTTATATCTTTCCTTTTCTCCTTTGCTTTCCACTTCTCTTCTTTTCACAGCTATTTGTAAGGCCACCCCAAACAGCCATTTTGCTTTTTTGAATTTCTTTTCCATGGGGATGGTCTTGATCCCTGTCTCCTGTACAATGTCATGAACCTCCATCCATAGTTCATCAGGCACTCTATCTATCAGATCTAGCCCCTTAAATCTATTTCTCACTTCCAATGTATAATCACCCACATTAGGGAGGGCAATCTGCTTTACTTAGTCTGCCTTAAATGCTAATCTCATCCAAAAACATCCTCACAGATATACCCAGAATAACATTTGACCAATATCTGGACATCCATGGCTCAGTTGACACATAAAATTAACCACAAGAGGAGAATTCCTACATCAGATGCTAACTCTATGTTTATTCAACTTTTTGAGGAACTGCCAGACTGTTTCCCAAAGAAGTTGCACCATTTACACTCCCACGAACAGTTTATGAGTATTCCAAATTCTTCACATCCTTGCCAACACTGACTGTCATCTACCTTTTTTTTTTTTTAAATTATAGCCAACGTTAGGTGGGTATTAGGTGGTATCTCCCTAGGATTTTATGTTTTCATGATGGATAATGAAGTTGAACATTTTTCATGTGTTTATTGGCCATCTGTGTATCTTCTTTGGAAAAATGTCCATTCAGATTCTTTGCCCATTTTTTCTTTTCCAATTTTTTTTCTGTCATAAAATACACATAAAATTTACCATCTCGATCATTTTAAAGTACACAGTTCAGCGATATTGGGCTTCCCTGCTGACTCAGCTGGTAAAGAATCTGCCTGCAATGCGGGAGACCTGGGTTGGGAAGATCCCCTGGAGAAGGGAAAGGCCGCCCACTCCAGTATTCTGGCCTAGAGAATTCCATGGAGTCACAAAGAGTCAGACACAACTGAGCGACTTTCACTTTCACTTTTCAGTGATATTTAATACATTCAAAATGTTGTGCAACCATCACCATCATCCACAATTCTTTTTATCTCCTCCCACTAAATAATAACTTCCCATCTGCCCTACATCCAGACCCTGGCAACCAGTCTACTTTCTGTCTCTAAGATTTTGTGTATTCGAAGTACCTCATATAAGTAGGATCATAAAGTACATATTTTTTTATGAATGATTAGTTCATTGAGCCTAATAGTTTCAACATTCATCCATGTGGTTGCAAGTATCAGAATTTCCTTCTTTTTAAAGTTGAATAATATTCTATTACATGTATAGGCCACATATTGCTTATTTGTTCTTCCATTTGTGGACACTTGGGTTGCTCCCATGTTTCCGCTACTGTGAATAATGCCGCTAGGACCAGGGTGTACAAACATCTCTTCAAGACTCTGCTTTCAATTCTTTGGGGTAAATATCCAGGAGTAGAATTGCTGGATCATACGGTAATTCTATTTTTACTTTTTTGAGATACTGGCATACTGTTTTCCACAGTGGCTGTACAATTTAACATTCCCAATAATAGTGCACAAGAGTTCCAGAGTCTCTGCATCCTCCCTGACCCTTGTTATTTTGTTTTATTGATAGTAGCCATTCATTCTATATTTTTTATTTGCATTTTCCTAATGATTAGTGATACTGAACATTTTTTTCATGGTTTTTTCCAATTATATATCTTATTTGGAGAAATATATATTTAAGCACTTTATCTTTTTTCAGAGCACACAACAATGTCTTTTATTATATATGGGTTTTTAAAATTATTTTTGCAATATCTCCATACACAGGCAAAAAAATAAAATTGTTTAGCATATTGGAACTTGCAAACCTGATCACTGCAGAGAGAAGGCAAAATTATCCCTACAGCATGCTTAACCAGGAGGCCAGTTCATCTGCCGATCTTCAAGAACATGGAGATGAACATGATAGACAGATTGACCCCCATCTGAACCTTCTTTCACCACCATTTGATAGCCCTTCTTCAGGCCCAGAACAGCAGCACATTTCTTGCCAACAATCATCAAATGCCCAAGAAGACTTTCATCATCTGCTGCTGCTGCAGAAATCTGGGATATATGTTTTTTGGGTATCACCAGAAAATGTGTTGGTGCTTGAGGGGAAATGTCATGGAAAGCAAAACACTGGTCATCCTCATAAATGATTTTGGCTGGGATTTCCTTGCAAATCATCTTCCTGAAGTGGTGTCGCTGCCAGGCCAGGCGACCTGAGCCTTGGTGATCTCACCTGCCATCTCTGCCTCCCTCCCGAGTGGCCGGCTGGGGAGAAGGTTGGGAGGAGGCTTTGCTTATTCTTAAATTGGGTTGTTTTTTTGTGTTATTGACTTGTAAGAGTTCTTTTATATATTCTGGATCCCAGACAACATCTGCAACTTCACAAGAAATCCTTGAGCCAGACTACCTACCTAAGCTGCTCCCCAAATCCTGTCTTGCAAAGATCAAGAGAGTTAATGAATGTTGTTGTTGTTTTGGCTGCACTATGCAGCATGCAGGATCCTAGTTAACCAACTACGGATCGAGCTCGAACCCGTGCCCCCTTGCAACACGGAGCTGCAACCACTGGACTGCCAGGGAAGTCCCTATTGTTGTTGTTTTAAGCCACTAAGTTTTGGGGTAAGTTGTTACATTGCAAGATAACTGATACACCCAGTCATTATATTTCTGCAGTCTTTTTCCTGCTCTGTGTTCTACTTCCTAATCCTTCTCAATTTGCTATCATACTAACCTTTCCAAGACATCATTTTCATCATGCTGTTCCTCTATTTAGGTTGGTGCAAAAGAAATTTTGGTTTTAGATTGCTGAACTCTGCCATTTGATATTGAAATACATTCTTTTTTGTTGTTTTGGAATACATTCTTAACTGTGGTTATATTACACATCGTTAATGTACATTTGCTGCTTTATGTTTTTTGCTAACGAATTGTTACTTGCTGTTTACTTTATATGTATCCTAGACTACGCAAAAGATGTTAGACAAAAAGCAAATTCGAGTGATTTTCTTATGCTAGTTCAAAATGAGTCATAGAGCAGCTAAGACAAATCATAACACCAACACTGCATTTGGTCCAGGAACTGCTAATGAACACACAGTGCAGTGGTGGTTCGAGAAGTTCTGCAAAGAAGATGAGAGCCTTGAAGATGAGGAGCACAGTGGCCAACCATCGGAAGTTGACAATGATAGACTGAGAGGATTTGAGTGCTCAGAATGGATGCTTCTGAACTGTGGTGTTGGAGAAGGCTCTTGAGAGTCTCTTGGACAACAAGGAGATCAAGCCAGTCAATCCTAAAGGAAATCAGTCCTGAATATTCACTGGAAGGAGTGATGGTGAAGCTGAAGCTCCAATACTTTGGCCACTTGATGTAAAGAACTGATTCACTGGAAAAGATCCTAATGCTGGGAAAGATTGAAGGCAGGAGGAGAAGGGGATGATAGAGGATAACATGACTGGATAACATCACCAACTCAACAGACATGAGTTTGAGCAAGCTCTGGGAACTGGTGTTGGACAAGGAAGCCTGCCATGCTGCAGTCCATGGGCTCACAAAGAGTCGGACAAAATTGAGCAGCTGAACTGTACTGAACTGAATTGAGAGGATCATCAAAGCTGATCCTCTCACAAACTACATGAGAATTTTCTCAAGAACTCAAGGTCTACCATCCTACAGCTGTTCAGCACTTGAAGCAAACTGGAAAGGTGAAAAAGCTCAGTAAGTGGGTGTCTCATGAGCTGACTGCCAAAAATAATAATAATAATAATCGTTGTGAAATATTATCTTTTCTTATCCTATGCAACAGCAAACCATTTCTCAATTGGATTGTGACATTCGACAAAAAGTAGATAGCATACAACTGGTGATGACCAGCTCCATGGCTGCACTGAGAAGTTCTAAAGCATTTCCCAAAGTCAACTTGCACCAAAGAAAGGGTGATGGTCAGTGTTTGGTGGTCTGCTGCTGGTCTGATTCACTACAGCTTTCTGAATCCTGGCAAAATCATTATATATGAGAAGTATTCTCAGCAAATCAATGAGATGCACCGAAAACTGCAACACCTGCAGCCAGCATTGGTCAAAAGAAAGAGACCAATTCTCTGTGGCAATGCCTGACTGCACATTGCACAAACAAAACTTCAAAAGCTGAATGAATAGGGCTACAAAATTTTGCCTCATTGGCCATATTCATGTGACCTCTTGCCAAATGACTACCACTTCTTTGAGCAACTCAAAACTTTATGCAGGGAAAATGCTTTCACAATCAGCAGGATGCAGAAAATGCATTTCAAGAGTTCATCGAATCCTGAAGCATAGCTTTTTATGCTACAGGAATCAACAAACTTTTTTTTTTTTTAAAGGAATCAACAAACTTACTTCTCATTGGCAAAATGTGTTGCTTGTAATGGTTCTGATTTTGATTAATAAAGATGTATTTGAGCCTAACTATAATGATTTAAAATTCAGGGTCCAAAACCACAATTACTCTTGTACCAACCTAACAAATTTTTCATTCTTGATTTTGTGAGGGCTTTTGTTAGTCCTGTGCTCTAGGCAATGGAGGTGACAGGCAAAGCTGAGGAGTTTATGGAACAGAACAGTAGACATGCACAGAGGCTCCCACTGCTTTACATCCAATATCCTTTACTTGGCCTTCAGATTCTCCATGGTCAGGCACAAATTCCTCAAGTTAGTAAAAGGAGAGAGAGATGGACCAAAAGTTCTGACTGATACCTTTTTTGTGATTTTGTATAAATTCATGCCTGTCTCATCATGACATCCATCATTTAGGCCCAGCAAGAACATTAAAGTCCTCCATGACTGGTCTTCTTTTACAGCCTGGTTCCCACTGCCAAGCCTATAGCCACCTTCACTCCTGCCTTCCCTCTGCCTGGAATATCTGGGTCTCCCTACTTCTCCATTTAGAACTCAGCCAGCCCTTCACCACCTGCCATAAAGTCTTTCCAAGCTGAAGAGCTGCAGTTCCTGCCTTTCCAGACCACTGTTAGTTGCCTTGGGTCTCTGAAAGTGTGTCTTGGCCAAGCTTTGACCAGAGCCCACCTGGCTCCCTGAGGTCAAAAGGACAGTAGTCAGCAATTTGTGGGTTTGGCTTAAATCAAAGGGAGACTTTCTGATTTTCAAAAATGCAGTGAGGGCTTCTCTGGTGGTCCAGTGGTTAAGAATCCACCTTGCAATGTAACAGACGACAGTTCGATCCCTGGTGAAGGAAGTTCCCACATGCCATGGAGCAACTAAGCCTAGTGCCACAGCTGAGCCTGGGTGCTGCAACTAGTGAAGCCTGCATGCCTGACAGTCTGTGCTCTGCAACAAGAGGAGCCTCTGCTATAAGAAGCCTGTGCACTGCAACCGGGGAGTAGCCCCCACTCGCTGCACCTAGAGAAACCCACACAAAGTAACAAAGACTTGGCACAGTCAAAGGTAAAATTAATTGATTTTTAAAATATAAAAGCTTTAAAAATATGCAATGAGCATTTTCTGTCATTTACATTTCAGTACACAGATCATCCTTCCCTTCCTGGGAGTGACATCTGATGGGGAGGAAGGGCAAAGGATATGGAGATAGGAGCAACACTTGTATTAGGGAGCAATAGGATTTTGTTTTTTTTTTAAAGAGAGGCCCCAGATAACTAGAACTAACAAGATCAAGAGTAGAAAGAGAGGCCAGACAATCTTCCCCTACATCAGTGTTGCTTAGAATGACTACTGTTGGGGAAGCCCTAACACACATGGCATTTATCAACTATTAAATAAACATCTGATTTCATGTTTCACAGTGCCCAAACCAGCCCGATGGCTTTAATCTTAGTCTTGTGATAAAATGACCCCAGATCTTCTTCTAGATGAAAGGTAGCAAAGAGCCTGCTGCCCAAATTTGCTCAGAGAACATCACCAAAGCAATTTGCTTTGGTGGAGGAAACCCAATTCAACAATCCAATAATTCTTCTACACAGGGGAAGTCCCACTCTGCAAGACTCATGTCTTCTCCCCACAGGCTGACCCTGGCCATGAACTGTCAATTTTCTCCAAGTGTGTGCAGAGATAAGGTTAGAACACTAGGATGCAGCTTTGAATGCTAAGTCATAGGGTATGGACTTTGGTCTCCAGTAAGGCCTTGCTGTAAGTGCTGCAGGGGAAAGAGTTGATGTGCAATGTGAGTATAACCAGGCAACAAGCCTTGATGAGTTTCCACCTTTCCAGAGCCTCAATCTGACCATGGCTTCCACACAAAGTTGTTGTGAGGATCAGCCTGGCCGTGGGAAAGCTGATCACTTGATTTCCTTGGAAGGGACTCAGTCACTGAGGGCACTGTCGCTTCCCACAGGAGACCGCTGAGGTTAACATGGGGCGACAGACTGAAGATGGTTAAGAAAGGTGCAAAAGAGACAGCGCCGGAGCACTTTGGCCCCAGAGAAATGTGTCAAAAGACATATCTAGGGTAACCTGCTTTTAGCTCTCTTCCAGAAGAAGGATTTAGAGATGACCTGTTTCAACCTTGCTGTTAGGGTTTGCAGAAGTTAGAACTTTGAACAGGTGCTTTTTCTTTACCATTCCCAAAGTAGGGGCGCCAGATGAGAAAAGGTTGCCTGACAGAGAACTTTTTTAAAATCAAGAGTCTTCGGTGGGCGATTAGAGGCTTCTGACTCTGCGCCGTCTAACTTCTTGGGGCGCAGGAAAAGTTTCCTCCACACCCGAAAGGGTCGAGAGGGAGATTCCCCAGATTTCTCACGCAAGGTCCCCGGGGCCCCACTTCTGTCCCGGACCAAGCGTCGCGAGAGACCCTGCTTTCCGCGCCCTGCTTCGTAGGGCCTCCTCCCTCCAGCCCGCGCGCCCCAGCCTCCTCGCACCTTGACAGTGTCCAGCGGGTGTCCCACGAACACCAGGCACATGCCTCCAAAGCCGCCGGCCAGCAGGTTCTTGAGCGGGCTAATGGGCTGCACCTCGTCTGCCATGGTCAGTCCGTCCGTAACAGTGCCTGTGGTTTCCCGGCCGGCTCCGCTCCACTGCTCCAGCCGCGGCGCCGGCGCCGCCGACCTTTCACCCACTTTAGGGTGGGCGGGGCCTGAGCCCGGGGCAGGTCGGGAGGAGGGCCTAGACCGCCGGCCGGCCCCGGCTTCCGCTGGCGGCGCTGCTTCCGGCCATAGCTCCTCCTCTATGGGCGTGGCTTGCGGGAGAGGGGCTGGCTCCTACGCCTTCTGGGCGGTATTTTGGAGTGGCGGTTGGTGGGGGTGGAGTTCAGTTCAGTTCAGTTCAGTTCAGTCGCTCAGTCGTGTCCGATTCTCGCGACCCCATGAATCGCAGCACGCCAGGTCTCCCTGTCCATCACCAACTCCCGGAATTCACTCAGACTCATGTTTATCGACTCGGTGATGCCATCCAGCCATCTCATCCTCGGTCGTCCCCTTCTCCTCCTGCTCCCAATCCTTCCCAGCATCAGGGTCTTTTCCAATGAGTCAACTCTTCGCATGAGGTGGCCAAATTATTGGAGCTTCAGCATCAGTCCTTCCAATGAACACCCAGGACTGATCTCCTTTAGGATGGACTGGTTGGACCTCCTTGCAGTCCAAGGGACTCTAAAGAGCCTTCTCCAACATCACAGTTCAAAAGCATCAATTCTTCGGCGCTCAGCTTTCTTCACAGTCCAACTCGCACATCTCCTCCAGAAACTCTTCCTGAACTCACCCGTTTCCTCCCTTAAGTTCCTGGTCCTCTACCTACTCCACTGAAGGCAACTGCTCTGTGTTGTTTGACAAAGCACCCTTTCAGGCGCTGAAGGCACAGCACACGGGTCCTTGTTCTTGTGGAGCTTCCAGTTGGTAGCAAAGTTAGTGGAAAATGCATAGTGTATCAAGTGATGAGAACTGCTATGAAGAAAAATAAATCTGGAGAGAGGATAAGGATTAGTATTGGGGGCGGGGGGATGGGGAGGGCAAGTAACCTGCAGTTTTATTTAGGTGAGTAAAGGACATTT
>SJXQ01010333.1:219573-243110 GCA_006408695.1 Aepyceros melampus | reverse complement strand
AAGATACACCAATTATGGACTCTGAGCCAGGGAAATCAAAATGGTTGGCCAAAGGAAACCCAGAAACAAACGCTCCATATAAGTGATCATAGTACCACGAGGGCATGACTCTGGGACTGAGTCCACCCATCTGTCTATCTATATGTACTCTTTTTTTCCTCCTAATAAACACTTGACTTCTTTCACTACTTTCCGTCTTTATGGCAGTTCCTTTTCTGCAAAGCCAAAGAGCCACGGCCTTGTCACTGACCACTGGTCTGGCAGCTAGGATTTGGTGCTCTCACTGCCTCTCCCCAACCTCACTGTCCGGCCAGGGAACAAGGCCCAACTTCAAGCTGCTGCAGGCTGAGGCCATCTGAGATCACTTGGACCTCTCTTGAGAAGCCTTATTCCTAGACTTTGAGAATCAAACATGAATGAGGGGGACCTTCCCTTAGGTCATACCCTTCCCAAGACTGTCCACACCCTGTGACTGAGCAAGGGAAAGATTTAATGCCTGACTACTCTGGCATGGTATCAGATACTCTGACAGGTAGTATTCACACTCCAGTGCTCTCTGCTGGGTTGGCTTCATTGGGCCTGCATCACAGTTTATCTGCTGCCTCTGCCTAATTCTGCTTCCTGCTCCCTCCCTTTACATACGCTGGTCCCTAATAAGTATCTTGCTCCCCAAGGTCCATCTCAGTACTTGCTTCCAAAGAGTCCAACTTGCAACAGTATTCAACATCATTCTTTACCAAAAACAAGATAAAACCAAAAGGAAAAGAACATAAAACTGTAAATTTAAGATTTGAAGCAAACTCCCTTGTGATAAAGAGTAACTACTTTTTTTTTTAAAGCAAACTAGTAACTACCATATTTTTTCTCAGCAAAACAATTTAATGGTGAACTATTAGAAGCTATCCTATTAATGATAGAACAAATAGAGATTTTTTAAATCATGATTACTGCTTAACGTTTTACTGGACTTAGTAGCTAATGCAAAAATATCAATAGGGAGGGAAAGAAACAGCAAACTAAGGAGAAGTGAAAGAAAGTGAAAGTTGCTCAGTTGTATCTGACTCTGTGACCCCCATGGACTATTCAGTTCAGGGAATTCTTCAGCGCAGAATACTGGAGTGAGTAGCCTTTCCCTTCTCCAGGGGATCTTCCCAACCCAGGGATCGAACTCAGGTCTTCCACACTGCAGGTGTTTTCTTTATCAGCTGAGCCACCAGGGAAGCCTGGAAGCCCCTAAGGAAGAAAGAAGGAAGAGTGCGGGGATGGGGGTGGGGGGTGGGGGGAGGAGGTGGAGAAGAGGGAGAAAAGGAAAGGAAAGTAATAAAAATTTTAAATATTAAAAAGTAAGAGTCCTTGGAACTTCCCTGGCAATCCAGTGGTTAAGACTCTGTTTTTCCACCACAGTGGGTGTGGGTCTGATCTCTGGTCAAACCAAAAAAAAGAGTCCAAAATATTCCTATTTTCAAGTGATCCAAATGCTTACTTTGAAAATTCAAGAGAATCAGTTGAAAACTAATGAGCAAATGTAAGTAAGGAGACAGATACAAGAACAGTATCAGAAAGCAATCACTTTTTGATCAGTTCAGTTGTCACTCTTTGCGATCCCATGAACTGCAGCACGCCAGGCCTCCCTGTCCATCACCAACTTCCGGAGTCCACCCAAACCCATGTTCATTGAGTCAGTGATGCCATCCAACCCTCTCATCCTCTGTCGTCCCCTTCTCCTCCTGCCCTCAATCTTTCCCAGCATCAGAGTCTTTTCAAATGAGTCAGCTCTTTGCATCAGGTGGCCACAGTATTGGAGTTTCAGCTTTAACATCATTCCTACCAATGAACACCCGGGACTGATCTCCTTTAGGATGGACTGGATGGATCTCCTTGCAGTCCAAGGGACTCTCAAGAGTCTTCTCCAACACCACAGTTCAAAAGTATCAATTCTTCGGCACTCAGCTTTCTTTATAGTCCAACTCTCACATCCATACATGGCCACTGGAAAAACCATAGCCTTGACTAGATGGACCTTTGTTGACAATGTTAACAATAAAGATCACAAAGAGTAAGAATCAATCCTATTCAGAATAACAGCAAAACCCACAATGTATGCAGGACTAAACCAAAGATCCATGTGAATAAAGCTATATAAATTCAAATACACAAAAGGCAAACAAAAGAAGTATAAGGAAACAGTATATTCCTTGGATGCAAAGACTCAATAATGAAGTTATCAGTGCTACCTTTTAAGTTATTCTTAGAAATTCAATGCTCTCCAGTGGATTTTCAAAAATGAAAACATGTCAACCCGAATCTAAGATTTATACAGAAGAAAAGTTTTATGATATTGGTGAAGAAATATGAGTCTTCTAGATAAGGCCCCAGACTTCAAGGAGCTAAGACCAATCATTCCCACTATAGGGAATGATTCTGTGACACAGAAACTGAGAGATATTGTATTTTGTTTACATATCTTATATGCAAATTTATTTTGAAGACAGAATACTACACATATCATTTCATATCCTATTTTTATCACTTAAGAGTATATTACAGGACTTCCCTGCTGGTAGAGTGGCTAAGAATCTGCTTGCCAGTGAAGGGGACACAGATTCCATCCTGGTCCAGGAAGATTCCACACGCTGCGAGCAACTAAGCCTGTAAGCTGTAACTACGGAAGCCCATGCACCTAGACTTTTGCTCCACAAGAGAAGCCACCGCAAAGAGAAACCCGAGCACCAAAATGAGTAGTTCTTTCTCCGTGCAACTAGAGAAAGCCCAAGCACAGCAATGAAGGCCCAGTGCCACCAAAAATATAAAAAAAGAAAAAATTTTTGAAGAGTATATCCCAGACACCCGAGCACAGCCAAAAATAAAACTAAACTAAAAAAAAAAAAAAAAAAAATGGTGTTCAGTTCAGTTGCTCAGTTGTGTCCAACTCTTTGTGACCCCATGAATTGCAGCACGCCAGGCCTCCCTGTCCATCACCAACTCCCGGAGTTCACCCCCCCTAAAAAAAACTGGTATTAGCAACAGCTTAATAAACATCTATTAAACAGAGTAATGTTGAAAACAGGATGGATATGTGACCCTAAGAAACTCATCTTGGGACTGTCTTGGTAGTCCAGTGGCGAAGATTCTGTTCTCCCAATCCAGGGGGCCCAGGTTCAATTCCTGGTCAGGGAACTATATCCCACATGCTGCAACTACAGATCTTGTGTGCTGCAACTAAGACCCAGGGCAGCCAAATAAATATTTTTTATTTTATTTTATTTTTTAGTTTGTTTTGCTTTACAATACTGTATTCGTTTTGCTATATAAATATTTTTTAAAAAGAAAAGAAACTTACCTTCAGCAGAGGAGAGACAGGAGAACAAATAAGGATAGTACCTGGGATTCCAATATATTGTACATTTGTATGCTTGATATGTGAATGTCCTCATTCACTATTTTGCAAATGCAATAATTATACAGAAAAACTGATTGTTCCCTTTTATTAACTGGGGTGGATTTATTACCAGTAACCCAGAACGAATGCACCTAATTAAAGAGATTTCATTAGCAGAAAATATAGTTTGGTTCCTTCACTAGTGTCATGATATAAAGAAAGGGCTATGTTTTAACAAATAAGTACATGGAACTACAGGCTTCCCTGGCGGCTCAGACGGTAAAGAGTATGCCTGCGATGCAGGAGACCTGGTTTAGATCTCTGGCTGGGGAAGATTCCTCCCAGTGTTCTTCCCTGGAGAAAATTCTTGTCCATGGGGTCGCAAAGAGTGGCACACGACTGAGCAACTTATAGACAGTTTTACGTTGCTAATATATAAAATTCACAACCTTACATGTCACTCACTCATTATTATTAGTTTTCAGTCCAAATTAAGGTGGGGAGTTGGTTTTCTAGTATTCATGTACCTTGATTTGGGTACATGCTAATTAAACAGGAAGCTGAAAATCATGTATACAAATACATGCAAGAACTGAAGAGAGTCCATTACACACCAATATCCTGAATGTCAGCACATACACGACTCATGCATGGGTGGAAGTGGTTTGGGTTATCTACGGACTTGCACAGCGAGGAAGCTCCCTAACATACTGGCTTCACTCCGGTGTTTCCACGTTGTGCAGCAGCAACTTAAGTGAGGCTTCATGTCTGTCTATCCATAACACTCGACAAAGGCCCCAGAAGCTACTGAAAGTCATAATGGTACTTCCTATACTGTGTGAATAAACTGTGCAGCAAGGTAGTTAAGATTCAATCTCGGGGAACTGGGAAGCCAAAGAAATTAGGCAGCGAACTAGGCCACGGAGAGGGAAGCGGAAGCCTGGCGTGGTTCTACGAATCGGCCTAGGTATAATTTCCCGGCCCGGCTTGCTGACACGAAGACCCAGTTCTCCTTCGATCAAACAGCGGCCATGAAACATCAATCCTTTATCCACTCCACGAATGACTGGAGGTCTTCTCCGCTCCGAACACCGAGTACAGTGAAGTGAGGAGAGTCCGTCAAAAAAACAACAAAAACCCTGGTTGAAAGGATCTGGGCCGGGGGCTCCGGTAGGCGAAAGCCTGCAGCGATGCCCTGACCGCTCTCCAAGAAGACTCTCCTTTGCTAGCCGTCGGCGCCAGCCGTGCGGCGGGCGTACTCCGGTCGCTGCGCTGGGCTGGAGTGAAGTGTCCGCAGAGAGGCGTTATTACTCAGCGCCTGTCGCGACCCCGGCGACCGCAGGGCGACCCCGGGCGGGAAGTGACGCAACCGCTCCGAGCACTTCCGGAGCTGCGGCGACGGCTCCGCGGGAGGAAGCAGCGCGGGCCTTGACCAGCGTTGGCCCGCCGCCTCCGCCGCCGCCGCGCCTGGGTCCGGTTCTTCTGGCCTGGCCCGACCCGGTCTGGCCCGCCCGGGCTCAGCGGCCGCGGGGCCGAGGCTGCCGGTAAGTGCGCGGCGCGAGTCGCGGCCTTGTTTACCCCGGCGGGCCGGGGGAGGGGGTGGGCTCTCCGCGCGCCTCCCTAGCCCGGCCGGGGCTCCGCCTTCGTCGCTGCCCGCGAGGTCCCGGCGCCCCCGGCATCTCGTACTGGGTCTCAGGGCCCTCCGCCATCCCGCTGATGAGCTGCCGGTGGCGAGGCCAGGGCGCACCGGCGCCTGATGTCTCTCGGTCTTTCCGCCTCCCGCCGCCTGCAGTTCGCCGAGAGGTCGTAGGCCAGCGCCTCTGACCGACTGGTGCCTGGCGCATCTAGGCCCTCCCTGCCGGGCGTGCCGGGGAAACGCGGCGCCTCCGGGGACTCCCCACTCGGGTCATCGTCGGGAGCTCTCGCAGTGCCTCCCTCCCCGCGCTGTTAGTTAACGCTTGCCGGTGAGGGGCCCCCAGCGCGTGGGCTCCGTGTCCTCGCGGATATATCCCAGCGCCTGGGGTTGGGACACGCGGCCCTGGAGCTGCGTCGCCGCTTCACCGGACGCCGTTTGTGGTAGCCGCTGGAGAGGCGATCGGGTTCTTGGATGACTTCACCTCAGTACTGATTGTTACTCTGTCCCATAGAACTTTCTGCCACACTGGCCCTATTTTGTACTTTTGCTGTTCAGTAGGATAGCCACTAGCTGCTACACGTGGCCATTGACTTATGGCTAAAGTGAAGTGAAGTCGCTCAGTCGTGTCCGACTCTTTGCGACCCCATGGACTGTAGCCTTCCAGGCTCCTCTGTCCATGGGATTTTCCAGGCAATATACTGGAGTGGATTGCCATTTCCTTATCCAGAGGATCTTCCCAACCCAGGGATTGCACCCGGGTCTCTCTCACTGTAGACAGACACTTTACCATCTGAGCCACCAGACTTATGGCTAGTGCGACTGAAAATCCAAATGTCAGATTTTATTTAATCTTTGAGTTAAATGTAAATGACCACATGTGGTTAGTGGCTACCCCATTAGACAGGGTTCATATTTTTGTACCAACGAGTTTTCTTCGGAAATGTGAATGACGCTTCAGTGCTAAATATATCTGGAGTAAACATTGATACCAAAAAGTCTCTTGTCTTGTTCTTGTCAGCTTTATACTGAGAATTCTTCCGAATTCCTTAGCCCAGGATGGTTGGCAGCTCTTATGAACACGTGACTTTGATGCGGGGTCGGGGGGCAGGGAGGCGGGGAAGCGCAATAATTTCTGTTACTCCTTGCCTGTTTGGGACGTAAGGCTAATGTTTAACATCCGAAGGAAATCAAAGCGTTATCTATCATCTGTTGTGTTAATGAAGCAATAACATACTGGCCCCTTGAAACAGTGTCGGCACTCTTTCAAACAGAATAGGGATATTTAACTTTGAAAAAATTAGTAATTAAGATTTTATTTAAATCTTGACCTAGAGCACCCAGTAAGTATGAAATGATTTTCCCCTTTTTGGAAGGGAGCCTGAAGTTTTCCCCTGCTTCTTGAATATTTAACTGGTGAGAAGCCCCAGTCCTGGCAAGAAATCCAGAGAAAGTGAAAACTGTGCTTTTTTTGTTGTGGTTGTAGGTAGCTTTGGATAGTATAGCTCTGTGGGAGGGTGAATGGGGCATTGTGAGTCCTCATAGATCATAGATCTGGTGAAAAGTATGATGCTGGATTCTACTGGTTGTCAGCACTGTGGTCCTGGGCAAGTTGCTTAATCTTTTTGAACTCTAGTTTCCTCATGTGTAAGAAGAGGACGATTGCCACTTTGTAGGGTTATAAACATTTAATGAGAATGAGTCTGACCTGAAATTGGCTCTCATTAAATGAAAGCTGTTTCTTGGTAGTGATTATTTTATAGATGGGAGCAGTATTTGTAATGCTGTTTATTCTTATATGCCTAATAAGCAGTATCTTACATAAAAATGCAGATAAAACAGACTTAAAAAATCAATTGTTCCTCTACTATTTTGGAAATCGTCTTCCACAATCATTGTTTGGACTTTGATTTTCATTTAGTTTATATTTGCCTGTCTGTGTTAGAAGTATTTCTTTGAAAGTTATCGCTGGTTTTCCAAGAAATTTAAAAGGATAAAAACATG
Organism: Aepyceros melampus; assembly: GCA_006408695.1. Lineage (NCBI taxonomy): Eukaryota > Metazoa > Chordata > Mammalia > Artiodactyla > Bovidae > Aepyceros > Aepyceros melampus. The sequence continues at coordinate 236,094 of SJXQ01010333.1, read as the reverse complement.
GACCTGAAATTTCTGATTAAGTAAGTGAATGGTACTTATTTAGTCTTTGATAGTGGGATCTGTAGCTCTGAGAAAGTCAAGTAGGCCTTGAGCATGTCAGAAGAGAGGTACAAAATGGGTGTTAATATTGCCCAGTGGTACTGTACTAGAAACTTGTTTTTTTCCTTTTTTTAAGCCCTAACCACTAGACCACTAGGAAATTGCACCCTCTCCCATTTTTTGTTTTGTTCTTTTTTAATTTTTGTTTTATTTTCTCTTGTGGACTTTTTTTTTATTTGAAAATAATTTTCATGAATAAAGTGAGAGCTGAAATAAGTGTTAAGAGTACAACAATGGAGATGACTTTATGATAAAAGCCCAGTTCAAGTCAGTTAAAATTTGCTTTGTCAATCTCTATGTAACATTTAAGATTGAAATTGTAGTAGTTAATTTAGGAAATCTGAACAGTACGAGTAAGGTAGTACACAGCACTGTAAATCAACTATACTCCAATAAAAATTAAAGAAAAAACAGTGAAGTAGTAGACTTTCAAACTGAGGGAACGAGTGAGAGGGAGCTGGGTACCCGAGGTTAAATTATTATTAACTGTTTACTTTAAATACTTTCTTTTTTTAGAAGGCTGTGTAGCTCTTGTCAATATATAATTATGAAGTGGATTTCTGTGGGACTTATAAGAAAATAATTTCTGGTCGGTGCTGCTTGTTCTTTTAAATGTCTTTATTTTTAAAATTTGTGAATGTGGGGTACCAATTTTATAGTATGTAAACAGAATTATCTTTTTTCATTTTAGATGGAAATTATATGAATGAAATTATATGAATGACTATTTAGGTGACATCTTCCTGCAAGATCTTCAAGAATTACAGGTATTTTTAATTTAAAGATTAATTGTTTTTCCTAAAGGAAAAATACCATAGTGAAGTTCAGTTGTGATAAGGTGGTCTAGCATATAACACAATTTGTTAAAAGTCAAACTGCAAATATATTATTGCCCTCTCATTAGTGTGACTTTTTTTTAAATTTAAGCATTTATAGGTAAAATATCAGATTCACTGATATTTTTATAATATCATTAAAATGTGACTCTGTAGTCCTTTAGACTGGTTACATATTCAGTAGACATTCATTTTAATCTTTTTTTCATTATTAATTTTTTGGAGGATTATCTACTTCAAATAGGTTTTAAATTTACTTTAGTATTTAATCCAGATTTGGTTATATAAATTATTTCATTTCATTCAGTCTACATGCTCTTGCATTTTAAGGCCCTCTTGGTTTTAGATTTAAATCACTGTTCAATGCTATTCTTTGGAAACGGTCGCTTGAGATAGTTCTTGTGTAGAGAAGTTAATGAGTATTTGCCAAAATCATCTCTAAGAGTTAACATATGTGACTGTTTTACTTTTTCAACTAGTATTCTCTTTTCATTTATAGGTAATTGAGTCACATTTTGATCTATGAGGATTTTACAGTAGCTGTTGCCATTTGATCGTGTTTCTTTACCCTAGGTAGATTCTGTTTTTTCCTGGGCTCGATCGTGCCAAAGTAGTATATCTGTAGTTTTCCTTCACTACTGGGTCAGTTTCTTTGCCTCTCAGTACCTCTTTTAGAGGATTAGTAGAACCCTTTAAAGTGGAAAAATCAGTTACCTTTGCAGACAAGAGGAGGGTGTTGATGTTGAAGAGCTGTGTGGTTTTATTTTTTCTTTACTATGCACTTTTCCCCCCATATATCTGAGAGCAATGTCTGTAAAACACTGATATTATTTCCCCAGAGACTGTAGTGGGATGGAACCGTGTCCTTATTTATGTTCTGTCTGTGTCACCACTCAGTAGGGCACGACTGGCTGAGAAAATTTAAACAGTGGCTCTTCAGCCTTTAGGATACTTCCACTCTGGGCAATCAGCTGTGGGAATGTGCTTCTCTCTTAAGGACCCTGGCAGGAAAGACAACTCTATGGGAATCTGACTCCTTGACATGGAGCAGACAGCCTTACTGTTTCATGCCAGACCCTTCATGTGAAGTTACCATTGTTAACTGCTTCTGCCCCTCCAGGAAAGGGTTTCCCTTTGAAAAGCCTGGGCAGGGAGATGATGGTGAGGTTTCCTGGATGAGAGGAGAGTTGGAATAGGCCATAGTAAGGGTAGGACCAGTGCTGTGCTATTTTGGTTCTTGAATGATTCTGTTACAGCTTTTCACAGTGAAAGTAACTAACACATATTTTTTTCTTTTCCTCCCTTAGAAGACAAAAACACTAATGAGTTTGAGAAAGTGGTGAAGTTTGGGGGGAGGGAAAAAAACTGCTTTCCTGATCTGCAACTTGACTGGATGTTAAGATGTCTGTGGACATGAATAGCCAGGGGTCTGACAGCAACGAAGAGGACTATGACCCAAATTGTGAGGAGGAGGAGGAGGACGAGGACCCTGGGGACATAGAGGACTATTACGTGGGAGTGGCCAGCGATGTGGAGCAGCAGGGGGCCGACTCCTTCGACCCTGAGGAGTACCAGTTCACGTGCCTGACCTACAAGGAGTCCGAGGGTGCCCTCAATGAGCACATGACCAGCTTAGCTTCTGTCCTAAAGGTGAGCAGTGTTGTCACCTTCCAAGTGTAATCCCTGAAATTAAATCTAAACGTGAGCTGTTGCTAAAGTCTCCTCCGGCCTGGTTCAGTGGCCTCTCGCTTGAAACCAAACTGAATCGTGTGTGGCATCCTCTGGACACATCTGATGTATTTGCTTCGTCTAAGGTGCATATCAGAGGACCTCAGCTTCTCAGACTACTAGGAATTAGAAAGGCCGGGTAGAGTGGATTCAGGGGAAGTAGACCATAAATACAGAGAAGCAGAGCTGTGTAGATTAACACTTGTTTCAGAAAGTCTTATGAAATTTTATGAGGTAACATAGGATAAGCATTAGAATCACCCAACAGTGTGTGGGCGATTGATAAATCTCTTAAGAGAAGCTCCTAGATCTCCCAGTTTGCTGTGAATAATCTGTGCTTCCAGGCTAATGAGTTCATTTGTTTCATATACTGGTGACTAATGTCTGATGTTGAAAGAAATTTTGGCAGTAACTAAGAATAAAGCTTGTATAGCTTGTATTTCATTGATTTGAAGGGGGTGTGAAATTGAAATGTAAGTAAGTAACAGAATTGATTATTCTAGCAAACAACTTATTTTTAACACTTAAGCTAGCATAGTTTCAGTGTCTCGCACCTTAGGCCAGGTATTATCCTCACAATGGACATTTTGTGTTAGGTAATATTGAACTAGTACAGAGTAAAACACACAGAACACCGCTGACTGAGTTATTATGGTCCCTTAGACAGTGTCCCAGCGTGTTTCTCCTCTCATTTGGACCATTATGTGAAAGTGGGAACATTTCTCCTGCTTTACTGTTTTTACTGACCTTCCTTTCAGGAGCTGTTGCATGGAATTTTGTTGTTCGCTAAAACTGAAGATCAAGAGCACATTGGCATGATTTCAACCAAATAATTTTCATTTTGGTATTGAAATGGAAATAACTAAGGAGTGCCGTACTGTAAAAGTTGCTTTATCCTACTAGTCCAGAAATTTTTTTTTTTTTCCAGGTGATCAGCAAATGTTAACTAGTACATTGGATTTGGATACGCAGGGCTTTATTAGTAGCTAGCTAGAAGCTGAAAGCTAAAGATTTTGTGCAACTCACTTCTAGAATTGGGCAGGTTTCCTCTCTCGTGCTCAGCAGAAAACTCGAAGAATGAAGACCCATTGGAACCTCTGGGATTGGGATTTATGCCCATAACAATAGCAAAGTTGCTGGGGCATTTCCCTGGTAGAAAAGAGATCTCAGATCTCTTCCTTCGTCATTATTCCCACCTCTCCCTCTCTGGTCAACTAGTTTCTTTTTCTTTAACCATATTTTACATGGTGTTGGTATTTAAAATCAGAAGAGGAATTGTCGGGTATGTGGTTCTGGACAGTATCAGTTGGCAAAGTTCATCAGGATGTTTCCACCTGTGCATAGGAACTCTCAGTTTGTTAAGCCTCTGTGCCAACTTTCTTACTCTGCTGGAGACAGCTGAGAGGCACAGGCCTTTTCCTCCTTTTTTTTTTTAATTGTAGTAAAATCCATTAAATATACCATTTTACTCCCTTCCTTTTTCATTAGGTTGTCTTATTGTGGGCCTGGGGAGGCCCTCTCCTTAGTTGTTCGGACCCTCACGGCTCTTTCAGGTCTACCTTGGCCCTCCCTGAGTGAGCCTCCTCGTAACCTTCTAGAACACAGTGGTTGGCTCCTGTTGTGGACCTAGGGCCCAGATGTTACAGCCCAAGTTTATTAATTCATAGGGTGCAATCTTCTGACTTCTTGATGTTGTTTTTACGTTTTCACTATTTTGGGATGTCCTCTTCACTGTTTATCACTTCACAGAGCAGAAACTACTTTTTTATCTTGTCTCCCCCATGATTCCTATCACAGCGTTCATCCATAGCAGGCATTGAATAATTTGGGGGCACTGTGGATTTTGTCAACTGTTGATGATGTTGCTGATTTTATTGGTATGAGCTCGATTCCCTAGTCCGTGCTGTCCATCCTCTACTCTTGTAAAAGGGCATTATTCTTGCTCACAAGATCAGGAAAAATAGGGCAAAAAGAACTGGGAACAGAGATGAAGGAACAAAGAGAGAAGGAAGAAAGTTGAAACCTCAGGAAAGGGTTAAAGGGAAAATAAAGCAGAGAGGAAAATAATCCATGAAATTCTAGATGATGGTAGAAAAGGAAGCTGGATGTTTTTCCCCCTCCCTCACTGAGGAGTGTGTTAACACCATTTCCATTCTAGGCCTGGGCAGCCAAGGTCCTGCCTCTTCTGGTGGCTTGGCTGCGTGGTGTTCTAAGAGGTTCAGGAATTTGACCAAGGAGGACAGGCAGAAACGGCTTGGTCAAGAATATAGGAAGAAGGAATCACACACAGTCTTCCTCTTTCAGGCTGGCTAAAACCTAGCATTGGTTTTACTTTTGTATTTGAAATGTTTTTGAGGTAAGGGGAAGTCGTTGAAGTGTTGAGTTTACAGAATGGTGTTCACAGGTGCTTTAGCTACTCTTACTCCTGTTGCATGTGTCTGTGAGAAAGGAGCTCGGTAATCATCACCCAGGTCACTTACTGATTTCCCTCACCGATCACGTGCTATTTGCATACTCGTGAGTTATTGAGATATGTCTTTCATATGGTTTAGGTGTTATTTGGCTAATAGGAAACATGGTGTCTAGTAGTTTCAAATTAGAGCCTCATGAACAGCTAGCTGTCCATGAGCAAAAGCTGAGTTTGAGAAGTGGCATCAGTTAGCCACTGATCGGTGTTATTCATTCTCTTGTGTTCTGGCAGTCGCCTGTGGATGAGCCATAGACTAACATAAAGTTAAACTTTCTGTTACCTTTTGGGATTTCCAGTCTCTTAGGCAGAAAATTCCCAGCTGTGTGGGACATTGGGCTTTTGGTTTAGTGAGGGCCCTTACTATCAGAGGGTAACTTCCTATATGTATTCTGCGACCAGTCCTTGAGTAAGATCATTAATTGAGAAAAGAAAGTGCCCAGGAAAATCAAATTCAGGGCTGAGAATAGGCGAAGGAGAAAATGCTTACCTGTTATGGGGTAGAGGGAAAACTGCTGATGTTCAAATAATGGCAAAACAGAAGCCTTGTTTAGAGAACGGGCTATCATCCTACACGAATGGAATAGTTGGGAAGGAAGAAATGATTGCCAAATGAGGTGGATTGTGGTGTAAGAGGGGGAAATCTCTGACGAATATTTTAGTGATATTCGAGTCTTTAAAAAATGAGCAAAGTTACCTTCTTTACCTGCTGGTCTTTATATGAAACTTACACAACAAAGTATTGTTGCTGCGATAGATTTGGGAGGCCTTCTCTAGTAATAACAGGCCCTTTTTATTACAAAATGTGATACAGTTAACTTGGAAGAATTTCGTCATTCAGTGAATCCTGCTGGTACTTGTTCCCTGAATCTCAGGGGGCATTTGCCATCAGGCTGCTCAAGAAGGGGCTCAGCCATGGTCCAGCTCCAGAAAGAGCCCGACTGGCTTTGACTGCTCATGGGCTGGAGGTGCCTGCCGCCTTGTGCTCCTTCCCTCAGCAGCTTGTTAGGGGCTGTGGGCAGGAAGGTGGGATGTTGCTGCTCAGAGCCCCGCCCAGGCTTCAGAAAGGAGAAGAAAGCGTCCATTTTGGACTAGGTCTGGTTCGTGGAGCTGCCGTGAGCTCTGTGAGCTTTGTGTTGAAAGAGAACCTCAAGATGGGTTGTGGCAGGAGTGGGAGTAACAGAATTCCCCAGATCAGTTAGGCATGGGGGCAGGAAGTTACCTTCTGGGCTGGAGTGGAGACTCAGATGTATAGGTAAAAAGGAATAAAATAGAAGATCATGAATGCCACCTAAAGTGTCTTTACTGTTGAAGGAAAGAATTAGATTTTTTTTAAACTTCAGTGCTGAACTGTGCTGCTCACTTTTCTCAAGCCTGGTTTTCCTCAAATAGGGTTAGAGATATAAACTGATTATTGTGAGTGTTTTTGCTATAGTTCTTGCCTCACGAATTGCTATATTAACTGCAATAGAGCTGGGAGAATGTTCCCCAGAAGAATACTCTGCCACCCTCTTGCTTGAATTTGTTTTAAGATCTAGTGCTTGCTGTTCAGCAAATTGTGGCTGGAAAATCTCTCCAGGTTCTTCTGTGGTCATTTTTCCCTTTTGTGGGCGAATCATGAATTACCTTATATTTATCCTTTCTCTCAAGTAGCACTAAGTTCTTATATAACATCTGGAAAAGACTAATTGTATTTATTAAGTTAACTTTCTTGTATCCTGATATAGCTGAATGTAAGAACATGTTACTTTTATTTATACATTCATTCATTAACCAAGTAATGGTTGTTTTCATGTTACTACTCATGGGAAAGTGTCTTTAAGCTGGGCCCAGTAACACTGAATGTTTGTGTGCTGAGCGGCCGTCTGATTTCTATTTTTATGATCTGATGTCAAGTTTCTTTGCGTGCCTCTATCTCACTAGAATCTAGATTAAATTCCTGTGTTTCAAATAGTTGGTCGTTAGTGGATGTGTTGACATATTCATCATGCTTTTTAGTCTGGAAGTCTGGTAAGTGTTTTACTGGTGTGTAAATGTATTTTTTAAAGGGAGCTGAGAAATGTCCAGAGTGACATTGAGAATTGCCTAAGAGCAACGAGTGCTAGAGTTATCCCTGTCTGGCCAGCTTAGAAAGGTTATTGTTATCATTGACTTTGTGCCCTACTGTGTACCTGGCACCACGTACCACACGCTCCCTGCCTTTTGGAAAAGAAGCTCTCCGTGAGATTCAAGGCCAGCTTTCATCCTGGCCTTTTGTTGTACTTCCACACTGCCTTAGGAACTGTGTAATCAAGGGGGTGATTCTCATTCCACTAAAGAATACCATTCATAATTTCGTTGGCCTAAAATAAAAGCTTTCTTCCTTGCTTATTATCCCACAGGTCTTGTCCATATTCATAGATATGTTACTGTTCTGCAGTTCATTTATTCAGCTAGTATTTATTGAGCATCTGCTATGTGTTAGGCACTGGGAAAACAGCTGTGAACAAAATGGAAAATCTCTACTCTGGGTGACAGTCCATTCTAGTATTCATTATGTGCATTTATTTATATATTCTGTCTTTAAAAATGTGAATTTCAAACACTTCCCCTTGTTTATACTTCCTCGTATGTTGTCTTACGTGTAACACATTGTCTTGTTTTTGAACCATAATTTGCTCCGGCTTTCCTCGTTAGGCATTTAGGTGAGTACTTGTGTGATACAGTTACGGGGACTGGTTATATTGCTGTGAGCATTTCCATGGATGTGGCCCGTGTGTTGTTGAGTCTGCACTACTAGTGGTCAGGCTAGCCTGAGTTCCGCTTCCTTTTCTGCCATTTAATATAACATGACCATGGGCAAGTTTCTCAACATTTGTAAGCTTCAGTTTCCTCATTTATAAAATAATGATAATTAATACCTTCTTCACAGCATTAAGTGAGATAATTCACGTAAAGTGCCTGGCACATGAGTGTTTAAACATGGTCATGGTAGAAGCAGGGCAAGAGTTGAATAATGAGAACATTGCTGTCACATGTGTGCTGTGGTTCCTTGGAACACATTCTCAGGATTGTGCATTTTGAGTCACAGGGTAGGAACCAAATTGCAGAAGGTTCTGGGTGATGTGTTATTGACTGACGCTTCTGAGTGTCCATGCGGTACTTGGATCATGGACTTTGGGCTCTCTTGCCCTCATCCAAATACCTGATGTCCTTCTGGTGGGCCTATGATAAGAAAAGTAAAAATAACGCAAATTGAATTTTGAATTGGGACCAGGAAGAGGTTATAGGGGACTACGGTCTTTCCTTTTGTTTCTGCATTTCTAGTTAACTGCAGTGTTTGGTCTCCTGCCTGCTTTGACAGCACTCCTTACTGAAGTGCTTAGCTTGCTTAGCTTAGTTAATTCTGAGATCCTTTACTAAGGATCCCGTTTTTAAGATGCCTCCTGCCTTGCCGCACACCATGTGGGATCTTTAGTTCCCCAGCTGGGGATCAAACCTGTGGCCCCTGCAGTGGAAGCGCAGAGCCCTACCCACTGGACCGCCAGGGAATTCCCAAGTACTTTAACTTTTGCTCTGCCCCAGTTTCGCTCCCCTGCTGCCCTAGGAAAATGTAAAGGATTTGATTTCTCTGTCTGAAAAAGGGAAGATTTAGAGCAAAGATTTAAGAGGTACGGACTGAGACAGCAGGAAGCTTCGCATCCTGCTTAACCTGAAATGTGTCCTGCTGTGGCTTGAGTACTTAAACTGACATGAATTTCAGAATTCGAAGCTTGTGTTGTGTTCTCTTTTCTCTAAACTATCATAATCCTTTATAACCATGAAATGGTTTTGCTGTGATAACCACAAGTAATCAATCATAAATAGAGGAAAGAACATGCAGGAAGAGCGAGATGTTTGTTTGGAGAGTTTAACAGGACAACAGAGCTGTTCTTATAGTCGTGAACAAATAGTGGTCTCTATCTGGGAATGCTGCTCTCTGTGACTAGCAGTTTCTTTCCTGCCCAGTGCATGCTCTACCCACACATTTCCTTTTCCCTTGTTTTAGACTTTTACTGGTCTCTTCAGTGCGCTCACCATCATTTTCCAGTCTTGCTGCCTTTTACAATAATCCAGTGCCATCCTACCTGGCTTTCTTTGATTCTCTATCTTCGTCGGTAATACCACCATCCACCAGGCTGGAAACTGAGGACTTACCCTTGGCTCCCTTCTCCTGTGAAGTCCTGTTGGTCTCCAGGCAGATTCAGACACTTACCTCTGCCTCCCTTTTTGCATGTTTCTTGATAAATACTGATACTAGTTGTTTGTATGTCAGGAATTGAACTCTTTGAGATAAAGGTCCATACTTTTTCTTTGTATAAACAACACTGAGCAAAAATGCCTGGTTATGTTTTGATCTCAGTAAGTGTTGCTTGTTGTTGATATGACTGTCTAAATAAGCCCAGGCCAATAATTGCAAAAGTTGAGCATCTAACCCCGAGGCTCTACTTCTGTATGTTTCTGTTTGTAAATAGACGATATGCTTGTTTAAGGGCTTCCATGAAGCCAGCTGACTTTCAAATGTAGATAGTATATACCTGGTGGATGTGTGGTTCCTAGCTTGGTGTGCATGTCAGATTTAGCTTTGGCAGTTCTCATATAGAAGACTGAACTTCGTACAGATGTAATAGAACAGAATCTTCAGAGGTGAGATGAGGTATTTGACATTATATTCCTGTGGAAATACAAAAAAATTGTGAAACAATCCAGGTTACTGAAATGAGGAGTGAGCAGTACATCCTCTTTTGGCTGCTGAAAAGATACAACCAACATTTGTGTGCGCTGGTTCTGTAACCAGAATGGGAGTAGGATGTAAACTGCCCACCTGTACTCACAAATTGGATAGGATTCCTGTAATATTTTTGATATATAAACATAACTTCATATTTCTTTATCAAAATAAAAGTGGGTTCTTATGTCCATATTGATAATGAGTAGCTGTGAAAATGACTAGTAGTATCTGCAATCATAAATATAGTGTGAATGCTTTAAAGGCTTTTTATTTTATGATACTCGAGTAGAACACCTCAAGTCTTTGCTTCAGGTTGGTTGGCTGCCCTCACATACGTTTGTCCCTTCTGCATTTGTTTTTGTTTGTTTGGTATTTGGCTGTCCATAGCAGTTTGATTTGCAATAGCCCAAAACTGGAAACAACTCAAATATCTACAAACAGATGAATGAACAAACAGTAGCGTACCCGTAGAACAGCGGCTCGCATCAGTATACAAAGAGTGGGCCACTCATACAAGTACCATTGGTAAATCTCAGAATATGCTGCCTGAGGGGACTTGGGTGTTGGAGGAGGAATAAGCAATTTATGATTTCAATCATATAAAATGCTAGAAAGTGCAAACCTATCTGTTGTAAAGGAAAATAAATTAATGATTGCCCAGTGAGCTGAGGAGGGCAGAAAGATTATTAAAGAGCACGAAGTAAATATGGAAGTGCTTCTCCATTTTTGGACTTCCTGGTGGCTCAGATGGTAAAGCGTCTGTCTACAACGCGGGAGACCCGGGTTCTATACCTGGGTTGGGAAGATCCCCTGGAGAAGGAAATGGCAAGCCACTCTAGAACTATTGCCTGGAAAATCCCATGGACGGAGGAGCCTGGTAGGCTACAGTCCATGGGGCCGCAAAGAGTCAGACACAACTGAGCAACTTCACGTTCACTTTCTCCATTTTTAAATACCACGAAAATGAAAGTAAAGGCAAATATATGTTACAAACACAGAATAACAAAGAGAACATGTAGGGGGAGCATATGGGATATCATTGCACATGGGAGCCAGATTGTCCAGCATGTCTTTGAAGAGGTTGTGGGCTTTGATCTGACTGACTTAGCCTGGAGAAGATAAATGTGCTGCAGATGGGAGGATTAATTAAAGGTCTGTATGTGGAACAGTCAGCCCCGCCCCCACTTGGTCTCTCTCTTGGCAAAATAATCTAGATAATCTTAGGGAAATCAGGCACTTAGAGAAGGGCAGATTTAGCTATCTTTATTTGTCATTTTGGGAGCCCTTGAGTCTTGAATAATAGCTGCTTCTGATCAGTCACCCTAAAGAGAAGCCTGGCAGTTGTGTGGTTTGTTCATGTGCATAGAGTTATGGTTTATTTCCTGAGACTCCCTTTTTACAAATTGTAACATCCACATAAAATTCACCATTTGAAAGTGTACAGTTCAGTGGCATGTTAATACACTCACAGTGTTGGGCAGTCATCTTCTTCATCTAGTTCAAAACATTTTCATCATCCCCAAAATGGAAACTTGGTACCCAGTAAGCATGTATACGCTCCACTCCCTGTGTCTCTGGCAACAACAAACCTGCTTTCTGTATCTCTGGATTTACCTATCTATGTTATAGAAATGGAATTATGAATATGTGACCTTGTGTGTCTGGTGGCTCTCTTAGGATACGTTTTTGAGGTTCTTCCAAGTTGTAGCCTATATCAGTACTCTATCCCCCTTGTTGCCCTTTATTGTGAATGGTGATTCTAACGAAGAATCACCAGACATTTGAGGAAAACATGCATAATGAAAGAGAAACAGAGAAATCGACTGTAATTGATGTAGACCAATAAGTAATTTTGCTTGTTTTTAAAAGTGCACTATTTAGTATTTGCCAAGATACTCAAGAAGATGTGGCTTCTATAAAACAATCAGAGATGCTGTCAGGAAGAAAATCAAAGCAGAAAAGAACCTGTGGAGATGAATTATGGGTTTGCCAAATTGAAAAATATACCATAGATAGATCAGAAAATAAAACCAAGAAAATCTCTCAACATAAAGCCAAAATACAGGCTATATATATGTATATATGTGTGAGGGGGTGTGTGTGGGTGTGTGAAAAAACAGAGACATGGAGATTCAATCCAGATACCCAAGATTTACCAGAATTTGTGGCAAGTGAGAACAAAAAAATTGAAGGAAAGGAAAGATTAAAAAAGTAAAGGAAGAAGATTTCCCAGAGCCAGAGGGAGGAACAGTTTTCATATTGAAAGTGTCTGTCGCCCAGAAGGGTAAAGAAAGAGCCATTGGCAGAATTGTCTCTATGAAACTTCAGAAAAACAAGACCAGAAAACCTTAAAGGTTTCCATAAAGATACACCAGGTCTTCTAAAAGACATAGCAGTCATGTCTCCAGTCTCCAGCATTGACAAGCAGAAGACAGTGGTGCAGTGGTCTTCCAAGTCCTGAGGGAAAAGAATTTTTAATCTTCAGTTCTGTCATTCCAAAAATAAACTTATTTTCAGATGAGAAGAACTCCAAAAATTTACTTCTCCTGTACCTTTGCTGAAGTAATTCAAAATGAAGATCAAAAAGAAAAATAATAATTCAAGAAATAAGTAAACTAACCTAGCAGTCCAGTGAAAAATCCCATGTTCTGTTTGTAGCAGGCCTGGAAAATGGTCAGCCCAGATTGGAACAGAAACTTGGTGGGATCCAAGAAAAATTTCTTCTGGAATAGGAGTGAGGCAGATTCCTAGCAATTGATAGAATGAAGAAGTTGGAAGATGGTTGGAATGTGGTGAGAAAACATAGAACTCTTCATAAGGGGGAAGGGAATTAGAATTGCCATGCAAAGCAGAAAAACTACACACAAAAATCACGAGCCAAATAAATACAAAGCAAACACACCATGTGGCACAAGTATGCGTGATTGGCAGCTGCTAATAATGATAATGTATTTATGCCAGATGTACAAACATTCTTTGGGCCAAGGAGAGTGCCTTTGGAAGCTCAAGGGTGGAAATGCAACTCTGGTCCTGTAAACAATGTCTTAAGATTACAAAGGCTACAGGTAGGGGAACTGAAAATAGTGATTTAAATATTCAGAAGTTGGGGCTGGGATGGGAGTGGGTCAGGAGTGGCATAAGTAAGCTAGATCTGGTAGAGAATTATGGGCATGCTCAGCAATGTTGGTAACAACCAGAAGAACCCAGACAAGTGACTAGGAGAGATTTGTCCTGGCTAGGAAGACTGGGAGAGGATCAGGATCGGGTGGGAAGGAGTGGCAGGTATTGTTCCTTTTCATCAAAATGCTTTTTATGAACCATTTTATTTTTTGTTCAGTGATAATTAGAGTAGGTTAAGAGTTTGCTGTAATTGGGATAGGTTGAGAATTTGTTGATTCTCAATAAAACAAGTGTTTCTGAGTATCTTCTGTTGTTTTAACTTTTAGATAGATGCTAAGAAAGATGGGGAAAAAACAATTTAACCTCAACCATAAAATAATTTAAAGGTCTCTTGGCCTTTGTTTTCTGCCTCCTTTTTTAGAATATAAGACAGAAAGCAGGTATGCATAAATAAAACCTTTTCTGCTTCTATTCCATATTTTCTGACACAGCCGCTGAAAACACCATTTTATCTTGCTCTGTTGAGAAACTTGAAGTGGTTTCTCCAGATTCCAGCCTGAACTCTTTCCTGCTCTGCTCCCTAATGTTTAATTTTTGGCTCCTCAAATCTGTCAGCATCTCTGCCATTCCTGTCACATTAGAAGACCTCTCAGTTCACCATCCTTCTTTTTTTTCCCCTTTAAACCTTCCTTTCTAGATCTGTATCTGGCCTCCTGCTAGACTGTGCACCCCTTGAGGGCTGGTAAGGCTTTGATGCCTGCTTGCCTGCCTGCCTGCCGGGGCTCTGGAGAAGGCAGGACAGGCAGTGATTCCAGATGAGACCACAGGAGCCAGGCTGAGGGAAATGCTACAGTGTGGGACCTAGCACTGCTAGGCATTGTTCTAGGTGCTTGGCTACGACAGAGAAGGGAAGTGGTGTGAAAAACCTCTTCCCCTAGAAAAGAGCTTCGTTCCGATGGAGGTTTGTTTTAAAAAAACATATAGGTGTATGGAAATGTAATACGTTTTGAGCATAGTTAACAGCAGCAGTCAGTGGCTGTCTTTGAAACATGCTGTTGGAGTTTGTGGCTTTGTCACTAAGATATGCTGGGCTCTGAGGTACCCTCTGGAGAAGAGAGGTGACCTGGCTGGAACTCCCTGCAAGTGTCTGGTACTCCCTCTCCTTTGTCTTCCTCACAGTCACCGGAGCTGGAAGAGACAGTGCAGCATTCGAAATCACATATAGACAAGATGGGCTTGTAGCTGCAGGAATATGGTAGGAGACTTGGCTTTTAGTCCTATTGTGTGTTATTCATTGGCTATGAGCTCCTATCTGCATTTCTTTTGGTTGTGATTAACGGATAGGACTTTGGTTTACTAAAGTAGTAGTCATCCTACCTGTATATGGCTCCTCCCTGGAAAACCATATGGAATTCTAGAAGGGGCTGTAATCTGCCTTTTGTACTAGTATTTCCCAGAAGTAATTTTCATTGAAATGCAAACCTGAAAAGATACGCTGGCTGAGATTTACCTTGCAATAATCTCGAGGGTAGTGGGGTTGGTAAGGTATAGCCTGGTTCTGAGTTGATGTTTGAACTAGGTGATGGGTACATGGGTTTCATCATACTCTTCACTTATGTAGATGCCCAGAGTTTTTCATAATAAACAAAGTACCCTCAAGGTCAAGGAAGGGATGACTTGTATTTTTGTTTTATTATATTTTTCAAAGTAACTGTAGTTAGCAGGTCTTTAGATGTTTTTGGCATTGATTTTAATGATCAGAGATCATAACAGAACTAAATTAAGGTTAGACTGGAGAGAAATCTTCAAATTAGTGTTCATTAATCAGATTTTGTAGAGCATTTATAACATGTGGGTGCCTCAATTACCAGTCAGCTCTCCCTCCATGGAGAGAAAATGCAAGGAAGCAAAGTTAGAATAAGGCGCTGGAGAGCGGACCTTTTAGAGCCTGAGAGTATGGAGGTGTGAAGTATGGGAGAGGTGAAGGCCTACGACTGAAATTGGACTCAAGGGCCGGGTCTTGCCACCACCACCACCACCGCTGATTTGCCTCATTCTGGCCTGGTGTTCACCTTCTCTTTTGTCTCTGTGCTTTAACCTTACTTCTTTCTCTTATTCCTTCAGTACTTTCTCACCTCACCTTCTACCCTCCAAGACTTGAATCCATCCATCTTGATCTCCTTCAGCTAGTTTTCCCATATTACATCCCTTCCTACCCTAGACCCAGAAGCTGGCCAACAAACAGTTCACTCCTTTCCTTCCTCTCTGCCTTTTAGTGAATGACCACTAGTGTTTGTTAACAAATGTGATTGGACCATGAAGTGGCTTAACAACAGGCTGAGGCATGGAGCCCTATTCGGGGAGCCTTGAAAGATTTCAGGCAGTTGGCAAGTAAGAATTCTAAATAAAAATTGAAACTACCACCTGTATTTTTTCAGGCCGTTGATGCTCTCTGCCATCGGCTGCATCTCCCTATGGCACTGGTAAGTGTGGGAAGGGCTGGTGACAGTCTGGTGGGCTGCTGAATTTGTTTTCTGGGGGAAAAAAATCTATTTGCAAGCTGTGCTGTTAACTCATCCCCAAGGACTGGACGGCTTGAACTATAGGAGACGAAAAAGATGAAGAAGCAACTAACGATGCTCAGGGTTTTCCTGGGGAGCTGTTTTCAGGAATGGAGGCTATTAAGTATGTGCCTTGATCCTTATATCAAACTAGCATGTCCTGTGCATTATTTGAATAATAAACGTATACAATCCAGGTGCTCTGGGATGTCAAGCAATAACAGTTAAATTTCCTGAACTTCTGAATACGTTTTCCCCAAAGAAAGATGTTGGCTGTGTATTAGAAAGGATCCAGAATGTTGTATGTACTGAGCGTCTCCATCCATGGCAGGATTTATCTCCCTCTGGTATTTTAAGTGCTTTGTGGTCAGGGGATCAAAAACGTTTGTTCCAGTGATTAATTTATAAAATTCTGATGCTTGAATTTTTCTGGGGAAAGAGTTTGGTGGAAATCAGAAAAGAAATTTGAGGCTCTCATGTACTAATGAACTTCAGGTGGACCTGGGGTCCTGTGATTTGAAAAACACAGTCTGCTTTCTGCTTGGGGACCTAACAGAGAAAATACATACAAGAAAATTGAAACATAGAGTGGGGCAGCAAGTCATAGGAAGGCTAAAATGTAAGCCAGTAACCAAATTGCTGCTGGAGTTGCGTTTTCTAAGCTCCTGGAATCCTGCATCTGTCTCCTTGTAATGAGTGGGTCAGAGGCTGCATAGATCCAGAAGTTTTATCTTATCAAGATAGTCTCCATTCCAAGTTGACAGGCCCTAATTTGCTATTTACACTGTTTCACTTCTCTGGTCTCTGAAGCCCTTAGATCACAGAAGAAAATGCGTCCAGAATATCTCCTGAAATGCTGAGATTGTGGACTTGTGTGCTGTTAGCCATGTCAGGAATGGCTTGCTGATAACAGCAGCTAAAATCCTCATTACACGTCACTGCATGTCTGTGAGAAAATCT
>SJXQ01010333.1:191886-219238 GCA_006408695.1 Aepyceros melampus | reverse complement strand
AAAAAAAAAAAAAAAAAAAAAACAGGAGAACTTGACTCCCAAGCAGTCATCTATGCCATTAGGTGTCTGCACAGGTGGTAACTACTGACCATGTTTTGAGGGCCTGTATCTGGGAAGTAGCTTTTTAAAGGTCTTTTCCAAACACAAGTTACGGAGGATGACAGAAGTTTGCCTGCAACCTCTGGGAAATAGTGATGTCCAGTGGCCAAGTCCTTTTTGACATTCACGTAGCCAAGTGCTTCCAGAAATAAAGATCTGAAAACCATCTGAGGGTGTTGAGATTGTAAATGTCATCCAAGCCAAGCCAGATTGGATGGGCAATACAGAGCAGAGTCCAGGCTGGATGATGACAGAGGTGATCCCACGGTCCTTTCAAGCTTCACGGGATGCTCTCCAGAGCCTTCTGACCCATCGTGGGTCAGGTTTGAAGGCACAGGGAATGAGAGGGAAAGGCAAGGAAGATGGACTACACTTAATTGTGTTCTGACTCCACCTTTGACTCTGAAAGCCTTCTCTGGGGCACCCAGGGACTTCAGGATGCTTCAGTGTTTGATGAACTGTATACCACTACTTTCCCTCCCTCCCTCGAGGCCTTGGTGTGGGAGGTTTAGAGGGAGCCAGAGTGTTGTGAAGTTACTGGCATTACAGGCCTACTTATACTGAAATTCACATTGTCTAGTCAGTTCATCTTGGGTCAGAACTATGTATGTTCAAAACTCTGAGGGGGATGTTTTCATTCTGAGGAGTACATAAAAGATCAAAATGAACTATTTTGAGGCAATGATGTAATTGTACAGTAGGTATCCATTTATCTACCATCTAGATTATACAGGTGCTTTTTTCTGCATTTACTTTATCATGTGTCTATCGATCAATTTTAATTTTAGCATTTATTGAAGTATTACTTACATTCCATTAAACTCACCCATTTTAGAGTGTACCAGTAGAAGAGTTGTAGTAAATGTAAACAAATGTATAGCCATCACCAGAGCCCAAGGTATAGAACATTTTCATCAGCCAAAAGTTCCCTTATATCCATTTGTAGTTAGTCCCCACTCCCAGCCCCAGGAAACTGCTGACCATCTTAATGTCTGCATAGATTTGCCTTTCCTAGACATTTCATATGAATTGAATCTTATAGTATGTAGTCTTTTGTGTCTGGCTCCTTTCACTTGGCATGTTTTCAAGGTTCATCCATGCTGTATCACGTCAGTAATGCTTTCCTCTTACTGCCCAGTGAGGATTCTCCATTTTATGGATATATACCACATTTTGTTTATTCATTCATTCATGAGTTGGTGAACATTTGGGTTGATTCCAGTTCTTGACTCTTAGGAAATATGCTGCTGTGATGGTTTGTATAACAAGGTTTTGCATGGACATGTTTTCATTTCACTTGGATAAATATCTAGCAGTGGGATCGCGTTTAACATTTTAAGAAACTGCCAAACTGTTTTCTGAGGAGACTCTGCTATCCTACATTCCCACCAGCATTATATAAGTGTTATAGGTTCTCCACTTGGTTGCCAGCACTCAGGTATTGTCAGTCTTCTGTATCATTCTAGTGAGTGTGAAGTAGTATCTTACAGTTCTAATTTGCACTTCCCTAATGACTAATAATACTGAGCTTTTTGAGTTGTGTGAGTTCTTTATATGTTCTGAATTACGTTCTTTATCAGATATATGATTGGCAGTTTTTTCTGTTGCAAATCATATATTTTGTGGCTTGTCTTTTCTTAATAATGTCTTTTGAAGAATGAAATTTAATTTTGATGAGCTCCAGTATATCATATTTTTTCTTTAAAGGATTGTGCCTTCAGTGTCATAGCTAAGAAATCTTTACCTAAAAAACCAAGATTGCAAAGATTTTCTTCGGAAAGTTTTATAGTTTTCAGTTTCGTTTAACAATGTGAACTATCTTGAGGTAATTTTTTGTGACACGAACTAAGCATTTAAGTTCTGAGTTTTGTATAGTGATGTTCAGTTATTCTGGAACCATTTGTTAAAAAGACTTTTATCATCTGTTGAATTACATTGGTACCTTATAGAAAATTAAACATAAGTATATGAGTTTACTATTCTGTTACATTGATCTATAGATACATCTGTCTTAAGCCAGTACCCCTGTCTGGATTACTGTAGCTTTATAGTAAGTCTTGAGGTCACATGGTGTAAGTCTCTTCCAACTTTGCTCTTTCAAGGTTGCTTTGGATAGTCAGGGTCCTCTCCATACATTTTAGAATCAACTATTAATTTATACCCTAACCCCTGCTTTGATTTTGATTAATTTTGATTGCTGTGTTTTGTCTAGCTGCGTTGTCCGTTATGGTAGCTGGGATCATATGTAGCCACTGGGCATTTGAAATGTGGCCAGATTGGATTGGTATGTGCTATAATTCTGAATACAGTGGGACATTGAACAACTAGATGGAAAAAAAAGATGTAGTTCATTAATAATTTTCAGTGCATTGACATGTTGAAATTTAAGAAATATTGGGTTAAATAAAATATATTTATCAATACATTTTAGTTTTATCAATAAATTTTAATTTTTATTTGCTGCTATGTAGAAACACATTTGTGATTTTTATATATTGGCATTCTATTTTTTTAACCTTACTAAACTTATTAGTTCTACTGGTAGTTTTGTGTCTTTTTACATGTGTCTCCACCCCCCCCACCCCCATGCCTTATTAGGGCCATCAGTACAGTGTTAAATGAAATGATGAGAGTGGTCTTCCCTGTCATGTCCCTGATCTTAGCATTCACTGTGTTGTTATAGAGTATAATGTTTTCCTTAGATACCCTGTATTAGATTTAGCTAGTTCTATTTTTCTTCCTAATTCGCTAACAATTTTTGTCTTGAATGATTCCTTGATTTTGTCAAATGAGTTTTCTTGTATCTACTGAAATGATCATTTGGGTTTTTTCCTGCCTTTATTTTGTTAATTCAGTGAATTGCCTTAGGCGTTTTCACATGTTAAATCAGCCTTTTATCAGGGTTACGTTAGCTTCATAAAGTAAATTTGGAAGAAGTATTCTTTCCTGCTCTCGTTTCTGAAAGTGTTTCAGAAATGGAAAAAAAAACCTCATACATAAATAAGACTTTTAATTTTCTTATTACGTGTTGATCTTATAGAACTGCAAATTTGTCTTGAACGTGATATGGTCATGTGTCCTTCCCAAGTCATTAGTCTATTTTGGCTATCAGTGGTTGTTTATCACCCTTTTTGGAAGAAGTTTGACCTCATTATAGGTTCTTTTTTGGGGGTTTTCCTGGTGGCTTAGTGGTTAGAATTCCGGACTTTCACCACCATGGCCCGGGTTCAGGGAACTGAGATCTCACAAGCTTTGTGGCACAGCCAAAAATTAATGAATGAATGAATACTCCTTCTTGATAATGCGTTCATACAGACATACATAGATACTTTTAAGTCCTTCTTGGTAATACATAATCCTAACTACTCACAGGTTATTAGCTGCTTGATCAAAACAGTCCAGCAATAGTTTATCTTGGTTCTGCTGGAAGACTTTTGTTCTCAGCAGTTGAACACATAGGAAGAGTGGAAGACTTTCCTCAGTTACAAAGTGTCAACTTGAATAGATTCAGAATGGATTGCCAAGCTCTTTGAGCATTACACAGGAAAATGGTGTGAATACTTGGCTGGTTCTTTCCTGAGCTCAGCTGTCTGCACTCTGAGAATGACAGATTTTTATCTGTAATGTTGTAATATCATATATTTGTCTTGGCCCTCTTGCTAAAGGTAACTTAAGTAGTGCCCCGCCCCGCTCCCAGTCACCTGACATCTCTTCCTCTGGGAGACTGCTGCGGGTGACTGTGGGTGGTGAAGTCAGTTCTCTTTTGTGACCCCGATCAGGGAGGAGGCGGCCTCTCTTCAGAGACTACCTGCTAGTATAAATTCTTTTAGGTACTCTTCCTTAACCCTGTGCTGCTTTTTGCTCAGAGGGCCCTTTGTATCCTGACTTCCCTGTAGATCTTCCTTGGTGTCCATTACTGGGCAAGGTGCCGTCATTCTGCATTTTGCTCTGATTAATGGTCTTAAAATTCCTCCACAGTCATAATGAATTACTGGGGGAGACTGAGGCCTTGGCAGTCTGTGATACACTGGCCGTGCTGTGGGCACTCACAGTGCCTCCTGTAGAAGGCTGGTGGGAGGTGCGTGTGCCTGCAGTGTTGTATGTATTGATAATCCTCAGCAGTTGGCTTTGAAAGAACAGATGGACATCTGTTCACTTTTATAAAGTGCTAGACACATCACTGACTCAATGGACATGATTTTGAGTAAGCTCCAGGAGTTGGTGATGGACAGGGAAGCCTGGTGTGCTACAGTCCATGGGGTCGCAAAGAGTCAGGCCTGACTGAGCGACTGAACTGAACTGAGACACATCCTCTCTTCACATTATCCATTCTCACCAGAACTCTGCTGGAATATTCTGAGTTGGTCATTAGTGGACTTGTAGTCATCAGTAAAATTTTCAGTTTCAGCGGAGGCCTGTGTCGTTTCCCATACATGGAGGGGCTGCACCTGGTATGCTAATTCTGAGGCTTTGTTGCTGTTGCTAGTGCTCTTGAGATCAAGGGATCAGACCAGGTATGGTGTTGAAGTTCTATTTCTTTGGGAAGGTCAAGAAATTTCATTTTGGGAATTCCCTGGTGGTCCATTGGTTAGGACCCCACTCTTCCACTGCAGGGAAGTAAGCTCCCACAAGCAGCGCACTGCAGCCAAAAATAAATAAATAAATAAAACAATATAATTTTCAGGTTGTAAAAATATAGTCATAGCCAAAAGCTATTCTCAAGCAAACGTTAACATTTATACCAAATACTTTGTCTCTGTTTTCATTCTGTGATAGTAGTCTTTATGGATGAATAGTTTTGTTGTAGAGTCAGAGGTTTTAACCAGGGGTGTTTTTTGTTTGTTTTGTTTTGTTTTTCTGGGTTTATATAAGAAGTTCAAGCCTGGAGAGCTTCTGCAAGTAACACGCCTACCTGGAGGTGCTCGTGTATGTCCTCCTACAGCAGCTTCAGCAAACATAAATCACATTAGGGAACCTATAGCTCGTTTGCTTACTTTGGATTCTAGGTCCTTTTTACTGTAGAAAGGATGATTTTTTGTAAGTTTGAAATCAAACAAATTTCTTTGAAGGGTTGCTAATGAAAACAAAGGTTGAAAAATCAAAAGATCCAGGAAATTGCTTAAGACTCTGAGTCTGAATGTAAAAGATAAAACAGAACCAGGAGGAAGATTTTAAAAATCAAGCCCGGACCTGCAGTAGAGAGGAATGTATGCATTTCTCAAAATGTAAGAGCACTCTGAAAAAAACAAACCAAAAAACTGCATTATAATTTGATTTCTTTTTTTCTTCTTTCTAGGTGTCTCATTCAGTTGCTAAACTTATATTAGTTAATTTCCACTGGCAAGTTGCCGAGATACTGGACAGGTAAGATGTTTTGGGGGAGGAAGAGATGGCATTGTCTGTAACTTCTCTCTGCCTGCACACCCAGTGGTAATAATTGTCTGTGTTATGGAGAATATCCTTACAATGTGCAGATTATATTTTTAAAACACTGGGTCATATTGTATAGCCTTTTTTCTCTCAGTATATGGTGAACATTTTCCAGTGTTTTCAGCACATTCTTTCTGTACCCCCAGTTTTAATGAAGGTACAGTATTTTACCATATTGATGTTCCATCCTATTCCAAACCCCTGTTGTTGGACAGTGAAGTTAGGTCAGAGTTTTTGTGTCATCATTAATGTTAAATCAGTGCCCTTCTAGATAACACTTGGCAATATCTCCAGGTGTTTCTTTCAGACACATCAAGTGGAATAAAGACATCATGACATAGTGCTTATTACCTTCAGAGAGAAAGGTCAGCTCATTTACCACCATACCTCCAGAACCGGAGCTCTGATTCCCTTTATGCTTTTTGATTTGTAGATACAAGTCTAATTCTGCTCAGCTGCTCGTTGAGGCTCGAGTTCAGCCCAATCCATCAAAACACGTGAGTGTCCCTTCCTGATACACGTGGCTCTTGCTGTGGCTCACACGGTTGTTGAGAACCATCTTACTGTGTTTTTATAGTGCAGCATCCCCACGGTACTTGTTCCATATAGGCCTAAATCTTCCATTTCCGACATCATTTGGAAATTTTCCTCTAGACGAGGAGTGAATGGCTGCCTGCCCTCTCCAGCCTCACCTGTCTCCTGCACTTACATAGCCTGTGCTCTGTCCCTGCCGTGTTCTTGGGGTGCCCGTTCACTGCATGCCTCTTTAACTCTGCTGCTGCCTTCCTTGGCCAGGAATGTCCAGATCCTGTCCCCATCTTTGTTCGTGAGAATGGAACTCACCTTTAAAGATCCGAATCCAAGCCATCTCTCCTAAAACCTGTCTCCTGGGAACACTTCCCTCCAAACTCCTTTAATTATATCTTTCAACCTTTACGTTGCAGTGATTCACTCATATCTTTTTAGCTCCCATAGTAGACTGTAAGTGCTTTTTAAGTTTAGGAATCATATCGTACAGTGTATAGCGATTTCCTGTTGCTGAGAGTTCAGTCAGCATTTGTCGAATGAATGGAGGAGAATTAGGGCTCAGATCACCACATAACTTATGCAGCCTTTTAGAGAATTTCCAGGAGCATACTAGACAGAGTATGGTCCTTTTCCTCAGATTACTTTTTATATGGCCAGTGAACTAACAAGAACCTCATGTTGGGTTTTCACTGGTTTGTGGCTTTGGCTGGTTCCCCTAGACTGTCTTTGGGAGTTTGTGTAGCAGAGAATGGGTTCTGGAGCTATTAGAGGCTCACACTTCAGCCCCTAAGAACCTATTGGCTGGGTTTATAGTACTTGTTGAGAAGCAACTCTGTGCCATGCTGAATAAGGGCAATTTTCAAAAGAAACCCAGTAGCCTCCAAAAGAAGGCAGATTGAATGACCTCTCGGGACCTTGACAGTTCCGAAATCCTGATCTTTTCAGCCTGACCTTATAAACTACTGTAAGGTCTCATTTCCATCTTCTCTCTCTCTCTCTAAATCTAGGAGTTCACCAAGCCTAGCTCTGCTACCACCTCCTTCGGGAAGCCTTCCTGATAATATTTTTTTATGCTCAGAACTGGCACTCGCAGAGCCCCACATGGCAGTAGAGTTCTGACCCTTGTTGCAGGCTGGCTCACATCACTGTGCCTCCCTCCAGGTGCCCCCGGCCCACTCCCCTCACCACTGCGCAGTGTGTATGCAGTTTGTGCGGAAGGAAAACCTCCTCTCTCTGGCCTGTCAGCACCAGTTCTGCCGCAGCTGCTGGGAGCAGCACTGCTCCGTGCTCGTCAAGGATGGCGTGGGTGTGGGTGAGTCCCCGTGGGGCTTGTAACCGGCTGGCGGGA
Organism: Aepyceros melampus; assembly: GCA_006408695.1. NCBI lineage: Eukaryota > Metazoa > Chordata > Mammalia > Artiodactyla > Bovidae > Aepyceros > Aepyceros melampus. Next base: position 211,833 of record SJXQ01010333.1, on the reverse strand, counting down.
AGTGTTCAGCTTCAGCCCTGCCCCTTCTGCCGCTCTTGTGAGCCTAACTGAAGTTTTCAAAATCAGAACCATTGATTTCCAAACATGTCAGTCTGAACAATGGCAAAGTTTACCCTAGTCCTGAGCAAGATGCAAGAGTTAAGGCTAATGTTTGGACGTTTATGTAAATGCTGGTGTGATGGCAAGGCTACCTTCTCTTGCCTTTTGGGAGAACTGTCCTTTAAGCTGCCTACCCTGTCTATCTTGATTCTCAAAGTGGCAGCAATACCTCAGAAACTCCTGGAGGGTTTACTGTGATTTAGGTAAGCACAAATCAGACTTGGTGATGAGTTAAACGAGTCTTTGTTAAATTATGATTCATGATATTAAAATTGGCATTATATTAATTATATCTGTAGAAGCTCACTGTGTTGACGGTAATCACGTGCACATAATAGTAAGCATCACAAAACTGAATTGTGAGTCAGGAACCCTCCGGGATTTTTTAAGCAGTTTTTTAAATCAGTGCTATTTGTGATATATACTATTTAATTGGTCTTGTTTTTGTTGTTTGGTTGGTTTTGGTTTTTGTGGGTTTTTTTTTTTTTTTCTTTTTGTTGTGCCATGTAACTTACAGGATCTTAGTTCTCTGACCCAGGGCTCTGGCAGTTAGAGTGCCAAGTCTTGACCATTGGACAATCAGGGAATTACCTGTCATTTTAAAAGTTGTAATAATATTTTAGTTGCACCACTATGTAAATATATTGATTTCTCTCTTTGAATAAATTCTGATCTGCCGGGGTTCCCTGTGTAAAACGTGAGTTTGTTGGGTAAACTCATCAAATACATTGTAGATGTGTCTTCTGTGATATAGTTGTCCATCCGGTTGTCTTTGTTCAACAGGTGTCTCTTGCATGGCTCAGGACTGCCCACTTCGAACACCAGAGGACTTCGTGTTTCCATTGCTGCCCAATGAAGAACTGAGAGATAAATACAGGCGCTACCTCTTCAGGGACTATGTGGAGGTATGCCCAGCTGCTGCCTGGTCTTCCTGAGCCTCCTTTTCATCAGATGCTTACCAGTTACTGTACAGAGGAGGCTGCCAGTAGATGCTTTCAATCTGAATAAAGAGCCGCACAGCTTTTAAAAAGTTTGAAAACTCTAGAGTACTAGTAAATCCCAAGTCTGTTTCTTCCTCACTCTGTATCCTTTGACCCCTTAGATTCCTTCTCTGAGCCTTGGTTTCTTTCTTGTGTAGAATGGTCAGGTACACCCACTTTGTGAAAGGAAAGTCGCTCAGTCATGTCCAACTTTGCAACTCTGTACAGTCCAGGGAATTCTCCAGGCCAGAATACTGGAGTGGGTAGCCCTTCCCTTCTCCAGGTGATCTTTTCAACCCAGGGATCAAACCAGGTCTCCAGCATTGCAGGCAGATTGTTTACCAGCTGAGCCACAAGGGAAGCCGCACCCCCCCACTTTACGCAGAGTTACTTAAACAAGCTATCGTATGTCAGGGGATAAACATAAGTCAGGCATATCTCAGGAGTTGCTGTTCTATTCCCTTCACCTTGTGATTCAGCCCAAAGAAGGAGTGTTGCTTCTTGGGCAGTTTGGCCATTTGTTCGAGTTCTCAGTGGTCAGTTTTGGAGTCCTTCCCCTCTGTTAGGCTACCTGTTCAGGCTTGCTGGTTCCATGCAGCATAATTTTGATCTTTGCCTATTATTCCTAAGCTTGTTGGATTGACTGATGGTCTGGGTCGTCTCATGCACAGGCTGCAGGAAAAACAAAAGGCCTTGTTCCGGGTGCTGTTTGCCACTTTGGTAGATGCCTGGGGTTGTTGAGCCCCTCAGAGTCTCAAGCACAATGACTGGGCCATGTTCCTTTCCAGCCCTAGTCCCTGTGCACTTTCATCTCAGAGACACGATTCTGTATTCCATTCTGTCATCTAAGCTTAGGTCATTCCGGTGAGTTGCTCCCTGGTTTAAGCTAAACATTCAAAGGACATTTTCAGGACCTGCCTAATGTCTGGTCTTCATGACATCCATCATGAATTCCTGTAGCCCCTTAATGGAAGAACAGGAGGCATTTGAGTACTCAGGGAGGTCTAATTTGGAGGCACCAACTAGGGGATGTCCTCATTGTTCCCCCCTTGGTGTGTTCACAGAGTCACTACCAGCTCCAGCTATGCCCTGGTGCAGACTGCCCCATGGTTATCCGGGTACAGGAGCCCAGAGCTCGCCGAGTACAGTGCAATCGGTGCAACGAGGTCTTCTGGTAAGAGTGAGAGTGGATGCCGAGCAGTCCTGGCTGGTGCCTCCTCCTCCTCTCGAGCATCACTGCTCTGGCTCTTGTGAGGGCGGGGCTGGGAGAGGCAGGGCCTTTGGGCCAGAAGAGCAGCGCTGTTCCACGTGGGCAGGTGTTTGATGATACTCAGTCTGGAGACAAGAAGGAGACACAGACTCTTGGAGAATGTGCTGGGGTTTATGCTACTAAGACTCAGGGCCCAGAGACTGTGTGTCTGCGTGTCTGTAGATCTGTCTGCACAGATAATTCACATATTGCCATATATGAAAGCTCCAGCCACCAGTACTTTAATCTTTCTCTCTGTTGGCCATTCTGCTAATTTTATAACACTGCAATTCATAAACATGGTTTACATCTGTCTGGGGTTTACTCTATTCAGTAAACATGATGGAACTAGCTGAAGCATACTGAAGGCTTACTAGCGGAGCCACTCTCTCCTGACCCCTTTCCCTTCATTGTCCCAGTGACTGTGTGTGATTGGTACTCCTGTTCCCCTTTCTTATAGGTGAAGAAAGCGAGGTGCAGATAATGGCGAGCCTTCATTTAGGCCCAGACCTGCGCCCTATTTGCACCTCGCTGGAAGAGTCACAGTGAGGCTTCAGGGAAAGTAGGGAGAAAATGGGGTCTGTGTGCATATGTGCCTGCCTTTCAAGGCATGGTCGAGGGAATCTGTGACTCACCAAACATTAAGAACCACCAATGCGATTGCTCTCTACCCTTTGTGTCCCATGTTAGGGCCTTCTTTCCCTGGGACATATGGTGGGCTACCTGCCTGAGAGCCTTTATCCAGAAAGTCACGTTGGCTTGGACAGAAGGGGAATTAAAAGCACAGGAGCCTGGCCTGATGAGTGTCGGGGTTTTCCTTTTCTGATTCTAAGTTTCGGGCATTGTCGGAGGTAACGTGCCTCTCATAGACTGCACAAGTGCCGACAGTGTGCATCCGGTGGGTACCTCGGACTCAGATAAGCCCAGGCTCCCAGGCCTGGATCTCATTCCTGCCGTGGGTTGGAGTTGAGTCCTCTTCTCAGAATACCCCCCTGAGCCCTTTGAAAAGCTGAGTTCTGAATTTGATATCCTGTTAGGAAGGATTGACATCACCTAAGATATTTAAAACAAATGTCTCATTTGGGTTTATTGAGAGAAGTACCCCCAGGACTTCAGAATAATCCTGGGTAAGTCAAGGTCTCAGACGCCACGAGAGGTGACTTTTTACCTCTTAGAAAAGCTCTAATTCCAGATCTGTTGGCTTGGACAGAAGGAAAAGGAAAAACACGGAATCTGACCTAACGGTTATCTTTTCTGGTTTTAAGTTTCAAGTGTCGTCAGATGTATCACGCCCCCACAGACTGCGCCACAATCCGGAAATGGCTCACGAAGTGTGCAGACGACTCTGAAACAGCCAACTACATTAGTGCCCACACTAAAGACGTAAGGACTGTATCTTACCTGTCCTGGGTCTGCCCTCCCTAGTGCCACCCAGGGCCGTGGGGCTCGTGATGGAGGTGGCAGACCCTTGCCCTGGCGCGGCAGAATTTGCAGCAGTTGATCTTAGCGTCACCAGGCGCTTTTCTTTTAATGAAATGCTGAAATGCTTGGAGAAGTTTGAACCTCAGGGAAACTCATTCGAGAAAAACTAGGTTTTACTGAATGTCTCCCCAGTGTTAACAGCTCCAGGAGGGAGGTGGTTGACAGCCACATCAAATAAGTAGCAAAACTGTAATGCAAGCCCAGGCCTGCCCAGTTCTCATTCTGGAAACGTCCCACGGGAAAGCATGGCCCACAGCCCCTAGAGCTGTGCATGACTCAGCACTTGGGGCCCTCGCCCTCGCCGGTGCCAGTCACATGCTGAAGCGAGGCACCCTGCCGTGCGTGCAGCTGTGACCATGACGTCATGAAGTAAGGTCCTCTTCATGGCCATGAAGCGCCTGGTGTCAGAATGGTCCCCACTCTGTCTGAGGCTGCTGGCGTCTCAGATGGGAGCGAGCTTTAGAGGTGATTTCCGTGCTCTCTTCTGGAAGCCGAAGTTCAGGCAGGCTGAGCAGGCCCCAGTCCAGGGTGCAGCTTGTAGGCCGCGCTGGCGATCCTCCCAAGCTGGCCAGTTTTTCACTGACTCAGCTTGAGCTTAATCCGAGCAGCCTCCTGGCAGGGACAGATGGTGGCAGACTTAGCGGGGCTCAGCTTGGAGTGTTTCAGGGCCAAACCTGCTGACCTCATTTCCTTGAATTGCTGTTCCAGCCTCAGCGACCCGCCACATTTAAGTGAGATGCTCCTCCCTAGAAGTGCTCGCACGATGAGCTGCTGGGCACGGGTGCCAGGAGCTTTGTGTAATTTGTCTTAGAACCGGCCTGATGGTGCGTGAGCCTAACGGCGCCCTTCTGTCTCCTCAGTGTCCCAAGTGCAACATCTGCATTGAGAAGAACGGTGGCTGCAATCACATGGTGAGCAGAGGCCTGTGCGTTTTGCTTGTATGGCCTGAAGCCTTTGGTCAGCGTGCCCTTAACATGTTCTCTTCTGTTTCCCTCCGACAGCAATGCTCCAAGTGTAAACACGGTGAGTCCCAAGCTTGCTGCACCAGGCCAGCGGCACAGTCTCTGTTTCTTGTGCACGGGTCTCCACCGCTTTTTTTTTCCCCACTGCTTTTATGATACAGTGATCAAACAGGGTGGCTTCCGTCACTTACAGTCATGAGGACCAGAGTACAGCAGCTCTGGATTTGCTGATTTATTATTTCTTGGTCCCTTAAATAATCCCACTGCCAACTTTGGGATGGCTCCTACACCCTCACAAATCCTCAGTCATCCAAGAAGAAAGTTTTAGTGTGTTCTTTTGATTTTTACCGAGGCAGGTAAGTAGCATGGGGCTTTTCTGTACTGCCTGACAGACACCGTTTAGAGCAGGCTGCCCATGGTTCCCCTGGAAGCAGTCAAATCCTAGTTTGCCTTTGAGGTTTTATAAATTTTCAGAGAGGGTTTCTGGCCTTCTTCATCTGGCCAGTGTAGGTTCCACAGAACCATTGGTTTTGCTTTCCTTCCTGCCAGATCAAGTAAAGAAATAAAACTCCTTCAGGTAGAATATATGTCCAGACAGACTTCTTCCACAGCTGCTGACATGCCGCCCAGCTGGTCCTGAGAGTTTCTCTTTGTAAGAGCCTGGCTACTGCTGTCCCTGGGTCCTCCCAGGATCACACTGTAACCAGAGTAGTCAAGGTGAGGTTTTAGACAGGAACGGTGACGCCGAAGTATAGAATGAAGATAGGCCAAGAGTAGCAGCGTGTTTCCTTGGTGACATTCCACCCTGTCTTTTCTGCACATGTTTGAATGAGAGGGACGTGCACGATCCACTTAGAACAGTGCATAAGACATGCGTACAGTTCAAAGAGAAATGCCTGAGTGCACACCCAGCACCCACCACAGTCCTGGTACTGAAGAGTCCTCAGTGTGTCCTCTCCCCATCCTTAACTGCCCAGGGGCAACTACCGTACCTCATGTTGCTGAATAATTTTACCATCTGGGTGGGCAACCCTAAGCAATGTAGCAGTATTTAAGACAGTAGCAACCACAACCTAGCCGACTGAGGCGAAAGCTGTATTGCATTCTTCCTGAAGCCTTCCAGGAGAAGAGAAGTGAGCCACCTCTGGGTCTCTTGCTTTGGCTCTAGCTTCCCCAAGTTTTACACAAGCCCCTGTGGGGAAGTCAGTGAGCCAGCTTATGACAGTGAATCATGGGAAACTGTTTGCTGCTGTCTGGGTCTCTGGCAGAGTTGGAACACACAACCATGATTGGCCCCTGTCCATTAAGGCACAATAATTGTTCAGACATATGGCATCCACAGGGGATCTCTGTTTTTCCCTCTTGGCTTCCTCAGTGTGGAAACAGAATCATAATTCTGGGCATGAACTATAGGGTAGCAGTGGGTTTAATAAAAATGTGCTTTTTCTCTTTTTTTGTTGTTTTGTTTTTTTCTTGGTCACCCTGGCTTGCAGGATCTTAGCTCCCCAACCAGGGATTGAACCTGGGCCCTGGTAGGAAAAGCAGAGTCTTGACCACTGGACCACTGGGAAATTCCCATAAAAATGTGGTTTTAAGAAAGAAGAAAAAGGGGGGAGAGTCTTCATCCCCAGTTTCATGTACACCACCTAGGACAGGTGTTGAGAGTGGGAGGTCGACAGGAGGGCAGAGGTGCTCTCTGAATGGCCAGGTGGGCCTCAGTCGGACACACTGTGCTGCTCAGGAGGCACTGACGCAGCAGACCAGCGGCCTTTGTACGGTCAGCGTCTGCCTGCGTTGGATTAAAAAGGCACTAAGTGTATGTGTTCTTGAAACGGAGACCATCTGTAGGCTGTTGTTCAGATGGGCAAGGACCTGCTGCTGGGACTGGGCCGTGACAGGCATGAGACGTGTCCACGCCCTCTAAAGTGGCGGCCGGGGAGAGTTCCTGTCGGGTGGTCCCCCTGAGCCGGCTCTGTGAGGCTCCTGCTCCGCCTGTGCCGGTGGAGGAACGCGGGCTGGTGGTGTGTGATCAGTGCTGTGTTCTCTGTCCCTTCAGACTTCTGCTGGATGTGCTTAGGAGATTGGAAGACCCACGGCAGCGAGTACTATGAGTGCAGCCGATACAAGGAGAACCCGACATCGTCAACCAGAGCCAGCAAGCCCAGGCCAGGGAGGCCCTCAAGAAGTACTTGTTTTACTTTGAGAGGGTAGGCGTCCTCTCCTGCACCTGCTTCTCGAGGGTGGGCTTCTTCCACTTGGCCCTGCTGGGTGAAATTTCCAGTGACCGGTGGCCGCCGCGGCGCACGCACACTGGAGTCAGGGCGTGGAGCGCCGGCCGGGCCCGAGTGCTGCCTCCAGGTGCGGCTCTCAGCTCCCCGGGCACAGCCAGCAGGGAAGGGCTGGCCAGCCTTGTGTGATGCTGAGCTGTGAAGGATGAGGAAAGACCATCAGGTGGTCTTTGTCCATCCAGCGCCACGTTTGTTGTTTTGTCTTTAATTGAGGTATAACTGGCTTACAATGTTCTGTAACTTTCAGATGTACAATGTAGTGATTCAGAATTTTTAAGGGTTATGCTCCGTTTAGGCATTATAAAATACTGGTTACATTCCCTGTGCTGTTCAGGATATCCTTGTAGCTTATTTATTTTACACACAGTAGTTTGTATCTCTCAGCCCCCAGCCCCCATCTTGCCATGCCCCTCAATCCAGTGCTGTCTTAATAGTCAGATTCAGAGGGCAGTTTTTCCAGAAGCCCACAGAGCATGGGACCTTTGGTTTCTAAGCACAAGAGACCTGGGAGTACTTAGGTTTGCTTTCTCCTCGGGGCTAGAGTCCTGTTGCTCTAAGCAGGTAGAGTGATCTGGCAGGCAGATAGCAGCTCTAGACAGGGTTGGTAGTGTGGACTGAGGAAGCCCCCTCATGCGCTCCTGAGGACACAGCCCCCATCACCTGGACGAGGCTGTGGCCATTCTGAACAGCTTTTCAATCCCTGCACCTTCCTGGACGCCTGCAGCTTTCTCTCTCCTCTGACCCCACAGTGGGAAAACCACAACAAGAGCTTGCAGCTGGAGGCACAGACATACCAGCGGATTCATGAGAAGATCCAGGAGAGGGTCATGAATAACCTGGGGACCTGGATCGACTGGCAGTACCTCAGAATGCTGCCAAGCTCTTGGCCAAGGTTTGTGCCCCCTCAGTCTTCCCATCCCTCGTTCTCTGAGGCCCAGACCTCTGAGGGTGGGAGGCACTGTTGGGGGCAGGGCTCACCCCCTGTGAAGCCCCACATGTGCCTGCTCATGGATCCACATCTTCCTGGGCTGTGCCCACTGAGGACCCTGCCCTCCCCAGACGTCCAGGGCACTCAGTATTCCGGTGCCTCTGCCTGCGGGGACAGAACCACAGGGAAAACGAGAGCCCTTCTCTTCTTTTGTCCCATCCATGCATCACTCAGAGGAAAATAAGAGATTGTCTTTGGACAAGTATTGAGATAGATGTGTGGACTCTGAGGTCTGACTCAAGAGGGAAGAGCCGTTGAGGCAGCTGCTGGTAATTAATCCCAGTGTGGAGAGGAACCATGGGTGTTCTGTGACCATTTCTGTTTCAGTTTTTGCCATGTTGTCCCCCAGTTCATCTTGTATTCGCCTTGGCCTCACCTCTTTTAGGCCCATACCCGTAGAGCCAGGCTGATCTGCATGGTGGGGTGAGACCTCTGTCAGCAGTGTGAGGTCCATGGCGTAAGTGTCATGGACGCAGATCCCTTGTCTTCTGTTGCAGTGTCGATACACCCTGCAGTACACGTATCCATACGCCTACTACATGGAGTCCGGACCCAGGAAGAAGCTGGTAAGGGAAGCCGTCCTTGTGTTCTGCCCTCTTAGCTTCAGAGGGGCCTTCTCTGCCCGCACCTTGCAGGCAAGCAGGGACCAGACCTTTGGTGGCTGGGAGGACAAAATCAGAACAAAACTGGCCACTGGAAGATTTTGTTCCCCAGGCCCTAACTAGGCATTTCCAAAGTAGATCTCAGGTGCTGTCATTTTGTGTAATAGGAAGGCAGGTGTACTGAAGCCATTAACAGCTATGTTTTTTAGAGTGGCTGGCTGAAAATATCTGTGACCACTTGGGAACCAGTGCTTATGTTTTGGGAGGATACCCAGCATGCGTGTTCCTAAATACTGTGAGTTCATTTGCATCTTTGTGTAATTTTCATCTTAGATAGGGGTTTTTTTCCTCTTCAGTTAATAAGGTGATTCACACTGATTGTTCAAATGTTGAAAAAATTAGGAAAATATTTACATCATCCCCCCAGAAAGAAATGAGCACTGTTAGCATTTTCCAGCCTTTGAAAATTAGTAGTGTTTCTATAATCATGGTTATATATATAACATTTTTTGTTACAACAGTTTTTGCAGCTGTCATTATTCACCAGGCTGGAAAGTGCCATTTTTAAATAGGTGCATAGATGTCCCATTATATGGTCATACCATCATTTGGGGTGTTTATTCTTTCTGTTTTTCACTATCACAAATAAGACATTAGGAAACCTCTTTGTGCAAGAGGCATATACTTACTAAGTCAAACGATCTGAAAATTTTGAAGACACTTGATTTTCAGAAAGGCTGAAAAAAATGAAGTATTCAGGGAGCACAGGGTTAGTGAATGTCCACTTTGACTTGTTTTTGCAGCGGCCATTTCCCCGCATGTCGGGAGCATTCTCCTCCGTGGCTTCGGTCCTTCCCCTTTCTCTGGGGGTGCAGGGCGAGTACAGCCTGGCCACCTGGCTGTCCTCCGTGGGCAGCCATTGGATCGGCCTGTGGCTCTGGGTACAGGAAGTAGCACTGCCCTCTGAGGACAGCACCCGGCTGTCTGGAGCTCCTGCGAGCCTGAGGTGCTGCCTCTGCCCCTCCCATCTGCAGGCCCTGCCCTGGCTACCGTCCCCTCTCCTTTTGACCCTCCTGCTCTACCCATACAGTTTGAATACCAGCAGGCTCAGCTGGAGGCTGAGATCGAAAACCTGTCGTGGAAGGTGGAGCGGGCGGACAGCTATGACAGAGGGGTGAGTGACTGCTGTCCTCTAGGACCCTCTGGCAGGCAAGGGAGAGCTGCTGTGCTGATCTGTCCCACGGCGGCTGGCCTGGGGGCTGGCGGCTGCCGCTGAGAAGGGTGGGGAGGGCTGTGCTCCTGACGCCTCGGAGCCCGCGGGGGGGCGGCTTCAGCTAGCCAGTCCTCACGGGGCTGGGCCATGCAAGCCCGTGTCTTGTCTCCCTGGTGCAGGACTTAGAGAACCAGATGCACATAGCAGAGCAGCGGAGGAGGACGCTGCTGAAGGACTTCCACGACACCTAGGCTGGGGCTTGGGCGCGCCGCGCGAGGACGACGTGGCTGCGAGGTCTCCGGCTGCCGCGCTGCACGCTGCAGGCTCTCTGCCTCTCACGGCCCCAGGCAGCAGCCAGGACCCCACTCCTGAGAGACACTGGCCACACACCTCTTAGTCAATTTCTGGTTGTTTTTTTTTCCCCCTCCTCTTTTTGCTTTTTGTTTCCACCAGGGTCGAGGCCCCGTTAAATTGGCCTCTTCTCAGGACTGTCAGTTCCTTCTGGATAGTTGCTGGGAGGGAAGGAAAGTTTTTCTGAATGACTATTAATAGTATTAGATCATTACAACTTATGTAATTTTCAAAGGTTGTACAATTATACAAAAAAAAAAAAAACCAGGGGGCAAACAAACCATAGAATGACACAGAACCCTTTTAAAAAATAAACTGGCATTGGAGTGTTTTACCCTCTAGCTATTTTACTTAGAATACAACATACGCTGTCCGCCCCCCTTGCCTCAGGATGTCTGCTGCACAAGGGCCCCGGGTGATACTTGCTTTCCAGATTCACACGCCTTTGGCCACAGCTGGAGCCCCAAGGGAAGAGCATGGCTGTCAGATGGTGGAAAATGGGGTTGGCCTGTGTGACACCTTGGTGTGCAGAGAATCACGCCCGGCCTCCTGCCTGGTCCTTGTAGACCCTTCTGTGATCAGGGTACTGCCTCACCTTGGCAGTTAGGAGACAATACGGAACAGAATCTTGCCCCCGGTATCATCATGTCCAATGGCACTGCGTGTCTGTGGACTCATTTATCTTGAAAGTGAGCTTTACCTGGGCCTGGTCACTTAGGCTAAAGCCCACAGCAGAGCACGTAGGTGAGCTGTGGTCCTCCAGCCCGGGGGACGCGACTCAGCAGTTTTTTCTTTTGTTTCCTGAAGAGAGAGATCCACTTTCAAAGGGAATTATTCCCCCAAAGCCTTGTTTTACCTCAGCCCCTTCTTTTGTGCCAGTGTTCCATGGAGGGACCCCAACCAGGTTGATGCACAGCCGTACCTGATGCTGGCCTGCTGCGCTCTCCTCCTGGTGATTGTCAAGGTCACAGTTCAGCAGAGCCCTCCGTAGGGCTCTGGTCTGCCTGGCTCAGGGGCTGTGTCTACACAAATTGTTTTCGTGTTAACTGGGAGTGTGTGTCTCCATGACCTGCTCTGGGGGTGGGGTGTGCTTCCCCTCGCCTGGTTTCTGGTGTTGGAGGGCAACACCTCTGGGGTCTGGAGTCTGAGGCTGGTGGGGGGGTTCCTAATTTGTGGTCCCCACTCCTATACCAGGAGGCTGGCCAGGGAAAAGGCCAGTCTTTTCACAGTGCAAAGGAACAAGCAGTTTGCACGGTATCCTACTTGTCCTGAACCTGGTCCTGTGGGCCTTTCTGAAGTTACATCTGTGATTCCTGGGGTTCCTGCGGCTCTTGTTCAGGGCCTCCTTGACCTCCTGGAAGAGTTGCTTGGAAATCTGTGAATAAATACTGTGTTGGAAATTCTTTGATATTCCAACATTTTCACCTCAGTAATTCCCCCAGGTACCATGTTAGTTGCAGACTGCTCTTGGAAGACCGAGGACAGTTGTAACTCTTGGGGTCATGGGGTCCACGGTTGGCTGCAGGCCCCCTTTCTCCCCAGTCATGTTTTGCCTCTTCCTGTCATCGCCTGCAAGGAAGGGACCATGGGGTGGAATGAGAGGACAAGTGAGTATAACAGACGAACCCAGAATTGGACAGCGCTGAGCCAAACAAAGGAGGAGAGTGTCCACCTAGAGGTGGGGTATGACTGCTCTGTTGGCACATGGAAGATCGTAGCGTCTGGAATGTTCGCCTCTCCGTTGAGTCCTTTGGGTCACCACTGTGGCAGCAGCAGGACCTGAGTTGCAGCTCTGCACCTCAGCCCCCCCCCACCCCCGCGCGTTGTTTGCACTGTGTAACTGCCACACCGTGCACTTACAGCCAGCTGTGACCCCCAGCCTCCGCAGCTGCAAGAGGTTCTGTGCCAGGCCACAGCCTGCAGCCCTTGACCTGTGGAGAACTTCCTTCCGTGCCCCAAGTGGCTGTCTCTAGCTAACATCATCAGGAGCATGGAAAAGTTCAGGCAGAATGCTTCTGCCTTGCAAAGGAAGGCACAGTGTTTTCACAAATTTACCATATATCTTTGTTTTCTTCAAAGAAAAAGTTGAGGCAATGTCATCTGCTCAAAGTTGAGTGGTTTACTCAAAATAAACTGAAAGTTTCTGATTATAAAATTGCGTGTGGCATCTAGAGCTTATTTTGTTGGACAGTGGTTTCTCTAGTATCCTAAGGAGATTGATAAGATAGTCCCTAAGGGTGACTTGACTGACTGACTGGATGAAGCAATGTATGGCACACTGATGAAATCTGCCATTGGGTATAGAATCTTCAAGAGGAGAAGGTGGGCCTGCCCCACTGAGAAGACTAGAAAACCTACACTTTACTTTTCTGAGAGGAATTTGGAGGGGGAAGGGAACCTTAACAGGGTAAGGAGAAACCACCTGTGGGGACCGTGTGACTAATGTTGCTCTGGTCTGCATACCTCCGTGGTTGGGGGGGAGGTGTGTGGAGCAGAGCACGGGAAAAAAAGACCAAGCTTTGGTGTGTCCTCTCGCTTCCATATTTGGGCATAAGCTGAGTTTAACTTGCTTCCAAGACGTTTGACTCATGATAAAGTCCCTTTCTCCCTTTCCGAATGTGGCAGCGGTGAGGCAAGGAGTGTTCCGTGTGCACCTGCTGCGCTCCTGCAGATGACTGTTACCGGTGCTAAGGGTTCCTCCAGGAAGCCCTTTGTGGCCGCTCCAGACCCGGTCCCCTAGTCTATGGGACCCCGCACATCAGGCAGTTCCTAAAACCTGACTCCTGCAGACCTCCCTGGGAGGTTCACACCTACCGCAGAGTGACCTTCAAGGCGCTCTTGACCTGCACTGGCGAGCGTCAGTGTCGCCATCCCACACCATCATTTGCGCAGTAATCGGCCTCCAAGGCGCCCCAACCCGCCGCAGTACTGAGTCATATTTTGGCCCAGCCTCCTTGTTGCCACCCCACTCCGGGAGCGAGAAAATGCAGACCATACTTTTCCTGGAAGAGGGAAGTGCGTCTTAAAAAGGTGAAAAGTACCACTGGGGTTGCCAGTACCTGTGCATGTGCGTTTGTGGGGGGCGCGGCTTCTGCCCTGAGGAGTGTGCATCTCTGCCTGACAACAACCCACCTCAAGAAAGAGACCCTTTAGTGTGGATCGGGGTCCAGGGCCAGGAGACCTCTAGTGCACCGCGGGCGCGGCGTCCCCTGGCTCCCTCGCCCGGGGACGGCGGCGCGCGCAGGCTCCGCTGCCGTTGTCCTGGCGACGGCGCGGCGCGTGCGACCCAGCGGCCCCTCCCCTGGGTGCGCGCGCAGCCTGGGCGCCATGGCGGCGGCGGCAGGCCAGCGGTCGGAAGCGGCGAGACCGCAGTGGCCGCCACGGCATCACGAGCCGGCCGAGGCTGCGGCGGGGCTGGGCGACTGCGAGGACGCAGCGGTGCGGCCGCTGTGCAAGCCTCGCGGCATCTGCTCGCGCGCCTACTTCCTGGTGCTGATGGTGTTCGTGCACCTGTACCTGGGGAACGTGCTGGCGCTGCTGCTGTTCGTGCACTACAGCAACGGCGACGAGAGCAGCGGCCCCGGGCCCCAGCGCCGCGCCCAGGGCCCCGGGCCCGCGCCCACCCTGGCTCCGCTCACCCGGCTGGAGGGCATCAAGGTGAGGCCCTGCACCACCAAGCCCGAAGCGGCTGGCGCTCTTGCCGGGGCCGCTCCGCGCGCTGCCCGCGGCCTGCCGCGCGCACCCCCTCACTCGCCCCGCGCCGCTCCCCCGGCCCGGGCGCCTTCCCTCCTCCTCCTCGCTGCCCGCTGTGCCGCTTTCCCTTAGGTGGGGCATGAGCGCAAGACCAGCTGGTCGCCGACAGGGATCACTTCATCCGAACCCTCAGCCTCAAGCCGCTGCTCTTCGGTAAGTTCGCCGGGCGCCCCCCGGGAAGGGCCAGGGGCTGCGATTCGGTGGCTGCCTTCAGGCTCCTCTGACCACGTGACTTCTGTTTTGAAAATGGCTGCTTCAAAGTAGCCCTGTCTTTTCCACCCAGAGGTTGCCCCAAGTGCGGTACCCGCCCCCGCCTCCAAAATAGGGTGACAGGGTGACCTTTCCACACTCCCTTCTGTGACTTCTACTTTCTGCAGCTAATCCTTCCATCACAGGCCTGGGCTCTGTGACCCAGAAGCTAGTGCCTATAAACCTTTCATTGAAACTGTCTTTGGACCCTCTCCGAGGTGGTTAATTCTGTCACATTCTAGAATGGGGGAAAGGTTGGAGATACTGATAGCCAGATCCTAGCTGATATGAGGGGGAATTCCACTCCCAAAATGGGCCCTCCGGTCTGATAAGAAGCAAGCTGTCCAAATGTGGATGAGCTGGTGCCCCCAAAACCAGCCTTTGCTTTCTGCGCTCTGGGATTCTTCTTAGGGTGGCGTTTTTGTTCGGCCATTACAGGAGGCAGAGCCTTCCAGGGTGGCCTCACTGGGAACCGGCACCATAGCTCACATTTTCTGAGCTCTTGTTATGTGCTAGACTTCATGTGATCGTTTGGCTTAATTCTCACAACCCCCCTGTGAGGTGGGTGGAGATCCCACTGTCAGGCTAGAGCAGGTGAAAGTGAGGCACAGTGAGCCCCGCTTGCCTGCAGGCTCACACAGCCAGATCAGGGCGAAGCTGGGATTCAAACGAGGCAGGCTACCCCTGGTGTCTGCACTGTCGAGCCAGCGTGCTAGTTGTGAAGACTGTGGAAATCCTTCAGAGTCTAGTAGTATCAACAAGATGGGGGTCCCCGGACCTATGACCTTGCCCAGGACAGGTTTTCCCAGCCCCCATCCTGGGTATCCAGCCTCAGAGACACACTTACCTGCAGACCTGAGGTGTCCTGGCTCCTGGGGAGTGGAGTGGGTAAGGGTCTGTCGGGAGGGGACTGGGGACCGAAGCAGAGCATCTGAGCACCGCTCTTACCCCTGGGCAGAGGGCACTGGTTGGGGATTATCCCAGACCTGTGAGAATGATTTCACACGCACGCTGTTTGAGGGGAAGTAGTTAGGATGTGAGTCCTAAGGTGAGAGGGGCTCTCAATGATTGTTACTGTACAACGCTGAAGTCTGTGCAAAGCGCTGGTTGAGCTGCTGGGAACACAACATTGGACAAAATAGGAAAGCAAAAAGAACACCTGAAGCTGACATTCCAATGAGGAGACAGACTAAACAAACACATCTGGTGTGTGTCAGATGGGATAAGTGATCACAGACAAGTAAGGCAGAATTTCAGCTGGGGTTGAAACCCTGAGTATGGTGGCCAGGGTGGGCCTTCCTGAGAAAAATATTTGAGCAAAGACCTGCAGGAGCTGTGAGGTGAAGTTGTCAAGGAACAAGTGATCCAGGCAAAGGGAACAACCCTCCCCATTACTGCTACGCTGCCGTGAGACAGACACAATGAGGTGGGTGTGCTTTCTTCTCATCAGCCTTTATTGGACCTGTATATGCTTAATTCAGACATACGTTAGGTTAAGTGAACCATGAGACATAACCCCTAACCCCCTAACAGAGTTGCGTCCAAGTCCTACAAAGCCGAGAGTGAGAAGCCCAGACCTGAAGTCACCAAGAGTACATGACAAGAAGCAAAAGAGATTTGACCAAAGGTAACCTGATTCTGGTTAAGCCATCAAATGATGCGGCAGACACATTACAAAGGGCATGATTAGGAGAATCGGGCGGTTGCAGCAAGACCTTCCTGCCTCTGGTCCTTGTGTCCTCCGAATTTCCTACCCTACCTCTCAGTCTTGTGAAAGATGCCCCACATTTCACCCAGAAAGTCTGGGGGCTTTCTGCTTGGTGAAACGAGGCGAGACGAATGAAGAAGAGATCTGTGATCCGTGATTATGAGAAGTCCAGTTGCGAACAGGCCAGCCACAGGGGTGAGGGTGTCCAAGGAGAGGCAGTACCTGACTGCAGTGCTGAATGAACCCAAGGAAGGAAGCCTCACCCCAAGAAGGCACAGTGTCTGTTTTCTGGGCCTGTCTCTCTGTCCACTTGCTGTCGCCCTAAAGAGGCAGGCAGGGCCCAAGGAGAATGGGCCTGCTGTGCCCCACCATCAGGGACCCGAGACGCTCGGGCTCAAGGGATAGGTGTTCAGGGTGTAAACGGGCAAGGGGGCTGGGTTTTACCCCAGGGTGCCTCCACCTTTGTGGAACATTTCCTGTTTCCCACCTCTGTTCCTGGAGACATTTGGCAAATGGGACCTGGGCCACAGAAGGCCCACTCTTGAGTTCCTGGCAGATGCCTGCTTGACTGTGGTAGGCATTTCCCAAGGGTTCAGACCGTTGTCCTATTGGGAGGCGTTCCAATTCTGAGTCACCATCAACTTCTCTGCTTTCTCTCACGTGGCTTACTTCTCCCTCCGCCTCACACTTATTCTCTATTTAAACAGCAGATCAGATCTGCTCCCTTCATTAAAATCCTCCACGAGGCCCTCACTTCTCATCTCCCGCCACCCCCCTTTTCCTCACTCTCTGTTGATTCTCAGACTCTGAGCTCGCTGCTGCCTTGGTGCCCTTGCATGCGCTGTTCCCGCCACTGGAATGCTCAGGCTTGGTTCTCATGGAGGGTGCCTTCACCCCCATCAGGCCTCTGCTCAGGCCTCCCTTCCTCAGGGACCTCTCTCCACGTCAGACTGGCCTTAAGAGGTTTCCAGTCTCTCTGTTGCATCAGGCTGCTTGGTCTTCTGTATTTATTTGGCAATTGTGTCTGCCCCTAAAGGTGAGCTACATGTGTGGGGGGACCTGATTGGATTTGCTGTGTGTCCAGCGGCCACAGTCTACGACTGACAGTTACTGGTCAGCTGGAGGGCTTTACTGGGTGCCCTCGGTCTCTGCACAGAATGGCCGCCGCCACCACCCTGGGGAGGGGCCATCTGATTCAGCCCCTCTTCGAGAGCAGCAGGGGGCACTCCCAGTGGGCCAGCCAGAGTTTTACTCCACTTTCTTAACCATCTAAGGTAAACGAGTCATTGATAGCCTCCCACAAAGCACTGCGTTTTAAAACCATGGCCTCTTTATTGTAGGGTTTCCAGACATATCCTTTTTTCAGCTTAAAAAAACAATTCAGCAGCTACCTAAGACCACTGTGTTCTCTTGACAAGACGCTGGAAGCACAGAATTAGAGGAAGAATTTCGGGTATGTGTATGAGTGCAGGTTAGTGAGCAGCTGAACAGTTTTCTGCATGGACCCCCTGCCTCTGCTGTTCCACAGGCCTGTTGCTTGGCAGAACTGTGGACTCCGTAAAGGTCAGGAAGATATAACCAAGTCTCTCTGGGGCTTGACAAACAGCATTGTGCCTGGGTGAGCATCGCCCGGGGCTCCGCGCCTGCCCTCAGGCTCAGCATGGGGTGCTGGTGGCAGTAGCAGGCGTCAGCCAGGGCTCGGAGGTGCAGAAAGCTAGTTGTACCCGCCCGGCACGCGCAGCTGCCTGCCTTTTACCAGGCAGAGCACTGCTGGTTCAGGAAGGGGCCCCTTACTGTGACCACGGAAGTGGACTTCTGCCCTGCTCCTGCTGGTGTGGGCAAGCTTGAAGTGTCTCTGGACCCTGGTCTGCACATATTCCCGGAGGGCAGCAGCAAGAGGGGGTTTGTGTGCCCAGGGGAGCACATGGTTTGCGGGGCTCCTGCACAGGCTCTAGCTGACACGTCCCAGGCCCTCCCCACCTGGGTTGCCTCTGTTCTGGGCACTGATTATGCTGCCACGAGCACACAGCCAGCCGTAGATTGCAGTGGCCTCCACTCCAAGCACAGGCCATGGTGACTGGCCGATCCCTGCTCAGCACATAGGTCCCAGCATGCCTTGCGTGCAGGAGGCTGTGCACACATGTGGCATCCGGATGCAGCCAGCATTGCAGACCAGGCACCAGCTCCCCAGGGCAGGGTGGGCAGCAGGCCCACCCTCAGCACTCTAGCCCGGAGTCTGAGGGTCTTGGGGACCACCCACTGCACCGGGAGAGGCTGACCTTCACAGCTGGAGGGATCGGAGGGGCCGTGCGATGAGTCTGGCATCTCTGAGTACCCCTTCCTCCCCTGCAGCTGGTGAACTGCCCCCTCTTGTCTGATGCTTTCTGCTCTTGGAACAGGGTTCTGGCAAACGCCTGTCCTCCTGGATGTGGTTGTGTTTGCAAAGGCCCATACTTAGGAAGAGAACCAACTTCTTAGTTTTAAGCAGGCACAATATTTGGGCATGCCCCGTCTCTTTTGTCTTAGTGCCCAGCCAGGCGCTGTAATGAACGCACTTGAAAGGGATTGGAAGGGGTGCTGAACTCCAGGGGCTCACCAAAATCGCTAGTGCAGAGTCTGTCTAGGACCTCCTTGGACTAGCTGGTGTCCTGCAACCTGCAGTCTGTGCAGCCGGCGCGTGATACTGGGGGAGGGGTCGAGTAAGCCTCCTCTGGGCCCCGGGTGGAGGAGGGGAGCCGTCAGCAGAAGTTCCTCCCACTGTCCT
Organism: Aepyceros melampus; assembly: GCA_006408695.1. Classification (NCBI taxonomy): domain Eukaryota; kingdom Metazoa; phylum Chordata; class Mammalia; order Artiodactyla; family Bovidae; genus Aepyceros; species Aepyceros melampus. The sequence continues at coordinate 193,145 of SJXQ01010333.1, read as the reverse complement.
CCCTTCTTCCCACCAGAGACCCGTTTACCTGATCCTGGGGAGTTGTGATTTGAAAGGATGGATTTCAGCCCCTGGGGCCGAGCAAGGGTGAGACCAGGCAAGAGAAGCAATGCAGAGACTCTGGTGGGCAGCTTGGGCGGGAGCTGTTGGAGATGGCAGGCACAGAGGCTGTGGCTGGTGGGGAAGTGTCCGCAGGGCAGGATGGCTCACCAGGGGTGGCCGTGGCAGGCCGTGATGGGCATGCAGCTGGCTGTGGCATGGATACATGAACCTGTGAGGCAGAGACAGTGGGTACTTAGGACCCTGTGCCTGGATTCCAGGCTGAGGCCTCTGGGTGCTCCTGGCTGGAGGCCCAGCCAGACACTCCATGGTTGCTGAGCAACGACACCCTGGTTACCTAGCAACAGCCCTGCAGCTGGCCTTGCTCCTTTGCTTGCTGAAGTCTTAGCCCTCAGCCCCCGATCTCCCCTCCCAGCCTCACCCTCCCCTCACCCAAGCTGCTCTCCCCCTTTCCAGTGCACCCCAGCCTCCAGCTCCAGTGGATGCCAAGTGCCTGGGAGAGGGGTGCGGGGACACTCTGGGCCTTCACTCCTCACCTGGAGGGAGAAAGCAGGGCCCTCCCTCTCATCCTGAAGGGCCTGCTGGACCCTGCAGTTTCTGGCCAGGACTATGGTTGGCAAAGAGCAGAGGGACCCCATCCTCAGGTTCTGAAAGAGCCCATTCTTGCTGCTGAGGCTGCACCCTGAGGCTCTAGGCAGGGCCCTGCTGTGCAGAGAAGAAATGAGGGGGCTGCTGTTCCCAAGATAGGTGAGGCTGGGGAAGGGGAGTCAGTCCTGCAATCTCGGGACTCTGCCAGAGAAAAAGCCACCACGTGAGCCGTGGCTCCATCTCTTGGCAGGATCCTGTGGGCAGAGTTTGCACACCTCCCTGGAGAGGGTGGTCAGCCCCACACCCTAAAGCAGCCTGCTCACTGGCCCGGCCTCAACATTCAAGGGCCCTTGTTGATCTGTGGGTCCAGACCAAGGGTGCTCACCAAGGGTAGTCCCCTGCCCACGTCTCCTCTGCCCCTGGGCCTCTGCTCCTTCTCTACTGGCAACAGCCTGACCAAAGAGTCCTTCCTGTCCCTGTCCCCCCCCCCGCCCCAGGCACTGGTAGGCACATGGCAGTGAGTAGTGAAGAGCTACCCGAGCTGGCACCTGCTGGGGAGACGCCCCCCACCCTTACCTGGAAGCCCCTCCTCACCTGTCAAGACAAAGCGA
>SJXQ01010333.1:107479-191648 GCA_006408695.1 Aepyceros melampus | reverse complement strand
GTGGCCCCCCCCCCCCCCGGTCATCAGGGGCAACCAGCTGACTGGTGGACAGCCTCGGCCACCGTGTCATGGTCCAGCAAGCTGGGTACCCGCAACTCTGTGTAGCCAGTGCCCTGGGACAGCACCACGGCTTGAGGAATGGACTTGCGCTCTGCAGGGCCCCAGGGAGCCCCTGCCCCGCCATCACTGCACCGGCAGCCGCAGCCCTCGCTCTCTCACCCGCTTTCTCTGCCTTGGTCTCGGTGGACTGAGGTTGGGAACTTCATGGTGCTAATACCCACCCCCCAGGAGCCAGTGTTTGCCCAGCTCCCATGAGCTTAGACCCTCCTGGTTAGGTTGCATGTGCTGGCCTGAACTATTTGATTAGCACGTGGCAGGGGACTGTAGAGAGAGTGGCGTCTCCTTTGGGCCTGTGAATTACTGGCAGCTAATAAACTGAAGAAACCTGGGCTTGTGTTTTCTTTCTATGGTTTACTTTTCTTCTTTATTTATGTTTTAAAGCCATCGGGAGGTGACTCTGGATTAGCAGTTTGGTCTAACCCATTGTCCCGCAGCGCTCCGGGCCCAGTGCGTGGCTCACACCCTTTCTGGGTCCGCCAGGTTGAGGGGATCAAGCCGGCCGAGGGCAAGGGCTTGTATCCTGTCCTCGGTGTCGTTGGATCTGGGTCCCCTCCCTGTGGAAGCAGAATCAGGCTGTGAGCCTGGGTTTTGCAGGACCAGCCTGTGTCGCCCTGGCCAAGTCGCCAGTGGCTCTGTGCTTGGGGCTTCTCCGGGGAAGGAAGGGTGGATTTGTGGGGCCTGATTTTCTAGGACGAGGTTACAGATTACAGAGTTGATGACGTGCTTAGGACAGACTCAGGAGTCTGTGCTCCCTGAGTGATTACTGTTAAAAACGGCTCCAATCCTGCCTAAGTGGCTGTTTTCCATCCCCTTGGCAACAACTGGAACTTCCTGCTGAGCAAAGCCAGAGGAGCAGCAGGAGTTCTCGGGGGTCACAGTGGCAGCCCGGCTCTTTCTCCAGTTAGGTCCGGGTGGGCCTCTTGTGACCCGTCCAAGGAAAGCGTCTCTCCCAGGAACAAGAGAGTGAAGCGGGGCCCAGGTCCAGCCTCTGGAAGTGCTGGGATGTGGGCTTGCCAGGTGTGAGGTTTGCGATCCAGGCACCACTGAGCTGTTTGTGCTGCTGGGGTGGGGACATCCAGACACTGGAGCCAGGGCCCCGGCCTGAGTGGCCTTTACTCGGGCTTACAGGCATGGAAGGAGGCGTTCAGTACATGTTTGTTCCCAAAGCAGAGAACACCGGGGCATCTTCTCAGAGCATGTGCCAAAAACCCGAGTGACTCCCACTGACCTCCCAGCACTGGGCGGATGACCAGCACTCCCTTGTGCAGGAGAGTGGGGCAGAGTATGGGGTGGCAAGGGCAAGAGCATTGGACGTATTCACTTTGAACACTGCTGAAAAGCAACAATGAAAGCACAATCCTGCCAACAACCTCTCCCCTGCTTAAGGAGTGGAGGTCAGCCCTCCGGCCCTCAGGTCCACCCTGGAGCCTTTGGTCCCACCCCAAGGGATGGGGTTGGCCCACCCCCAGTGTAGCTCTGGCTCCCCTCTCAGGACTTCCCTGGAACACGTGTGTTCTCAGCGTCCAAGAGAGAGGCCCCGTGTCCCAACGCTGGCCAGCCTTTGCAGGACAACTTGACTTTGGCCTCCGAGTCCAGAGCAGATGTAAAGGGATGTGTGAGGTCCTCCTGGCTGGGTGACCGGCAGGGGACGGGACCCAGCCCAGGCACCCCGCAGACCGGAAGGCCCTTAGCCTCACCCCCTCCTCTCCTGGCAGAGATCCCCGGCTTCCTGAGCGACGAGGAGTGTCGTCTCGTCATCCACCTGGCGCAGATGAAGGGGCTGCAGCGCAGCCAGATCCTGCCCACCGAGGAGTACGAGGAAGCGATGGGCACAATGCAGATCAGCCCGCTGGACCTCTTCCAGCTGCTGGATCAGAACCACGATGGCCGCCTGCAGCTGCGTGAGGTGGGGGGCCTGGAGGAGCCCCCCGTCCAGGGTGGGAGTGCCCCTGGCTTGTCTTTCTAGTGGCCCGGTCACATGTGCTGCTCTGCCCCAGCCACAGGAGGCCGATGCCACCTAACCTTGGGCATGAGCCCTCCTTCCTTCCCAGAGGGCCCCCCGCTGCCCTGGGAGCCCCAGAGGATGGCAGGGGCATCTACTGGGGGCGATGGCACTCATTGCCACAGTGCCCGGGGTGCCATGCTGTCTGTGCTCTGGTTTCCTTGCCGCCACTGCTGGGAGCCCCACAGGACTCACTGTCGATGAGGCGGCAGCTCTGAGGAAGCCAGACATCTGCATGCCTCTCTGCGTGTCCCTCACACCCAGGCTTCTGAGAGAGGTCTTGGTGGGGTGTTGGCTCCCTTGCCTACACAGGGCGACTCACGGAGTCCGATCTTCCTCAGGGGCCCGGTGGACAGTCATCTCCCCACTGTGCCTCTTCCCTCTTCGTACCAGGCCCTGGCCTCACCCACCTCACCTAGGGTGTGTGGGTGGGACGCCGGCCTGGCCTCCCCTTTGCCTCCGATAAGCCAACATTCCTCCGGTGGAGCCACAGCTCCCCCAGGGCTGAGGATGCTCATGGCCCTCCACTGTCTGGACTGGGAGCCCAGGCCCTGGCTTTTGTCCTCACCCACGTCCTGTCACCTGAACCCTCTGCCCTCCAGAAAGAACAGGGCAGCTGCATGTGCCCTGGCGACTCGCCATCACCGGAGCCAGCCCCCTGAGGCACCATCTCGTGCTGTGTAGGTCCTGGCCCAGAACCGCCTGGGGAATGGACGGTGGATGACTCCAGAGAACATTCAGGAGATGTACTCTGCCATCAAGGCTGACCCTGACGGGGACGGTGAGCTCATATCTTGTCACCGCTGTGTCCTAGAGCCACCTCCTTCCCCCAGCCAGGTGGCGCCTAGGCCCAGCTGCTAGAGTAGCTGGAGGGGAGAAGGCTAGGGGCCAGCCGTGCCCTTGTCCTGGCAAGAGCCAGGAGCTAGACCCGCCTGCTCCCCCTTGGTGGCATCCAGAGGGCACCCTCTTGGCCTCATCGGGCAGCATCTGGGGTACAGGAGGTATGGCTACTGGCTGGCAGAGGGCAGAGCGGTGGAGCGCGAGTGAAAGAACAGTGAGGTCAGCTTGGCATCCGCCTATCTAGCCAGGCACATGGTCCCCGCCAGCTGACTGGTCTAACCAGTGTCCCCCTTGCCTGCCTCCTGCCCGCCTGGAGTCCTCTAACTGCCGGGGGTGGGTGTGGGCAGGAAAGCTGTCCTGGAAGCACCCTCCCCTTTGGTAATAGCCCCCAGGAAGTGTCTCAGGCGTAGTCATTTCCCTCATGCCCAAGTTCTGCACCAGTTGAGGAAAGAGGACTTGGAAGGATGACCTTCCAGTTGGTGAGCCCCGAGTGAAGAATCTGGCCCGGACCTGTGCCTGGAGAGGCAGCAGGCCACTCCCGCCCGTGTGTGCAGAGCTAGTGACACACTCGAGTGGCCCCACCCTCAGAGAAGCCCCAGCCAAAGCACGGGAGTGTGTCATTGGGGTCAACCAGGTAACTTGTAGCAAGGACACCAAGCCACTCTTCCAGAACCCCGAGAGGGTAGAGCCCAGCTTTGTGGGTTGAGCAGGAACAGGGGAGAGTGTTCTCACTGGGGAGAGCAGCCTGATTGTCTCTGCTGAGGGAGACTGTCTAGCAGGCAGGACTGAGACCGGAGGTCATGAAAGAACTGGGGAACGGTTCCAGCTTGCATCCTCCAGTGTGGAAGGCCGGGACAAAACCCAGCACTGAACACTCTCTTTCTTCACCCTCTACAGGACCGGAGGGTGGCCACCACGCTCTACAGAGCCAGGCTGGAGGGCCGAGGGCAGTCCTTGGCCCAGGGCCTTGGCCATACGGCCTAAGCTTCCTATGGAGAGCCTGCTCTGGCCAATCTCCCGGGGTTGGGCTTCACCCTTTTGGGGGCCAAATGAGGGTTTACACTGAGGACACGAACTTCTCTGGGTCTTCCTGTAGGGCCTGATGTGACAGAAGCCAACTTCATCTGACCCGATCCAGGTTGGGGGACAGGTGCACATGGCCCCCCAGTGCCTGAGGCCAGGGGTAGGTAGGAAGGTGCAGCCTCCCCACTCTGCCCTCCCCACACGGGCGTGGTGGGCATTGATGGGGGGGGCGGTGCCCTGTGCAGGAGTGCTGAGCCTGCAGGAGTTCTCCAACATGGACCTTCGCGACTTCCACAAGTACATGAGGAGCCACAGGGCGGAGTCCAGCCAGCTGGTGCGGAACAGCCATCACACGTGGCTCTACCAGGGCGAAGGTGCCCACCATGTCATGCGCGCCATCCGCCAGAGGTGAGCACCCGAGCCTGACCTCCGTGCTGCAGGGAGGAGACCTCGCAGGCCCCCACAGAGGTCCTTGGCTGGGACCAAGAGAACAGAGCTCAGGACTGGAACTCATCAGGAGACAGGCAATTAACAAAGGCAAATTAGCCCTAATGGTGGGCAAACAGTATACATGTGCGATTAGTACTAGATTGAATGTCTTCTGCTAACTAGAGAAATGATCTCTTAACTCTATCTGCAGGACGCCTGCCCTTGAGTAGCCAGGGGTTTTAGATAAACAGCATCTTCCTGGAGGGAGTGTCTCCCTCCCGGCTCCTAGGCTTAATGGAAATCTCATTTTTCCCAGCCAGTGGATGTCTCCGGTTCATTAGGAGTCACCCCTTCCTGCTCTTATAGGGCCAGCAGGGTGGCTTAAGGAGCTCAGAGGGGAAAAGGGGGCAGCACTCATGGCGGGCTCTCAACTCACCTGGCCAGCTCCTTCAGGGTGTCACCCTTGGCACGGGGCCGCCCAGCTGAATGCCCACTGCCCACCAGGGTGCTGCGCCTTACCCGCCTGTCACCCGAGATCGTGGAGCTCAGCGAGCCGCTTCAGGTCGTGCGGTATGGCGAGGGAGGCCACTACCATGCCCATGTGGACAGCGGGCCCGTGTACCCAGAGACCATCTGCTCCCACACCAAGCTGGTAGCCAATGAATCTGTACCCTTCGAGACCTCCTGCCGGCAAGTACTCCCACTAGGGGTGGCTCCCAGACCCGGCACCCCCCTGACACCAGCACAGCCCTGCCCTCTAGCCGTGCTCCTTGGTATGGGGCCAGGAGAATGCTGGGCATCCTGCTTGAGAATTCCCTCCACCACATGTCTCCCCCCGAGGGTGTCTATCAAGGGGCCTAAAAGGGGTGGTCGTCTGGCCTCAGCGGCCAGATCAAAGTACCCACAGACACTGCCCCTCACCCCCAGAGCCCTCAGGAAGGGGCAAGGCTGGACCCCTGATTCTTTCCACCCTCCTCCCCAGGTGGTTAATCCTGCCTGCACTGCTGGAGACCCCAGCTCCTCCCCTTGAAGCTGCATCCCCCTCTCCTGCCAAGGCATGGCGGCCGGTCCTCCCTCTTCATGCTCTGGCTCAGGCCCTTCTAGTCGCAGCCAGCTGTCTGCATGATTCTGCTGCTTCTGCTAGCTCAACTTTCCCAGCAGGCCCTCAGGCACGGTCACATAGTTTAGCTAAGTGCATGCACCTGTGATCTTGGCCACACCAAAAAACTGTGACACACAAAAAGAAACTGGGTTCGTGAGAAGTATGGACTAGGGACATTTGGTACAGACCTACCCTGTTGTCACTGATCCCAGCCTGCCCCTGCTGCCCCTGGGAACCTGGGCAGCTTATCCTGCCCACAGGTAAGCCCTTGGGAGCATCCATAGCTGGGGACCTGCTCAACAGCCCCCCTGCCTTACAGCTACATGACAGTGCTGTTTTATTTGAACAACGTCACCGGTGGGGGCGAGACTGTCTTCCCTGTAGCAGACAACAGAACCTATGATGAAATGGTAAGGGCCAACCGGGCTGTTCTCTGGTGGGATGGCAGGGCCTTGGGCAAACAAAAATAGTACATACGCTGCCAGACCTGGGATGAGGCCTCAACTATCCCCTGGGCACATCTGACTGGTTTCCCTTGAGCCACCTTTGGCTGCCTGGCCTTGGGCTCCTGGCCCTACAGTTCAGGTGGTTTGAAAACCCCACCACTCTGCCGCCCACAGAGTTGATTCAAGATGATGTTGACCTCCGTGACACTCGGAGGCACTGTGACAAGGGGAACCTGCGTGTCAAGCCCCGCCAGGGCACAGCTGTCTTCTGGTACAACTACCTGCCTGATGGGCAAGGTGAGAACCTTGGCCAGGTCAGGGCTACCTGGAGGGAGCTGCCTTCCTTTACCCAGCCCTGATTGCTACCCTGATGAGCTGGTTCTGGCAATCCCCCACCCCTTCATGTTTTCTGGTTTTTTTTTTTTTTTTTGCCCCTGCTGCCTCCCAAAGACCATCCTCAGTGACTTCAGCAGGCTGCACCCGTGCAGCCTCCTGGGTTATCTCGAACCCTGTGATTCTTTGATGTCCCAGCCTTTCAGCTCACTGGGGCTGAGGACACATGCCCCTTAGTAGCCCAGACTGGGAAGGGCTGTGGACAGGCCTTGCAGCAAGAAAGCTGATTTCAAAGGGCAGTGGTGTTGAAAAGGCATTCGTTGGAGACAAGATGCTGAGCCGCCAAGGAGGCCTTGGGGCCAGATGTTTGCCACAGAAAGTATGCACAGCTGGGCCCATCCTTGCCATGCACTTGGGCAATAGGAGGCCAAGCTCAGGCCAGCCAGCCCAGCCTAGATTCCCTCTGGTCCCCTCCCGTCCTCACACCATCCTCCTCTCCTAGGTTGGGTGGGCGACGTGGACGACTACTCGCTGCACGGGGGCTGCCTGGTCACGCGCGGCACTAAGTGGATCGCCAACAACTGGATCAACGTGGACCCCAGCCGGGCGCGGCAGGCGCTGTTCCAGCAGGAGATGGCGCGCCTGGCCCGCGAAGGTGGCGCCGACTCGCAGCCGGAGTGGGCCTTGGACCGGGCCTACCGCGACACGCGCGTGGAACTCTGAGGGGTGACCATCTCAGTCTCCAGCCGCAGGTCACCCTAAGTCGGGGGCCCTGCCGTCCCCCTGTCCAGCTGCAGGCTGAAGGCCTGGCCGATGTCTAGCCCTACCCCCGCCTCATGCCGCGATTAGGGCACAGTCCCTACATCATGTTATTTATTGTGTACAGACCCGTGCTTCCCGGACAAATAAAACTACGCGGCGTTGGAGCTGCGGGGCCGAGAGCCTCGGAGTAGGCTGTAGGTACAGGGGGCGGGGCGGGGCGCCGCGCCGCGGCCGGGGGGTGGGGCTTGTACGTCATGTGACGGGGGGCGATTCGGCCCGGCCAATCCCAGCCGGACGACATGGGGCGGAGGGCGGTCGTCATTGGACCTAGGCTGCGGCCGCCCCTGCCTCTGCTACCTGTTGCTACGGGCGCCGTAGAGCTGCAGCGCAGCAGCACGCGGGAAGGCTCGTCTCGCGAGAGCTCTGCTCCTTTCTTGGCCGTGGCAGCTGCAGCGGCTCGGGGGACCGCCATGGACGCTCACGAGGACTACGTTTGGCCGCGGGCAACCTCGGAGCTCATACTCCTCCCGGTCACGGGTCTGGAGTGCGTGGGGGAGCGGCTGTTGGCGGGTGAGTTGTGGTTCGAGGCGCGCGCTAGCGGAGAAGAAACCGAACGCTCGCCTGGGGAGGGGCCTTAAGAACAAAGGGATGCCCCGAGTAGGAGGAGGACGGGCGGCGGGCGGGAACCCACGGCTTGGCGGGGCTGAAGCGCAGCCTGAGGAGCCCAGGAAACAAAGAGCCGCGGTGGTTCCCGAGGCCTTTCAGAAACTGCAGGTGATGCGGAGAGGGCAGCTGGGGACGGCAGAAAGGTGCAGGGAAACGCGGTCGGCGTAGGGGCGGGGGAAGGGAATAAGAGACGCTTGTGGACGAGTCGGGCGGGGGCTTCATTCCAGCGAGGATGCGGGGGGAGCTCCGTGATGAAGCCCTCCGTGGGCGGGGCCAGGGTCTGGGGCGTGGCCTTTCGGGGGTGGGCCAAGCCCAGAAGGGGGTGTGGCCTCTCGAGTGTGAGAGAGGGGCGGGTGATGCTCTTCCCTAGATGGGGATGAAGAGCCTCTGAGCAGCATGGAGTCGCGGGAAACCCGAGGATGAGACCTTTCTGAGTAGGCCAGTGCTCGGGGAGGCGGAGCTGAGGCCCTTCCCGAGATGGTTGAGGTCCAGGAAATCCCGTCAGTGCCTCTTCTGAGGAGGGTCGGCTCGGGTAGCAGAGGACAGGGACCAGAGGCGACAGAGCCCCTTGGAGGGGTGGAGTCCGACTGGAAGCTACTACTAGGGACTTATGTTAGAGCTGCTGAGTTTAATAAGGGTCGCAAGGCAGGGCACTGGCTGGCAAGCCTTGAGTGAGCTGTTCTCAGTCCTAAGAGGGGTGGATGTATAGGGGTGGGAGATGAGGGCGGGGGATGACCCAGTTTTGATTTGCTTTGAAGGCTCTGGGAGCCCGAGGTTCCTACCATGAGCTAAACTAAGGCTCCTGGAGGAGGGAATAGGTAGGCAGAAAACTGAAGAACCAGAAGAGTAAACTCGGGGAAGACAGGATTTAAGACAGAATTTGCCACTTTATGGAAAAGAGGCAATTCTTGGGAGGATTTAGCAGGCAGAGCGAAAGGCTTGTCTAGGTGAAGAGGCTGGAGAAATGAGCAGAGACCAGTCCATTTCAGCCATCGATCTGACTTTTCCCTAGGGGCACAAAGCCCCAATTGGTGAAGCCCCACTGAGAAGTTTTAAGCAGGGGAATGGCTTGTGAAATTTAGTAAGCTTTTTAAAGTGAATTCACCTACTTCCATTATTTCCAAAGTGACTTTGCTATTGACAGTTCTCAAATCCCACCCCTGTGAACCTATAGCCTGAATTCCCAGCCCTGTTCTCATGTGAGTGCCAGGCTCAAGTGCACAAGGGCCTACGAATTGGAATACTCAGGCTGGTGTTCGAGCTCAGGCGGGGGAACATCAGCCACGCAGGTGCCCAAGCCCGAGAATCTGCCTTTCTCACCCCTCAAGCCAGCCTGGTTGATGCTGCACTTCATACATGTAGCATGTGTGTGTCTTTTTCTACCTTTATTGCCATCATTTGAGGCCATGCAGCTACGCCTCCCCAACCCCCTCAGTAGCATTCTCTCGAGCTCATCCTTGAACCTTTTGTTTCCTGTTCTAGCATGTTCCTCAAAGCTCGCGCTCATCTCGGGGGCCTCAAAATTGATGTTTCCTCTGGCAAGAAAGGTTCAAGCCTTCTCCTTCCTGGCTGCTCTCCCTTTGACTAACAACTGCTGATCCTTGATTGCCTCACCTAACTGTTAGGTTCTCAAATCGGCTTCCCCTGGCAGTTACCCAGTCTGGTTAGATTAGACCAGGGTTTCCCGGTCTCAGCAGTGTTGATTTGTTGGGTCATATCATGCTTTGTGTAAAGGGCTGTCTACACTGTAGGATGTAACTGCATCCTTAGCCTCCACTAGCTGCCAGTAGCACGCACAGCTCCCAGTTGTAACAACCTAAAATGTCCTCAGACATTGACACATGTCTTCTGGAGGAAAGTGTCCCTCTGTTGAGAACCACTAGAGTAGACTTTCCCATTTTGTATTCTGTTTTTTTTTTTTTTAATTTGGCTGCAGCGCACAGAGTGTTTGGTCTTCATTGCAGCTTGTGGGATCTAGTTCCCTGACCAGGGATAGAACCCCCCTGCATGGGGAGCGCACAGAGTCTTAGCCACTGAAACACTGGGGAAGTCCCTCCCTCGTTTTACATTCTTAAAGCATATAGTTCTTTCCTGGAACATATCAAAATGATAACTATGTAGTGTACCTGTGTGATACTGTTCTAGAGCTTAAATATTTATTTGGCTGTGTCAGGTCTTAGAAACAGACTGTTATATACAGTAGGTCCTTGTTGCATACCTGTTTTTTATATAGTAGTGTGTATATGTTAATGCCAAACTAATTTATCCCTTGCCTACCACATTTCCCCTTCAGTAACTACCATGTTTCACCTTCAGTTTCCATAAGTTGGTTTCTGAAACTTGTCAGTCTGTTTCTGTTTTGTAAGTAAATCTGTTGTGTGATAGTGTTTGACATCTGCCTAATCCACAGAAGCAGGGTTTTATTCACTACTTCAGCATATTGTTGTCTGGTTTATAATCAGTGTTAAGTTAAAAATAAAAAAGTTGTGGTTTTTTTTTTTGCTGACCACACTGCTTGCGAGATCTTAGTTCCCCAATGAGGAATGAAATCCAGGCCCCAGCAGTGAAAGCTCCAACTCCTAACCACTGGAATGCCAGGAATCTCTCAAAGAAGTGTTTATTGAATGTCAAAAGATTGAGATTGCAGGCTGGGAATAGCATGAGGGATTGCTACTGTCATCTCTAGTTAAGAGGTGATGTCCTGGACATCACAGTGGTCGATTGGATTTTTAAGCTCTTTAGAAAGTGAAATCTCCAGAACTTGGAGATAAGAGGTGGGCAGTTAAGAGGTGGGCTTCACAGTCTGGGGCTGGGGTTGGGCAGAGGACGATAATATTAGGGCATTGGGGTGAGGAGCATGGAGCACCCTTGAGGATGGGCTAGTAGATGAACGTGCCTGCCAGGCGGCAGCTGAGGCTCACAGGAGTGTCTGCCTCCAAACTGCGGGCTGTCTCTCCCCACTGTTACTGAATGTGCTCACATCTTCTGAGATACAGAGAAGCTCCTGGCAATCAGGAGGGGTTCTGCTGTGGCCCGAAGGTGGAATGCTTGAGTAATCAGTATGCCTGTTCCCTGGGGGAGGAGTTAGTGTGAAGAAGGTCAGTGAGGCCAAGGATTTGAGGACTAAAACTGAGGATTCTGGTCTGAAGCATGAGAAGTTCAGTGGGATGAGGAGGAGGTGGGAGTTTGACGAATTCATGGTTGAGCTGAGTGTCATGGGTAGCTGACTAGGGGCTCAGAGAGCGCTGAGGATAAACTGAACCTGAGAGCAAGCTCACACCTGCGGGACTGAGTGGCCTGACGCATCCATAAGCTACCTGCTGCGTAGCCCACTCGCTCCCTGCCCCTGCTGGGCCCTGAGCATTGGGGGTCTCTGACGCGGCTCTCCGCCCCTGTCCAGGTGAAGGGCCGGACGCCTTGGTCTACACCCTGGGCTTCGGTGGGCATCTGCGGATGATGAAGCGAGTGCAGAACCTGCTTGGCCACTATCTTATCCATGGGTTCCGAGTGCGACCAGAACCCGGCGAGACCTTGACTCGGAGGTCATGGTGGCGGCGTTTGGCAGCAAAGGCCTCCGAATCGTGAAAATGAGCTGGGGACAGGCCCGCTTCCGGGAGCTGTGGCGCTCCGGCCTGTGGACCATGTCCGATTGGATCTGGGATGCCCGTTGGCTCGAGGGGAACATTGCCTTGGCCCTGGGCCACAACTCGGTGGTGCTGTATGACCCCGTGGGAGGGTGCAGCCTGCAGGACGTACCCTGCAAGGACAGGTGCACCCTCTCCTCGGCCTGTCTGATCGGAGACACCTGGAAGGAGCTGACCGTAGTGGCTGGCGCTGTTTCCAACCAGCTCCTGGTCTGGTACCCAGCAGCTGCTCTAAAAGACGATAAGCCCGTAGCCCCCGACCGACGGGTCAGTGGGCACGTGGGAGTCATCTTCAGCATGTCTTACCTAGAAAGCAAGGGCTTATTGGCCACAGCTTCCGAGGATCGAAGCGTTCGCATCTGGAAGGTGGGTGACCTGCGAGTTCCTGGGGGCCGGGTCCAGAATATTGGGCACTGCTTTGGGCACAGTGCCCGTGTCTGGCAGGTCAAGCTCCTCGAGAATTACCTTATCAGTGCAGGAGAAGACTGTGTCTGCTTGGTGTGGAGCCATGAAGGCGAAATCCTCCAGGCCTTTCGGGGCCACCAGGGCCGTGGGATCCGAGCCCTAGCGGCCCATGAGAGGCAGGCCTGGGTGATCACTGGGGGTGATGACTCAGGCATCCGGCTGTGGCACCTGGTAGGGCGTGGGCACCCGGGTTCGGGGGTCTTCGCGCTCTCCTTCAAGTCTCACAGCAGACCAGGTGTCCTCAAGGCCGTGACGCTGGCTGGCTCGTGGCGAGTACTGGCCGTGACCGACACAGGGGCCCTGTACCTTTATGACCTCGAGGTCAAGTGCTGGGAGCAGCTGCTGGAGGACATGCGCTTTCAGTCCTACTGCCTCCTGGAGGCAGCCCCTGGTCCCGAGGGCTTCGGACTGTGTGCCCTGGCCAACGGGGAAGGGCGCGCAAGGTTGTCCCCATCAACACTCCGACTGCAGCTGTGGACCTGACCCTGTTCCCAGGGAAGGTGCACAGCCTGAGCTGGGCCTTGAGAGGCTACGAGGAGCTTCTGTTGCTGGCCTCGGGCCCCGGTGGCGTGGTGGCTTGCCTGGAGGTCTCTGCGGCGCCCTCTGGCAAGGCCATCTTCGTCAAGGAGCGTTGCCGCTACCTCCTGCCTCCAAGCAAGCAGAGGTGGCATACGTGCAGTGCCTTCCTCCCCCCAGGCGACTTCCTGGTGTGTGGGGACCGCCGGGGCTCTGTGCTGCTGTACCCTTCCCGACCAGAGCTGCTCAAGGATCTTGGGGTGGTGAGCAAGGTTGGGGCGATCACCTCCGCGTGCGGAGCAGGCAGTGGTGAGGGGGAGCCCTCCTCGGCTGAGTGGGGCCCTGTGTCCACCCTCCCTTCTCTGCACGGGAAACAGGGCGTGACCTCGGTCGCCTGCCACGGTGGCTATGTGTACACCACAGGGCGTGACGGCTCCTACTACCAGCTCTTGGTGCGAGGCGCGCAGCTCCAGCCAGTGCTGAGGCAAAAGCCCTGTCGGGGGATGAACTGGGTGGCTGGGGTCCGTATGGTGGCCGACGGGAGCATGGTCATCCTGGGTTTCCACGCCAATGAGTTCGTGGTGTGGAGCCCCCGATCGCATGAGAAGCTGCATGTCATCAATTGTGGTGGAGGGCACCGCTCCTGGGCCTTCTCTGACACCGAGGCGGCGATGGCCTTCGCCTACCTCAAGGATGGCGATGTGATGCTCTACCGCGCTCTGGGTGGCTGCATGCGGCCACACGTGATTCTCCGGGAGAGCCTGCACGGCCGGGAGATCACTTGTGTAAAGCGTGTGGGCAGCATCAGCCTGGGGCCTGAGTCTGGGGCGCCCAGCTTCCTGCAGCCTGACCACCCGGAGCCCGGCGAGCCTGTCGAGCCTGGCAGTGAGGGCCCCGGCCTGATTGACATCGTGATCACATGCAGCGAGGATACCACCATCTGTGCCTGGCGCTCCCCACGGCCACGGGCTCGGCCCACGCGCTTACAGCGGTCTGTAACCACATCTCCTCGGTGCGTGCGGTGGCTGTGTGGGGTGTGGGCACCCCAGGCGGCCCTCAGGACCCTCAGCCAGGCCTGACCGCCCATGTGGTGTCCGCGGGGGGCAGGGCTGAGATGCACTGCTTCACAATCATGGTCACCCCAGACCCCAGCCCCCCAAGCCGTCTGGCCTGCCACGTCATGCACCTTTCATCACACCGGCTAGACGAGTACTGGGACCGGCAGCGCCACCGGCACCGGATGGTCAAGGTGGACCCTGAGACCAGGTGAGGCGCACTGCCCGACAGCAGCGAGGGCTGGGCGCGCCAGGCCAGGCTCTGAGCGGCCTGTCTCTGTCCCTGCAGGTACATGTCCCTAGCTGTGTGTGAGCTGGACCGGCCTGGCCTTGGCCCGCTTGTGGCTGCCGCCTGTAGTGATGGGGCAGTGAGGTGAGTGTAAAGCATTGGTCCCCAACCTTTTTGGCACCAGGGGCCAGTTCATTTTTCCACAGTGGGTTGGGGGAATGGATGGGGGTGAGATAGTTCTGGTTTTGCCTGCTATTCACCTCCTGCTTCCTGGTCTGGTTCCCAACAGGTCACAAACCAATACTGGTCGGTGGCACAGGGGCTGGGGCATCTTAGTGTATAGGACTCAAGGAGCCTGGAGGCAAAGGAGAGGGTGTAGAGATGTTCAGAGTGGCTTCTGAGCTGGACTGCCCCCCGCCCCCAGGCTCTTCCTCTTGCAGGACTCTGGGCGGCGACTGCAGCTGCTGGCTGAAACCTTCCACCACAAGCGCTGTGTCCTCAAGGTGCACTCCTTCACACACGAGGCACCCAATCAGCGGCGGTGAGACGGCCTGTGTGGCGGTCCCACATGGGCTGGGGGGGCTCCTGTTGCTTTCCATTCCCCTCACCAGCTGCTCTCTGGTTTCCAGGAGGCTGTTCCTGTGCAGTGCGGCTACCGACGGCAGCTTGGCCTTCTGGGACCTACCACCATGCTGGACCAAGGCTCTCCTGCCCTGGAGGCTGCAGCGGACCCTGCGCTGCCCTGCCGTGAGTAGCCACACTGCCACTGTGGCTGCCTCCCCGCCCCGCACGCACTCAGCTGTGTGTCAGGCTGGGTCCTAACTGTCCTCTCCTCTTTCTCTAGAGCTGGGCAGCCCCTGCCTGACTGTGCAGGCTCACAGCTGTGGAGTCAATAGCCTGCACACCCTGCCCACCCGTGAGGGCCACCTTGTGGCCAGTGGCAGTGAGGACGGCTCCCTCCACGTCTTTGTGCTTGCCGTGGAGATGCCGGAGCTGGAGGAGGCTGTGGGGGCTGCCGAGCTGCTGCCCCAGCTGCAAGTGCTGGAGGAGTACTCCGTCCCCTGTGCACACGCTGCCCACGTGACAGGCCTCCAGATCTTAAGCCCCAGTCTCATGGTCTCAGCCTCCATCGACCAACGGCTGACCTTCTGGCGTTTGGGGCATGGTGAACCCACCTTTATGAACAGCACGGTGTACCATGTAGCAGATGTGGCCGACATGGACTGCTGGCCTGTGAGCCCAGAGTTTGGCCACCGTTGTGCTCTGGGGGGCCAGGGCCTTGAGGTCTACAACTGGTACGACTAAGACATCCCGCGGTGGCCGGCACGCTGGGCATGGGGCCTGCTCACAGACAGAGTGACTGTCTGTGCCCATGCCTGGTGCGCCCAGAGGGGAGGAAGAGGCAGCCGCGGGTTCCTGACTTCAGAGCAGGAGCTGAAGGTGAGTAGGATGCCACCTGGACAGACAAGAATAGGCC
Source organism: Aepyceros melampus (assembly GCA_006408695.1). Lineage (NCBI taxonomy): Eukaryota > Metazoa > Chordata > Mammalia > Artiodactyla > Bovidae > Aepyceros > Aepyceros melampus. The sequence continues at coordinate 176,539 of SJXQ01010333.1, read as the reverse complement.
CCACTCCCCACCAGGGGACAAAACCTTGTCACATAATTTATTTTGGCTCCAGATCGTTTAAAAAAAAAAAAAATCCAGATTCCGCCTCCCCCCCTCACAACCCCTTTCAGTTGCTGATTTTGTGGACATTCCTGGATCCTAAGGCCTCCTTGGCCTTAAATGTGACTCAGCGGAGGGAGACCCAGCATGGCCAACCCAGCGTGGAGCACTTCTCGCACGGCCCGCAGAGCTGCAGACGGGCAAACATCTGACCAAACAGGTGTGGCCGAGGCTCCTGGAGGAGAGGTGGAGGCCGCTGGTCTCATCCTTTGCTTTCCCGGCACCACCCGCCCGCATCTGCCCTTTTGCTCTGCACTTACTCCTAGAATGTGTACCCGGTTATAGTATGAGCTGAAATCCATGCTGAGCTGGACCAGGAACTTGCACACCTAGAGACAGAGACCAAACTGAGTCCCTGGCCCACCCCTCCTTTTGTCCCCAGATCAGAATAAAGAATAGTGTGTGCAGTGTGTCCTGCTCTTCTGTCCTCACCGTCTCTGTGCGCGCAGCGATGTGAAGCCCTGGGGTGGTGCAGGGCAAGGTCAGAGCTGCTGTCTGCCTCAGCAGGTCTGGGAAGGGGAGGATGCTGTTGAAGAGTAGCAACCACTCACCCTGTGGGGGAGAAGGGCGCTGGGAGGGAAAGGCCCGAGCTTCCTACACATGCCAGCTACCCAGGAGGGGCGCTCACCTCATCACGCAGCAGGGAGAAGTCTAGGCTGCTCACAGGCGGGAAGGTGGGGTACAGACCTTGTTCCACGCTGCACGTGTAACCCTCAAAGAGGGTGGCGAGACGTGCGCAGTTATACATGACGAAGGTGCCGCTTTTGCTGCCCTTGGTGGAAATGCTGCTGTCAGCCAGGAGAAGCTGAGGAATAAAGGCACAGCTGCACAGGGAGGAGCGCCACCGCACACCCTGTCCCCCAACCCCAATCCCAACCCCCAGCCCTGGTCCGGCAAGATGCCCCGGCTCACCTGACTCTGGGGGGCTGTGCTGAGCATCTCAAATTTAACGGTCGCCACAGACAGAACCCTGAAGATTTCCGTCCACGCTGGGTCTGAGAGAGTACGGATCAGTCAGTCTCTGCAGACAGAGAACAAGGGGCATGTGTGCAAATGAAACCCCCTACCAGAAGCACAAGCAGGGTCTCCCAGGTGTACCTTGTTCCAGGTCCTTGCCATGCTTCAGTGATGACAGCTTGCACACCTGGGCAGCCGGAGCCTGCATTGAGAAGAGAATGAGAGAAGGACTGGTGGACAGGATCCCCCCACCTCCACTGGCCTGGATCGGTGGCCTGCCTTCCAGCCTCACTCACTCGTAGTACTCGGGGGCAGTCAGGGTGCTGGGCACACCAGCCACTTTCACTGGGCCACAGACCAGGTGCTTCTGTCAGGAAGACAGCAGGGGTCAGCCGCTGATGATACCCTCCAAGAACCTAAATGTGTTCCTGGACGCTCCCAGCTTCTGATCTTAAGACCTCTGTCTCAAGTCCAGAGCCCTCTCCTAGCATGTACTGCATGTGCCTAAGGTCCCCCTCAAGGTCAGGTGCCACCTTCTGGACCCATCAGCTAACAAGTGGGTTTCAAGGAGTCATCTGAGGTTGCTGTGGGGAGGTTACCATCACTAACCTACCTGTGTGAGAGGAGCCTGACGATCCAGCTTCCACCAAAGCAGGTCCAACTTTTGTTGCTGGAACTCCTCCTCACAGCTCACTACGTGTAGGACTACCGAGCTATCTGCACCCGCATCTGGGGCCGCAGCCTGTGGGGCACGACAGTCACTGTGGGGGACACACTACAACTCGTTTGCCAGAAGCATGCCAGGGTGGGGCGGCAGTCACTAACCAGGCCTAGGGAGCTGCCCTCGGCCCCAGCCTGCACAGCTTCCTGCAGCTCGGCCAGCAGAGAGAGCAGATCCTCTGTCACTGGGGAGAGAACGCACGGCTGAGGCTGGCCGGGGAGTGCGGGGGTGGCGGCGTCCCTACTTTCTGGCCCCTAGGATCCCGGGCCTACCCAGACAGCTGTCCACACTGGGGTCATAGCCAGCTGTGCGTCCCCGTTCCTCCATTAGTTCCTTCAGGCACACTCGACCCAGGGTGCCAGGGGGCAGGGCTCCAGCCTCACGGGCAGGGGAGAGCTCTGCAATCGCGCGATTCCTCAGGGCTTCGGTCGCGGCTTTCTCTGAGACCTCGGGCCAGTCCACCCGCAGCTGCCGCAGGAAGGTCGGCATGTGCGGTCCCGCACAGCGGGGACTCGGCGCACACTCACCCTGCGAAGCGAGACGGCCGCTCAGCCTGAGCACCTGGCTCAGCTCGCTCCGACTTCCCACTCGCAGCGCGCGGACTGCCCCCGCCCGAAGCCATCGCGCACCTTCGTTCTGGGCCCGCGCCCTCACTCACCTGTGAGCTTGCAGAATTCGCGCCAGGTGGTCGGCCACGAGCACAGCACGGAGCTGGCTCAGGCGGAGGGTACTGGGGCTGCCGCGCAGCGCCGGGCAGTGCAGGACGACGCGCGGGGTAGGGGCGGCGGGGGCGGAGGGCGCGGCATAGGCGGCCACGGAACAGAGCACGCGCTCGAAGACTGCGGACCGCTGCAGCTGAAGCGCCAGCCCCGCGGGGGTCGGCGCGCAGCACAGCACCGGAGCCACGCCCGGACCCTGTAGGCCAACGATGGCGTGAACCACGCCCTCGGGCACCTGCGGGAAGCCAGGCAGGTGAGCGGGCCGCTGCACTCCCACCTGCCTCCGGCCCACGTCCCCGCCTTGCGCGCGCCTACCTGGTCGTCCCCAAAGCGCGCCTGCAGTGCGCGGCGCGGTGCCAAGAAGTCTCGGGCACGCAGGTGGCGGGCGTGCGTCTCCTTGAACCACACTGGGCCGCCAGGACCCAAGGCCGAGTTCAGGGCTCCCAGCGTCTCCTCTACCCCGAGGCGCATGGCTACCGGAAGGGGCAGGCGGGACAGGAAGCAAAACTTCGAGGCGGGATTTCCGGGAAGGCCAATTGGTTGGAGCGGGGAAGTGGCAGGGACTCCTGAGTGGACGGGAGACAGTTGCTTTCGCTGCCTGGCCCTAGCCCTACCGCCGTGTGGTCCACCTGACTGGTCAGGACTAGGGTAAGAAATCTCGGGGTCTGCTCCGGAGTTAGGGCTCTCTCGCTGTTGCCCGCAGTAGCAACAAGGGAAAGAATCCACACAATCCGGTGGAGCCCAGGCAGGGTTGTCTCTCTTACATTTATGTATTTGTATAACGTTTCATTTCCTCCAGTACACACGATCAATGGAGAAGGAAATAGCAACCCGCTCGTTTTCTTGGGAGGAGAATCCCCATGGACAGCGGAGCTGGCGGGCCACAGTCCATGGGGTCACAAACAGTCGGACACGACTAGTGACTAAGCGCACATGATCAAAACGCCTGAAGCTACAAGTGGATTCTGAAATAAGGGCAGGTAGCCTAAGAGCCACGTTCACGACCTACTGAAAAAAAAGACATTTTTAAAGGGAATTTGTGGTCTTCAGTTTCAGGTTATTTGCAAGCATTCCCTCCTTTTGAGATAGGGGTTGTCTGTTACTCCTCGTGTGTCCACTCTGATAGAATTGGCGGTTTTCTTCTCTTGAATCTTGAATAATTAGAACCATCATAATAGTTTCCAGAAGCCTTTAATGCTTCTCCTTTAACCTACTGTACTGTAACAAGGACCCTCCCATTTCCTGGTTTAGACTGCCATCCTTTGTGGGTCAGATAAACAACGTGGCCTGAAAAGACCCAGCTGAAGGACAGTTCTCTGAGCGTCCAGTTCCTCTACCAACTCTCGCCTCCTTCCCGTCAGGGCTGCTCAATGTCTTCTCTTAACCCTTGCTCTCTCTTTTCTTAATAGGGATGGAACGTGAGGCACTAGAGCGCTGTGCAGCAGAGCACTGACCACCCCCTGATCTCTGCCCCGGAGCAGTGAGTAAACAGAGCTCAGAATACAGAGGAACCTAGGGGCAGGAAAAGCTTGGCAAGAACCCCTTCTGGGCTAGGGCTGCAAGGCCCCACTGGGAAGCTCCAAAAGAGCACTGGGCGGACACGACATTCCCGATGGCTTCTTGGGTGCCAACTCAACGGGAGTGATCGTGTCATTCCAAAGCGCTTTCCGTGCCTCACGAGCAAGACCAGGGGATGGCTGCTAACAGGACTGGAAGTCTGGAGGCCAAGCTGGGGACTTCAGCTACTCTAAGTGCATTAAGACCGTTGAGGGTGGTTTTACCCCAGGAAGTGAAGGGCTATCTTTAGCGAGCTGCGGGCTAGGCGGCCCTGTGGGACTCACCGCCATTTGCAGCCCTATCCGGAGGCCCTGGGTCCTCCCTCCCTTGCCAGTGCTATCTCGGGCTCCAAAGGTGGCCACCGCCTCGGTTCTCTGACGTCTACGCCTGTCACTTCCAGCCTGAGGGCACACCTGAGAAAGAGACAGAAACCAGTGCGACCCAATAAAGTATGTCTGGGGGTCAGGGGCTAGCCCACCACACCTCAGTCAGGACGCTGCTCAGGCAGGAGAGCAGGGAACGAAATCCAAGCGCAGCTGGAATGCTCTGGAGACAACAGCTGCTTTTGGGATTCCGTTGCCCGCTGTCCAGCCATGGCGGGGCGGGAAGAGCGGGAGGGCGGTTTGAGAGGATTATCCTTCTCCCTAGGGAAATTAAAACGCACCATTCCTATCCCAGGAGGCGGACCCAGGAGTAGACGGTGAAACCAAGACGAATGGGAAAAAGCCGCTCACCTAGGCCCCCAAACAACAGGTGTGGTGGTGGGGGCCTTCCCTGGGACCAGGTCTCGATTCGGATTAGATCCGCAGGGTACAGTTAGCCCTGTTGGTCCCATGCCGTCAGGGCCACTGTAGTGACGCCGGTGGGGCGGGCTTCGGGATCAGCCAAGAGGGAAGCGCGCCCGTGGGGTCGGAGAGGAAGTAAACCCTCCTCGGGGACTCCCCTGCACCCGGGGCCCTTTGTCCGGTGACGCTGCCAGTACCACGAGCGCTAGAGGCCCAGTGGGCCCGCACTGCAGCGACGGGAATCCCGGAAACCCATTGAGACCGTCCTCTGTTGTGCCGAGCCTCCCGCCTGCCCGGCCCAGCGGGTAAGAGACGCGGCAACGTGCCCCTGAGGCCAACACACGGTGGGCGCGCGGAGATGCTGGAACCTGCGCGGGTGCCAGCGATTCTCACGCCAGTAGGCCTTCTGATTGGGCTCAAGACGCAGGTCACGGGATTCTCGGAGCGCGAGCGAAGTGCGTGACAACAGGGCGAGGCTCCAACCGCTGTCTACTTCACCGCCGGTCCGGTCTGGCCGGGTAGTCGCGACGAGCTGCTTGAAGTTCCCAACTAACGCGTCCTCTTCCGCTTGCTCGGGCCGCAGAGTCGGAGCCATTTTAAGGCGAAACCCCCAGCCACGCCCCCTCGGGCTCCGGAGAGGCCAATCCAGGCGCAGCCACGCCCCGTGCGGCTCGCGGCCGCGACGCCAACGGTCGCGCGGGTGACGGTTAGGGAGGGGCGGGACTCGGGGGGCGAGAGACGGAAACCTGAGCTGCACGCCCCGCCCTCGGAACCCGAAGCTCTAAAGCCAGGATTAGAGGCTAGGGGGTGTGGGCGGGCGCCACGCCCAGGCCAGGTGTGCGCGACTCCGACAGGTGCTCGGCCGCCCTCCGCCGGCCCTGGGAGCCCGGCGTAATAATGGCTGAGAGCTGGGGGCCAGGCAGTGCCCTGCGGCCGGCCGCGCCTCCAGGTGTCCGGCTCTCCCAGGGCGGCCTGCGGGCGCCCGAGGCGGGGAGGACAGCAGGTGCTGACACCGGAGCCGCGCTGGGGGACGCGGCCTCCTGGGACCGAGGCCCCTGACCCGCTCCCTCCCTTCTCCCGCGCTGGGCCGGCCGAGCCGCGCGGTGTCCTCCGCGACGCTGGGGGCGCTGCAGCCGCGCTGGGCTGGGGGACGCCGCGACCCCGTTGACCCTGCGCCAGCCTCCCTGAGTGCCGGTTCGCCATGGCCGCAGCGTTACAGCTTCGTTACCTGTACCGCGCGCGACCCGCGCTTCGCTGTCCGCCCGCGGAGCTGCCATGGTGAGCCCGGACGCGGTGTTCCTGACCACCCGCCCCACGGCCAGCCATTCCCGGCCCCTTGACAATACCTCTCCGCAGGGCTCCGCGGCGGGGACATCGGCTCATGCCGGCGGATGACGAGCTGTATCAACGGACGCGCATCTCACTGCTGCAGCGCGAGTCCCCGCTCGCCATGTACATCGACAGCTACAGCAGCCGGGGCTTCGTAGTCAACGGGAATCGCGTGTTTGGACCCTGTGCGCTCTCCCACAGTCGATGGTGCAGTGGAACGTGAGCGCCTCCCTACAGTGAGGAAACCGAGAGCCGGAGTCACGGGCCTGCCTGTCCCTAGCAAACCTGGCTTTTCGTTCATCCCGCTCTGGAGCAGGTAGAGGGTCTCTGGGAAAACCTACGTGGCCTTATATTTAACTTGCCCCCTCCCCACACAGGTAGGTTCCTACCAGGACATCACCGAGGAAAGCTTCTCTCTCTTTTGGATGCTGGAGCCCCGGATAGGTATTGGAGGAGGGGAGGGCTGAAGTGCTGAGCCCAGAAAGGCACCCTCTCGACCGAGCTTCTTGTAGACTAGCCGAGCCTATCCTTTCCTAGAGATTGTTGTGGTGGGCACTGGAGACCGGACTGAGCGGCTGCAGCCCCACGTGCTGCGAGCCATGAGGCAGAGGGGCATCGCGGTGGAGGTGCAGGACACAGTACGTCCGGGACTGGGGGACTTGGAGGGGAGCCCAGGCCGAGCCCTGGGCCGGCTGACGCTAGCTTTCTCTTTGCAGCCCAATGCCTGTGCCACTTTCAACTTCCTCTGTCATGAAGGCCGAGTGACAGGAGCTGCTCTCATTCCCCCACCTGGAGGGACTGCACTCACATCTCAGGCCCAAGCTGCAGAATGAACCACCAGAACTTAACCTGACTTGTCCAGGAGGGCCTTGTCACCTTCTGCAGAATGCAGCAGTGCCCTCAGCTTTCACTAGCTCCTCCCCTTTGGCACTGTAAGACTTGTTTTGCTTACCAGCAAATTACTATTTTAAGCCACTTGTCTGATTTTCTACTAGCTGTGTTGCTGGCCAGGAGCTGTTGTCTCAATGGGTTCTTGGAGGGGGTTGTGAACGAACTAGGGGGGTCATGGCTTGGCCTCTTGAGAGGCCAGGGGGCAATATAGGCATCTGCTCTAAACTGTAGGTCTGTCTACTGGCTCACATACAGATTTGAGGGGACCTCTGTGCTTCCTCCATGATGTCCCTTAGAGACTTACATTAGAGAATACGTGAAAAGAAAAGTGTTAGCCACTTCGTTGTGTCCAACTCTTTGTGACCCCATGGACTGCAGCCCACCAGGTTCCTCTGTCCATGGAATTCTCCAGGCAAGAATACCTGGAGTGGGTTGTCATTTCCTTCTCCAGGGGCTCTTCCCCACCCAGGGATAAAACCTGGGTCTTCCACATTGCAGGCAGACTCTTTATCAACTAAGCCATTAGGGAAGGTTCAGAGTATGTGGGTCTAAACCTGGTCCCATGTGGCCAAACTTTGGGCTAGCAGGAGGTCCTGTGGATGCCAGTCCAAAGCCCCATGGACTTTTCCATGACCCTTTGTAAATACCCACAGTCAGATTCTCAGTGTGAAACCAAACTTGGGGGCTAGAGCTGGTCTGAACTGTCTTTTGAGCTACCCTAGGAGGAGCTTTTTGAATCTAGTTAGCAACCCCCACTTCCAGCTCCTTAGAGCATCCTTGTCTCAAGGCCAGAGGCTTTCTGTGGAAGGATAGTATTGTGTGTTTCTGTGTCTGTGACAGCAGCAGCTGCAGAGCCCGACCTGCTTGTTGACCTCAAAGATCAGGCATCACTTTTTTTCAAACTTTTATTGAAAAATCGACGGGGTGTGCTGTATAATCCCTTTTCAGAAAAGACGCTTCTCATACCTGTTGGCAGAAGAACCAGCTGTGAAATGAGAGCAGGAGGATGGAGGCAGGGGAGAGACCTCTATCCCAAGGACAGAGGAGTAGAGAGGGTTGCCACTTACGAATGGAGGCTGTGGACACCACCTTCCACCTGGGCTGAGGATGTTCTCTTCTCAAACTTGAGCTCCCCAGAATACATCATGGCTCTGAAGAGGGGCAGATGTCAGATGTGGACAGCCGGCCCTGGGCCAGCCCCTCTACCCACGGTCCCAGCTCCTTAAGCTTACCGGACTTGGGTCAGACTCTTAGCACCAATGTCCTGGCAGGAGTGCTGGATGCCAGCAATCAGGTAGGGAACAAATTTGTGGATGGACCCTTTATCCTGAACAGCCCCGGACACCCCTGGGCCACCTTGATTTTGTCTGCTTCACTGCAAGGAGAGGCAGGGAAACACGGGCAAAGTCAAAACGTGGATGCTGCTGCTGGTGCGAGATTAGCATGGGGTAACTGACCTGCCTGTCCCACCTGAAATATCGGTTCTGGCTGCTGAGATGCTTGTCCATGGCATCGAGAGAACCCATTCCACGGTATTTCTTTAGCCGGATTCCATCAGAGAAGAAGTACTCGCCAGGGGCCTCAGTGGTAGCAGCCAGGAGGGAGCCCATCATAACTATGGACAGAAGGCGTGCTGAGGGAAGACCCTGAATGGCACTGGGAAAGGAGGCCCACCAGGCTTCCTGAGTGTTGGGTCTCACCTGTGGAGGCTCCAAGGGCCAAAGCTTTGGCAATATGGCCCACATTTTGGATACCTCCATCAGCGATGACAGGAACACCAAAACGCCGCGCATATTCTGACACCTTGTAAACAGCTGTTGCTTGGGGCCGCCCGCAGGCCAGCACTGTTGAGACATGGAGGAACAAATGGAGGGCTAGAGTTAGTGGGGACAGGCAAGAGGCTCTGGTGCCACAAATCAGCATCCAGGAGCTCTCAGCTCCACCTGCACCAGCCTCGTTGAGAAGAGTCTTGTCGGATGGCTGCTACCCCATCTGCCTTAAATAGTACAAATAGCTGTGATGGCCTCCACTCACCCTTGGCGTGTGCGCGTGCATGTGTGCATGGCCCAGGGCAGCCTCAGGCACGTGCAGTCAGCAGCCGGGAAAGCCCCCACCCAGCTGGTAGCAGATGGGGTAGGGGTCACCGTGCAGTTAGTACCCAGAGACCCACCCCTTGCTCCCTGCATGGTGGGCTGTTCACGCAAGATCAGGGCAGTGGTTGTGTGGAAAGGGAAGCCCAGAGTTGGTCCTGAAGCTGTGCCTACTGCAGTAGATGTGGGCAGAGCAGGGCCCACGTGGAGAAGGGCCTGCCCTACAAACACCTCAGAAGAGGAGGGAGCTGTGTTCTTGAGCAGCTCCCAAAACCATGTCTGTCATTCAGTTTGCCTTGCCCACCCGTCAGCACCACAAACCCCGGGAGCTACAGCTACAGTCAACCAAGCAGCCGGGCAGTGGGCAGCTGGGCCGGGCCAGTGGGCCGGGCTGGACTTACTATAGCAGCCCGTGACAGTAGAAGGGCATTTGGGGCTGTGGGACTTTATGTCTGGAGGGATCTTGGGAGCCACTAAAAACAAACAGACCAGAGTTTAGAGAGGGCACGGAGCAGGAGCAGGGAGGCCAGGCAAGGGAAGTGGCAGGTGGAGGACGAGAGCTTGTCTTGCTGTTACCCATCCAAGGGGCCTGTGTGGCCCTGGGGCTGCCCCTACTGGAGGACTCAGTGTAGCTCCCGAAAGAGCACTTGGCTCTGAGGCATGTGGGGCTAAGGGCCCTGCTAAAGCCTGGTCTTTGAGGCCCTTGCTAAAGCATTTTCTTACCTTCCTGAGTGATGCAGATGGAGCCGCTGCCCATTCCCACCCGCAAGGCATCTACACCAGCATCAATGAGGTTCTTGGCCTGAGCAGCCGTGACCACTGTAGGGAGGAACAGGGAAAGGCTCATGTGAAGGTCTACATGGGACCTAGCTCCCCAACTCTCGCCCCACATATTTCAGTGCCCCCTCTTTTGTCTCACCATTGCCTCCAATGACTTGGAGACTGGGATATTTCTCTTTGATGTACTTGATCATGTTGATCTGGAAGATGGAGTTTCCTTGGGAAGAGTCCTGGGACAGAAAGGTAGCCCCAGTGAGACTGTGGTTCGGCAGCTGCTCCTACCACCCTACCATGCCTGTGCCGCAGCTCACCAAAACCACTACGTCCACACCAGCCTGGGACAGCAAGTCTAGCCGATACTTGTCATCCTCATGAGTGCCAATGGCTGCTCCACACAGCAGCTGCTTCTTGGCATCTTTGGAGGCCAGTGGGTAATCTCGATTTTTCTTCAGGTCTGTCCGGGCAATGATGGCCACCAGCTCATCATTTTCATTTACAATGGGTAACTTTCCTGAGGGTAGCAAGACAAAAATCAGGACATTGGTCTTTGGTACCTAAACCCTCCCTACCTCAAGGACTCACCCTTCTTGCTACGTTGCAGAATTTCATTTGCTTCCTTCAATGTGATGCCTGCAGGGGCTACCACCAAGTCCTCCCTCTTTGTCATGATCTATGAGAGAGGAGAGTTGTGAGGAGGGAAATAAGAGATCAGGCCTCCCAACACCACCATGTTTAGACACGTGCATCCAGCCTGCCCTCGTCAAGTAAACGCAACAGTCTGTCTACTGGCAAGAGAGAGAATTTAGTAGAAATGACACCAGGTACACGGGGCACACTACGGAGAAAGAACCACACCAAAGCCATGACAAGAAGAGGCTTAAGTTGGTCCTTGAGCACTGGTTCCCTCTGCGAGTGGCAAAAAACTGGGGTATGCCTGCAAACATTTTGGCAGATTCAAAGCCTTTGGTGGGGAAGGGATGCAGGAGTCCTATTAAAGGGTCAGAAACTTGGGCATTCATCCTTCCTGAACACCAGTGCCCTCAGAGATGCCATTTGAGCAACAGAGTAGAAACCTAATCTTTAGCCTGGGCTGTCCGGGTTTGGATGTGTTGTTACTCACCTCTCCCAAAAGCCGGTCATGCTCCTCCTCCTTGAGAAAATCAATGTCCCTTGAGGAGATGATGCCCACCAGGTGGCTTCCCATCCGGCCTGTGTCAGTGATGGGGATACCACAGAAGCCATGCCGGGCCTTGGCTTCAAAGACATCCCTCACGCGATCCCTGGGACTGAGGACCACAGGGTCTGTGATGAATCCCTGCTCATATTTCTGGAAGGGGTGGTGAAAAAAGGTACTTCTGAACCATTTTCATCAAGCTCTTGGTCTGAAGCCTGGGATCTGTGCCAACTCCCCCTTTGGCAGTGCCACAAGATCAAATCACAATCACATAAACACTTCAAACCCAGAGCTAGGAAACATGAGTGGACTGTAGGCACCGTCCACGGTCCTCTTCTGCAGCTGTGAGACACAAAGTCTCAGGCTCCCCCCAGGAAATGAACCCCCACAGAGAAAAAAGTGGGAATATATCACCCATCCCACCCCACTCCACCACCGTGAAATTCCCAGGAACTCATGGTCATGATCCTCGCCCTTCTGACCTTCACTTTCCGAACTTCATTGGCCTGGAATTCTGGTGTACAGTTGTGATGAATGAAGCCAATACCACCCGTAAGCTGCAGGATACACAGAAAGAATACAGGGAAAAAGTGACCAAAAAACTGTGTTATGATTTTATGCCTCTGGGAAAGATAGATGTGGCCCCTGCTTCTGCCCTCAGACCATAGTGCTCACCGCCATTGCTATGGCCATCCCAGCCTCTGTGACTGTGTCCATGGGTGAGGAAACCAGTGGGGTCTTCAGAGTGATCTTTTTAGTCAGAGCAGAGGTCAGGTCCTAAAGAAATAAAACCGACTAATGTGCAACAGCACTTCATATACCTCAAGGCAGTACCATGCTCCCCACAACACAGGTGTGCTGTATGACCTGCATGCCAGTAAAACCCTTCCACAGGCATCCACCCCCAAACACAATCTACTGAGGTAGCCGAGAGGGGAGAGCAGCACCTCATCCAACCCTGACACTCGGGATCCTGCTCCTGTCCATACTCACCACTTGGTCTGCAGTGAAATCGATGTACCCGGGGAGAATGAGAAAGTCACTATGGGAGGGGAATTGGGAATAAGGGTTAGGCTTACAGCAGCCTGCGATGCCATCCTCACAGATCATCTCTGAAGGCATTTGAGCAGAAAGGGCAATGACCTAAACCGAATATCACAAGCAAGGCAGAGGTAGAGAACAAGCTAGAGATGGAGACAGGGAACTCTTTTCTGCCACCAGCTGTCAAACTGACAACTCCATGTGCCCAGAGAACGGAGTTCCTAGGCTGGAAATCCCAGGCACTACCAAGATGCCTTCTCCATCCCGCCCGCTTCAGACCTGTCAAACCAAACCTTAGATACCAGTGGGGAATTTCTGGAACCCTCCCCCCACGCCCAACCTAAGCGGGTCAATGGAGGCCCCACCCGGCCTCCCAAGCGCGCCGCCCCTCTCCTGGCCCAGATGAGCCGGCGAGGCCCGCACTTGTAGGTGAGACCGTCCCCGCAGTTGAACAGCTGCTGTGCCGTGAGCCCGTCGTCCGGCACGTAAGACGTGCCCCCGCTAATCAGGTAGTCGGCCATGGCTAGGCGGGGAAAAGCCGCGTGTCTCCGAGGACGGCGCCGCAGAGGCCTCTGCCTTCTGGGCCGCGCGAATATAAACTCACCGATATCGTCACTGCGCCATGCGCGTCGCTTACGTCAGGACGCAGCACGCAAAGGCGGAGCCCATTGGCCTCTAGGGCGGGGCCGGTGGGGGGGGAGCGCATGCGCACAGAACGCCCTAACCTAGTCGCCGGGGAGTTCGACTGTTTCCCGTCGCAACCCCCTCCCAGAGGACCTTGCCCTGAGCAATTAACAGGCAAGGCTTGGCTTCCACTGTCCCGCCAAACTCCTCCCAAATAAAGAGGCGTTGTTCACTAGCATGTTGAAAAGACGTGCTTGTCATTCTTAATAAACAACTAGATTAAGAATACATAAGAGAAACAGAGTGGTATCTTTATATGATACACAAGTGTATGTTACAAGAATTCCATCAGGCACAGAAGCCTCAGGTTTAAGGCCTCAGTGTTAGGCCGGGGTGGGGGGGAAAAAAAGGCATGGTAAAGTTTTTACTTTAACATCTAAAATGTCACTTGTCATAAAGGAGGGTGTAATAGAAATTGTCTTTAATAAATCATAATTGAAGTTCCCCTCATTTTCCTTCCATTAAGATGCTAGGTTTGTGTCTGGGCATGAAGAAAGAAGAGACCGCGGCTCCCCCGTGGTCAGCGAAGTCTGCCAGTCAAGAGTGGAAGCCAGCTGGGGAGATTCCCTGGAGGGTCCATCCATCATTAATTCCATCTTTCTGGAGGAAGGGAAGGGGCCACATTTCTCCTAACAGTCCAAGCCCTTTCCTCAGGGCCCCCCACACACAAAAAAGTCAGCCAGCAACTTCCAGGACATCTGGCTCTCAGGAAACCCTGAGCCCCCATGGGCTGAGGAGTCCCCACAGCAGGTTTATGAAGATGCACAAGGGGGCAAAGTTTCCTTTTACATTTGAAACAGAAGCAGTCTGAAAGGCTTCATAACTACACCAATAAAAAAAGAAAAGAAAAGAAATGGAGGCCTCTTCTTTAGTGTGAGTCTGTCCGTTTTTTTCCTGGATGTCTCTCATGCACCATGGCTGAGGGGTCTCTCAGTGCATGGTGCTGGCGCTGGCCACCGCAATGGCCTCCTGAATTTCTCGTATCACCAGGATCCGAGTCAGCATCTGCCCCATTTGCTCTCTGCTGATAGGCTGGACTGAGTACCAGATCGGGCTGTTGGGGGCCACCACCGGCTCGGGCGTCAGGTAAAAGGTGTCATTCCGGCCTTTCACACTCTGGGGGCTGGAGAATATATGGGTAAAAAGCTGGGTAAGAGCGTCATAATCTCAACCTTCCCACCTTGAACCTCCTGGACAGATGCTATCCTCAAAAGATGGGAAGTTCTGGAAAGAATGGTGGCTCCATTGTAACTCCTAAGCTCCATGCAACCAGGGCACACTACCTCTAAGATGTCCCTACTTTCTGCTCCCCACCTGGCACGCTCAGTCCTCTGATTAGGCCTCCCCTGGCTCAGCTACTTGAGTCCAGCCGTATCCCACGCTGAACCAGTTCCACCACCTATCTATCTCCAAGTCTTTGCTTATGCTGTTTCCTCTACCCCACTCACTGATAATCTCTCAACTTCATCTATCTGACTTCTCAGCTTGCTGTGATGCTGCGGCCTCTACTTGGACTCACGCCCACCCCCAATGTTGTGCTATACTTCTCTTAAGTTCTTAGCATATGCCATCCTCTAACAGTTATTCATCCACTGACTCAAAGTTTATCAAAGGGCTACTGTGTACCAGGCCTGCACTAGGTGCTGACACTAAAAGAATTGAGTAATACCCAAGAGTCCCTATATAATGAACCTTACAGGTAAGAGGGGGACAGAGAGCAGTCAAAACAGTTACATAAAGACAAAATAACAAAAGCACTGGTAAGGGCTACAGAAGAAACAGCCAGAGGGAACAGGCAGGGAATCTGGAAATCCTTCTCTGATAAAGTTCTTTTAGGAAGAATGGACAGGATGAATAGGAACTAACTGACCAAACAGGTGGGGGTGGCATGGTGAGCCCAACAGGGAAAAATTCTGTGCATAGGTCTTGAGGAACGGAGAGTAAGATACCCTTCAGTAGAGAAAAGCAGTGACTAGAGAGCCAAGAGCTATGAGGATAAGAGGTTAGCAAAGGAGCGTGCATGAAAAGCCCTGTTGGTAATTAGGACAGTAATTAAGATTACTGTCTTTCTTTGTAGAATAAAAGGAAAGCACTGACGGTTTTCATCTAAGTAACAAAGTAAGACCTACCATGTTGAAAGATCTGCTGGCAGTGTTGTGAGGATGATATGCCCAACTGCAGAAGCAAGAGAGAGCAAAAGCCAAGGAGAGGATCTCCCCTAGACCTATGGTGTAGTGACCAAAGGTCAAGACCAGGAAAACACAGGGCTATATGCTCAATATGTGACAGAGGCGGCCTCTCTGTACCTTCCTCCCTTGACCTTCACCCCCTCTCCATCAAAGTGGACCATCAGGGAGCAGCCCTGGGCACATGCTTTGGGAAAACCAGTAAGTATGCTTCTATATTTAGCCTTTTGGAAATCTGCTTTTACTTAGCCTGGGAACTGAGAGTACTTCTGTGAGCACACGTGCACGCACACACCCACACGCAAGGTACACACATGCACACACACACACAGGTGCGCAGACACCCATACCCACACCCCTCGTCACACAGCCTCCTCACCATTTAAAGAGGTAGAAATCGTAGAGCTTGATTGGGCATCTCAGTGGGTTCTCTGGATTTTCCGTCTGCTCTGCATACATGTCATCTGTAACTATAAAACATACCCCCCACCACAGACACGGCATCAGACTGCCTTTACTTAGGCTCAGATTAGGAACCTCAGGCTTCAGCCATCCCAACTAGGAAAGAAAAGGGTATGAAGCATGGGTGGTGGATATGAAAGGAAAAGGCAGCTATCATTTCTGGGGCATCTCTGCTTCTAGAAGAGTTTGAAGTCAGTGACTGGGGAGAAGGGAAGGGAGCATTCCTATCCGCAAATCCCCATCCTCACACTTGTCACTAGCCCCCCAGCCACAAGGGCTGGGCAGAACTAGTAGCACCTGTTTCTGCAACCCCTGCCTCCTTTCCTACCTTTCTGGCCAGTCTGGTGTATCCCAAGTGCCTTCAGGTACCGAATACTCGTGCTTTTATCCTTGGGATTAGAGGGGTTCTTCTTTGTCTGTCGTAAGACCTTGGAGAAGGCCAGCTTCATGTGCTGGTCCACTGTCTTCAACAGGAAGTATCTGTACCACAAGCGAAAGCAAGGCAAAGGAAGGGGTGCCAGGAGGAGACCATGACTTACCCTCCGCCATCACTGCTTCAGAGGAGCCGCTGCCCACACTCCCAGAATCTGGGCAGGCCCACACCCAAATACACTGTCCAGTGGAGGAGTCTCATAAAGACTGATGGGAGGGACCTGGCAAGGTTGTCTGCCTTACTGGTCGCCACACAAAATATAGCCAGGTGGGGTGGAGGGCTTCACTAGCCCAAAGGCTCTCAAGCATGTCAAAGGATCTCAGAAGTCCATCTGGATAGTTTCTACCCTCTTCACTGGGCGGATGCCAGCAGTGGCTAAGCATGGAGCCTCTGGAACACTTACTTGGTGTTAAAGAACATGAGGGTGGTCAGCAGGGTGGATGGGGAGTGAGCCCCGAGCTGCTTGCACTCCCACAGCATCTCCTCAGTCACGTGGCTGGGCAGGACATAGCCTAGGAGGAATAGAGTACTGCTACAACAAGAGGACGGCAGGATGGGAGGCGTGAGGCACAGCGAGCACCGCACGGGGGTACAAGTTTAACTGGAGAAGTCTTCCTGGGATATAGCAGAATCATCTGGAAAGCTTGTCAAAACACAAACAGCTAAGTCCCACCCAACTTTCTGGGGGAGGACCCGAAAATGTGTGTTTTCAACAAGTTCCTAACACCACACTTTGAGAACCCCAGCCCTCCATTATCGCTCTCACTGGATGTTAATTCTTCCTCTAATCCAAGGTTAATATCAGGTAAAAGGACATCCCTCAGAGAGCTTGCAACACCCCAAAGTATAAATCAACCTCTGCACATATGCAAACTTCTCTGAAAAGAGCACACAGAGCTTTCATCATAGCTTCCAAGGTGTCCAGACCAGGGCCCAAAGAATTGGTATACATGCCCCTGTTTGTCTTCGTTAAACCTATATGTCATCCATTCTCATCCCCCTCTGGAAATAGAGGAGAATGATATTCAGATCCCTGACAGGTTTCCCCCACAGGGCAGGTTTTACTTGCATGAGCTAACTGAAAGCTGGACAGGGACAAAGGCAGTGGTTTGATCAAGAGCTCTGGACACGCAGGTCTACACCAAAGATGACACAGGCTGATCACCAAGCCCCCTTCACGTGTTCATAGAACAGTCAATGTCCAAGTGTGTGTGTACCAGGCACTGAGGACATGGTGAAAAACAGCAAACACCAGCATTCTCCTACAGGAGTTTCAGGATTCTCCAGGCAGGAAGCAAGGGTGGCACTTTCTAGTAGCACGAGAAAACATGTTCTGCCCAATGCATTCCTTTTCTCTGGTCTTGATAAAGCTGGCCCTCTGATTTCATTAGTACTCTTCCACCTCTTTAGGGCTTGTCTGCCTCTACTCTTTTATTCTGTGGCCCAATGGCAATAAGATAAACTTCCTCGCTGCTGCTATTTAGTAGTCATGTAAGTTGTGTCCGACTCTGCGACCCCAAGGACTGTAGCCCACCAGGTTCCTCTCTCCATGGGATCTCCCAGGCAAGAATACTTGAAAGGATTGCCATTTCCTTCTCCAGGGGATCTTCCTTAGTCTCAGACAAATCTTAAGCAGGATGAGTGAGTGACAGAAGATGCTCTCCTTGGGGAAGGCTAGCCCTAGGAATGGTCCAGCATACATTTAGGATTGCTCTATTTTCTCTGGGTTCTCTCTGCCACCTTATCACTTCCCTACCTTTAATCACTTCTTAACAGCGCAACTTAAAGTGAACTTCAATATCTTAAAATCAGAACTCCTAGCATGGGCAACAGGAGTTACAGATAGAAACAACATATAAAAGCCTCATAGTTCTGAATCTGAACTGTAAAGTATCAAAATGTTCTATTTTATATTTATTTTTGTAGTTCTGCCTAGAAACTATGACCAAGCCAAGAAGCAATGAGCACCCCTACCACCCAGATGGTGGTAATGAAATACCATTTAACACTGAAAGGAACCAGCCTCCATGGAGAGCTATTGAGTCCACACTGGGAGACAGAAAATGGCCAGGATAAGCCTGGAACATTTTTGGTGAACCAGAAATCAAGGAAGTAGGGTCATGCCAAACAGACTTAAGAGCCAATTTAAACAGGCTCCAAATGGCCAGACAGAACAATTTGTACACCATTAAAGATACTAAGTGCAATGAATTGAATCATTAAATATGTTTAAATTAACTTGCTCACAATGATTCTTTAAACAAACGAACAAAAGAAATCCCAGCTGAAGCTGGTAAACCAACTCATTACTGTCAAAGCTGCTAAACAAAGGAGAAGAAATAAGCCCTCATCCTGCTTCTTCTATATAATCTCTACTGCTAGGAAATCAAAGAGCTGATGAGGGAAATTTTCTCTTTGTATTTCAGCTAATAAAGAAGTAATAACATTAGAATACCAATGCTTGCAACTCCTAATGTACTAATGGATCCAGACATCATGGGTTCCCACCTATGATGGAACCCTGCCAAGAAGAAAACACACAGAAAAACCAAAACCTGATTTAGCAAGTCTTTATATGCAACTACCAATAAACTGTAAATACAAGGGACAGAAGAATATGTTAAATTACAGCATGGAGATATTAATAGCAAAAATTAGACTGTAATAATTTAAAAGCCTCATTTCTTCCATAAATAAACTGCAAGAAAAATAAGTTATTTTTGAATTTAATTAAAAGTTAGTTAAATTAAGGTTAAAACTAAACATTAAAAGATATCTATGCAATTTCAATGTGTGGACCTTATTTGCACCTTGACTCAAACAAAAAAAAGTGACATTTATGGGACAATTGGAAATGTGAAAAAGGGCAGATTTTGATGACATTGTGGACTATTCTTTTTCTAAAAAAGTAAAATAATGGCACTGTGGTACATCAATTTTATGCTAAAATATTTATGGATAAAGTGTCTGGGATTTACTTCAAAATAATACAGGAGGGAGAAACAGGTAATCTATAAATGGAACGAGATTTGCCATGGGTATGTGGGAATGCCATTATTCTGTTCTGCTTATTTTTATATGTGCTTGAAATTTCCTTAACAAAACTTTTAAAAAAGCGAATTTTATACATCCACACTTGGTCTGAAAATCCGCAAATCATGTACAGAAATTCACTTACTCAGGTGTCTGTTCTAATGATATCTCCTTAGAGAGGCTTCCTTCCTAACACTCTTAACACTTTCCATTCTCTGTCCTTTGTCCTTCGAAGTACTTAATTATCATAAATTAACTTGATTATTTATACAGTCTCCCCATATTAGACTGCAAACTTCATTTTTTCACTACTGAACTGTATAATCTACACTTGGAACTGCCTGGCACATAGTAGGCACTCAAAAGGCACTTGTTTAAATGATACTTTTTTTAACAGTTAAGTAGTAATTATGATGACAGATGATAACTAAATTGTTTCACAGTATACACCAAATGTATCAAGTCACTGTTATGCACCTGAAACTACTATGTCAATTTTATCTCATTTTTAAAAACTTAATCACTATACATTTCATTAAATGGCAGAGCCAGGATTAAAACTCAGATATTTGTGTGGACATAAGTTTTTACGTCATCTGGGTAAAGAAGCAGCAGCATGACTGGTGCATCCTAAGGTAATATAATGTTTGGGAATTCAGCCATTCTAACAGGTATATAATGATACGTCACTGTATCCAAGTATGTTGCGCATATGTATCAATATTTATGTAAGCCACTTGATGAATTTCAGTTCCCGACCAGAGACTGAACCCAGGCCATAGCAGTGAAAGCATCGAAATCTAACCATTAGGCCACCAGGGAACTCCCATCACTGTTGTTTTAATTTGCAACTGACTGATGATATATATCTTTTCATATACTTATCTGCCACCTTCTTTGGTGAATCATGTGTTCAGATCCTTTACCTATTTTTTAATAGGTAAAGGTTCTTTCTTTGTTTTGTTGACTGTTAAAAGTTCTTTATAAATTTTAGGTATCAGCCCTTTATCTGGTATGTGTTTTGTCAAGATTTCCTCCCAGTTTGTGGCTTGTCTTTCATTCTCTTAATAATGCCTTTCAGAGAGCGTAAGTTTTTGCTTTTTAATTTTTAATAAAGTCCAACTTACCAATTTTTTTCCTTTCATACATTATTCTTTTTATGTTATATCTAGAAAGTTACCACCAGACCTAATGTCACCTAGAGTTTCTATTTTACCTTCTAGGAGTTTAATAGTTTTACATTTGGGTCTATGATTCTTTTTTTTTTTTTCAATGTGGTTGTCCAGCTGTTCCAGTAGTGTTAGTTGAAAAGACCATCCTGGGAATTTCTTGGAGGTTCAGTGGTTAGGACTTGACACTTTCACTACATGGCCCGGGTTGAATCCCTGGTCAGGGAACTAAGATCCCATGAGCTGCAGAGTAAAGCCAAAAAAACAGAGAAAAAGAAAAAAGGACTATCCTTTCTCCATTTAACTGCCTTTGCCCCTTTGTCAAAGATAAATTCATTATACTCATGTGGCTTTATTTCTGGACTCTATAGTCTGTCCCATGGATCTGTCTATTCTTTCATCAAAGACCTGCACACAATGTTTACTGCTGCTTTATTTATAAACTGCCAAAACATGGAAGCAACTGAAACGTCCTTTAATTGGTGAACAGATAAACAAACTGTGGCACATTCATAAAATGGAATACTACTCAGCAATAAAATACTACATGAGCTATCAGCCATGAAAAGACATGCAGGAACATTAAATGTATATTGCTAAGTGAAAGAAATTAATACTGAAGTATTCTAACTATATGACATTCTGAACAAGGCAAAACTATGGAGACAGTAAAACAGGTAAGAGGTTGCCAGAGATTCAGGGGGATAAAGGGAGGGACGAATTAAGTGGAACCCTGGGGATCTGAGGGCAGCAAAACTTGTATGTGATACTAATTGTAGGTACATGTCATTATACACTGTCAAAAGCCACAGAATATACAACAGAAGGGTATGAACTCTAATGTAAACTACAGACTTAAGCTAACAATAAGGTATCAAATGTTGGCTCTTCGATGTTAACAAATATACTACACTAATAAAAGATACTAACAACAGGAGAGACACGGTGTGATGGAATATATGGAATTCCTTGTATATTCCACTCAGTTTTCCTGTAAACCTAAAACTGCTCTTAAAGAATATATTATTTAAAAAAATTATAATAAACAGCCCTGGTGAGCCATGCCCCTCCATACTGGGCCAAGCAGCACAGAGACCGACGCTGGGGCCTGCGATTTATAGCCTCCTCACCCACATACTGTTATCACAGCAAGCCACACAAGCAGCTCATCTTTTTTAAACCCAGGTTAAAAAGACATCCAAGGACTAGGAAGATTCTTACCAAGTGGAGTGACTCGGGGCTGAACATCCTTCAGAACTTCATGCAGCCACTCCGTGAATCGAACATAATAAAGATCGGAGAAAATGTCATCAACCCGTCCGTTTTCAAAAAGATACTAAAAGGGAAATAATCAATAAAAGCTGTTGGTAGACTCTTGACAGGATGTTGAGGGAAGCAAACAATTTTCGAGCAGTACCCTCACGTCTCCCTACCCATTCGTCCCCCATTAACAACCAGCACATTGAGTCAAAACCGCCCAGTGTGCGGCACTGCCACAGCCTACTTCAGGACGGGAACTAACACTCACAGCACTCTCGAGAGTTGGCCAATGGAGCAGACCTCGTGAATGCTACTCCACCAAGCAAGGCACTGTCTTACGGTAGCAAAAAAGCACGATGCAGGCGCCAGGGCCAGTCTCTTACTAGCTACGGTGTGAGTTATGTAACTCACGTGAGTCTTGTAGTTTTGGGGGCTCGGTGTCCTTGTTTGTAAATGGAGAGGACTATGCCTGCCTTGCATGAGAGAGCAGGGAATGAGACAAAGCACACACACTAATTCACCCAGTGCTCCCAGTGACTGCTAAGAAAGACCAACAAAATGGGAGATGGGTTCTTCTCAGGCCTGAGCAACAGGGTGAGCCCCAGTCAGCAAGTGTTCTTCCATCACACCGTGGGCTTCTTTACAACAGCATTCAAACACTAGGAAATCTCCATCTGGCCTCTGAAACAGCTGGTCCTAAAATGAATCTCCCTGTTCATCTTCATCTTAGATATCCTGAAAACCTAACTACAGTTGTATATTTTAGCTAGACTCTTTCAAATAATTATTTTGCATTAATGCAGGAAACAATGAGAAAAGAACTATATGTCAGCACCAGACTGTTCTGGAAAAATTGCTTTTCTGAAAACTAGATATTTACTTTAACAAAGTGTTACATAAATGTTTCATGATTTTTTAAAAAAGTCTCTAATGTAATATATCATATATTTTAACAAACATTTCTCCAGATTGAGGGATTATTTTATTATCTGATTTTCTAAAGTGAACATGTAGATCTTTTCCAATTTAAAGATAAAATGTACATTTAAAAACATTTCCAATTTTTAAAAAATGTACATTTAAAACCTCATTATACAGTTGGAAGAGAGTATCTTTATTGTTACCACTTTTGACATATTACTAATTTGACTACGCAGCAAATACCCAATGGGAACACAAGGCAAACAGGTTCCTATGCAGCTCTGTTCCCTACCTTTTGAATACACAGGAAAATATAGTACAGCACATCTGGGTCATAGGGGTCACCTTCTCCATTTCGAGCTTCCCGTGTCATAAGACAGAGCCCATAATTCAACTCAGCCACAGCAGAAGAGATGAGATCTCCTGGAATCGTAGCAACTGACGCCCTACAACAGAAGTTCCAAAGGTCAGTGAGGGTCCTGGCAACAGCCATTTCTTTACTGTTTTCTCATATCCCTGGAAGGAGGTTACAGAGCAGACACCACCCATCAAGGCGCTGGGGTGAAAATAATCACTTGAATCTGTGATCAAAACTAGCCTACAAAGATAATAATCCTGTTTGCCCTATTACTAAAAGGGTTCCCTTTCCATCTCACACATCCCCCAATTATTAGGGCCAAGAAATGAAAGCAAAAACACAAAACCCACCCTCTGTATTATGAGAAAGTATATGAGGATAATGCTAAGTAAGTGGGGCCCTAAGAACACTCACTAGTTCCTATCTCCTCCCAGAAGTCTCTGCCCCAGAAATCCACATGTACAAAAATGCCTGATCTTGGGCACACCCTACAAATCCTGCTTGTTTATAGCAGGTCCAGCCTGCCTCTTGTCTTGGATTCAGCACAGTATTTCAGATGGAGCGCCCAAGTGCCCAGAGCCAGGGGATACACTTTCCTGCCATCCGTCCTCCTGCTGCTTCAGTGCCACTGCACTTCAGAGTCCAACCCCCTGCCCTCCCGAGCACTTACTCCCAATGGGTGCCAGTCTGTTCTGGGCATCCTTCTCAAGCTCAGCATTCTTGGTCTGTGCCCAGTTTTTCCACACTTCAAGCCCTTCTTCTGGCTTCAGAGAATTTGGAAGCAAAAGTTCTGGTGAAGGCTGTGGCTGTGACTGTGGTTCAACTTCAGCAACCTGGACAGTTTGAGCCTATGAGAGAGAAATCATCAAAACATGTCAATAGGTCGTTAGACAAAACTACCAGAAAAATGCTATAACTCTTTTAACTAGAAAGCTGCTCTTCTGCTTGCTGTCCTAAACTTTGGAGTCCTGTTCTTTATTTCAGAGACAGCAAATGCTAGTGCAAAGCTTCTTAATCTTAACTGTACTTTTGAATCTCTTATTTTAAAACACCAATACCAATACCTGAGCTCCACCCCAGAATCTTTTTTAAAGAGGTATCAGTCTTTTTAAATTCTTCCCATGTGAAAAAGCAATTCTAATGTTTAGTCACTGCCCAGAGCTACTGGCACAAAGCACTGCTCATCAACTACAATGTGCAAATAAATTTTATTAAAACATGGATTCTGATTAGAAAGATCTCAGGTGGGACCTGAGATTCTGCATTTCTAAGAAACTTCCAAGGAAGGGAGCTGGTCTTCAGACTACACTTTCTGTACCAAGTGTCCAGACTGTTAAACTTAGCTGCACCTTAAAATCATCTGGGCTGCTTTTAAAAAATATCCATGCCTGGGCCTTGTCCCTAGGGGTCCTGATTTAATTGGTCTAAGGTGGCAGCCTGCCATCGGTCTTTTTAAAAGCTCTCTCAGTTATTCTCACGTCCAGTCATGGCTGAGAATCATCATGTTTCTTCTCAATAATACTGCTTTGGCTCATAAGGACATTTTCTGAAGACAGGAAGCACTGTCTGAGCTTCCTACTTCCAAAGCAAGAGCAGTCCCATTCTCAACGGTCTGAGAGCCAAACTGTGCAGACAAAAGGACAGAGAATGTCCATGACCCTCAATCACAGTCCCCATCAGGCAGGATAGACATCAACACAGATACAAAGCACAGGTTCTTGGGTCACACAAACCTGTCTACATTGTAAAACAAATTCCCTTGAACAATTTTCTACGCCAGGGCCTACCTAAAGGGCTGAAAAATGCCAAATCATTCAACTTGAAGGCTAAACAATGAATATATGACATATACGTTTGCTTATCAATCAGTAAAAATAAAAACTATCCTACTAGCTTTGATACAAGATACATTATTAAACAAGGAGATAAACAAATACCAGTGCCAGACTCTTAAATGTCTGTCAACCCTGGAGCTCCCCTCCAGACACACTTCTCAGTTCAACCACCACTCTTCTAGGTGAGTCTCCAACACTTGCCATTAGGATCTCCATGTTTGTGGAAATGATTGCTAACTACGTGCCTCTAAGCTGGACCACGCCTTAATATAACAATGGGTACTGTGCATCTCTGAATGAACACCTCAAAGCCACCTCAAACTACTATGTAGGGAGAGAATTCATCACTTTGCCCACCCAGAAGTATTCCCCTCAGACTTTCCTCTCTGTTGTTCAATGGCAACACCATCTACTCAGGTGGGAAATCTAGGAGTCGACAGGATTAGCAGGTGAGAGCAGTGCCTCTCTACTGTCTTAGCAGCCAGCTTCTCTTCAGTGTGCCCCTACTCACTAAATGTAACACTCCCAACCACCTTGACAACCAAAATCCTTCCACACACATTCAAATGCCTGTCGTGGGTAGGGGAAACAAGTTTCATCCAGGTTAAAAACTACTGATGCAAGCCCACGCCTGGTGTAGAGTTTTTCCTATTTACAATGGAGCCCTTAACGAGTTGGGAAGTGACATAATCCTACATTTTAGGAATATTCTTCTTGATCTATAGAAAATGGAATAGTGGAAGTAGGTGCTGGTGGCCAAGACTAGGATGGTGGCAGTGAAACGATTTAAGAGATTCAGAGTTTGGTGGCAGAACCAACGTGGCTTGTTGATGAACTGACTGTGAGGAGGAAGGGAACGAAGACTTAAGGACTCTGGCTTACATAACTACGTAGATGATGGTATCATCTTCTGAGATGAATAGTTTTTTGATAGCAGTAGAGGAGATGCTGATGAAGAGCTGAGATATCTTTAACAAATGCAGGTAAATAATAAGTGGGCTGCTGAACGTATAGTAAGGATCTGAAGGGGAACAGTACAGACTAGGGATAAAGAGCTGTGCGTCACTGCAGTACATGGACTGCACACAGGTTAAAACATGGGCTCAGGAGCCCACCTATCCAAGGCTGAACATCAACTCTGCCACTTGCTAAAAGGTGACTTTAATCTCTGTACCTCAGTTTCTTCATTTGTAAAATGGAGATAGTAGTACATACCTCTTAAGGTTGGTGTGAGAATTAAAGGAGCTATTACATGTAACACTATGGACAGTGCCTGGCAGAAGGTGTCAGTGATATCACCTTCTGCAGCAGTCATCTAGAGGATTCTGAAAATCATGGCAATGGACAGAAATCCCCTGGGGGAGAAAAGAGCATTAGTACAGAGCTCTGAGAAATACCAATGTGTATGGTTCAGACAGAGACGGAGGCTTCAGCAAAGTCTCCTAAAAAGGACAAATAACCAGTAGGGTAGGAGGAAATAACATAGAAGTCCAGAGGAGAGTTTCAAGAAGGCAGGCTTGGTCTGCTCTGCTGTGTGTTGCTGTGAGTGAGATAAAAACAGACATGCCTGCTGGATCTGGCCATGGGGAGGTAGGTCAACAATGACCTTGACAAGAGCAGACCTGGTCATGAGGTGGAAGAGAAAACTGGTCAGTGAGTAGAAACAGCCTGTACAGATAATACTTGTGAAAACTCTGGGAATAAAGCAAAGTGGAGAAACAGGGGAACAGATGGAGGTGGGTGTGAGGTCAAGGGAGGGAGGTTTTGCCACAAATTTGGTTTTAAAGACAAGTTATAAAAAAAACTTTCAAAAAGGGTATGCCAGGTGAAGGAACACATCAGCTCTCCCTAGGGTTCAACTCACATCACAGCACAATTATCTTCACATGGGCTATGAGGGCTCCAAAGGCAGAGGCTGTCTTACTCGTCTCTGTTCCCCAAAACCTAGAACAGAGCCCGATAAGGGAAGCAGAGGAATATCTGTGGTGTAAATGGGCAAGCTAATCTTTCCTGCATGATGGGCGGATATTTCTTCCCAATATTTCTTTTTCTGGCAATAATCCTTGACATATGTCCCTATAAAGGGACATCTATGTCTCCTTTGCTAAAGGAGATATAGCCTCTGAAGAACATGAAGAGCGCAGGCTTACTAAAATGGACTCTAGAAAAAGATTTCCCAGTTGAAGGGCCCAGATGTGCAAATTACTAGCAGAGCCCATTGAGCAATAAAAGACCCTTGAACTGCAAACTGGATCATCAGGCCCAAGAGAGTCGAGGAGAGGCGAAGCTCAGCACAGTGCACCACAACAAGCCTCTGGTGGTCTCTCCTACATGCGCATCTGTTCCACACACCACTATCTGATTCTTCTGAGTACCATCGCTCAGGCAGGATTCTGGAAATTTTTCCCACCACAGACCATACCAACTCTTCACTTTGGAAGACAGCCCCTTTGCTCCCTCCACTAACTCCTCTCCCAGTTTTCCCTCCTCTCATGTTAACCTAGGCATACTCCTTGTGCCCACCCCAGCTCTGCATTCATGCTGCTCCATTCTGTCAATCTAAGCTATAAACAAGAGATCAAATGCCAGTTTTTCCATAAAGATGCTTCTGTTTTAACCCAGAATGATTTCTGAATTCCCAGCCTGACTTTTGTGTGAGTAGTATACATTCACACTTGGTTATGTTGCTCTATAAAGAGTTTATAAAGAAACAGAAACCATGCATTCTTACTTTCACCAGATTATCAGCCACCTGAAGCAATGACTCTGTCCTATTCTACTCCTAGGCCTGACAGCTGGACTTTAACAGGTCCTTGATAAAGTCACCTAAGATTACTACACTGTTGCCTCTATGAAACCGCTTGGTCAGCTTTTGCTTACCCAGTCATTTCCGGCTTGAGTCTCTGAGTGTGGCCCCTGGTCTAACAGTGCTTTGTCTGTGCCAGCTCCCTCACACGCACTCGCAGAGCACCTGTGCTGAGGCACACTACCTTCAGCAGTCTCATGAGACCGGAGGCTCTATATCTAGTCTAAATGCCTGCTAGACAAGGGACCAGAAACTTTACTAACACTCTTCAAAGGTGGATCTGTGACAGCCTCAAGAAGACTAACAATTAGCAAAAAGAGCCAAGCTCAATTTTAAAATTTCGATAGTTCTATTTTAGCAACTTGTCTATAAATCTAAAATCATTTCAAAAGAAAAAGTTAAAAAACTTAGCTCAACATAGGTGCCACGACAGGAAACTCATTAACCATGACTTAGTATTTTTAAGGAACATAAAAATATCGTTGGAAAGTCCCACTTGTAAAGGTCCTTTATTTAAGGCTCCCAAAGATGGCACTTTTTTCTTTTTTCGGCTACGCTACAAGGCTAGAGGATTTCAGTTCTCTGACCAGGGATCGAACCCATGCCATCCGCAGTGGAAGCACAGAGTCCTGACCACTGGGCTACCAGGGAATTCCCCAAAGATAATCACTTTTAACAGGCCCACCAGGAAGTCTTTTAGATCTCCTAATTCACCTATACTGTGTCCAGTGTAGTCCATCTTTAGACGACAACTAAAGAAGGGACAATTTAACAGCTTCTCCACTGTTAACAAGTTTATAGCCTATGTGTTCAACTACAGAGGTTCCACTATATCTATTCATTTGCAATGCAGAAAGCAGATTCTGGGACAAAAATAACACTTGGGGTGACCCATTAGTCTCAACCTAGAATTTTACTTTTCCTAAAAGAGATCACAAAAAAGCACTCTGAGCATTTGCCCCCAAAGCAGTTTCTGGTCATTTAATTTACCTCCAGACACCAGGCTAGAATGCCTACCTATTCCATAGCCTCACCCCGTTCCCTCTCCCCAATCCTAATTAACATGCTAAATATTGTATTACTACTGCAAGGCCAACATCACTCTAGTAAACAAGCCAGAGGTGCCAGAGGTTGCCAGGCAAGTTCAGTGTGGCACTGGGCCCCAGGGAGGCAGGCTGCCCTACAGGTAAGTCTCACTTACTGAACAAGTAACCTGGAGCTGCTGCTGCTGTTGCTGCTGAGGCGGCGGCGGCGTCTGTTCCTGGGGGGTCTGTTGCTGTGGCTGCTGCTGGGGGTCCCATATATGGACAGTCTGAGCTGTATTCTGGTATGTGCCTGCCACGGCCTGCACAGCCACTGGAATGTGGATGTTGCCATTCATGAACTGTGCTGGAAAGAGAGAGTTTGCAAGGGTCTGCACTACCTCTTCATGGGAGTTTTTCACTACAGACGTGGTGCCCACCATCTTCTCCTTGTCATCCTCCAGCTTCACAGCTGCCAGGGCTGTGGGTGAGCCACTGACGTGAACTGCGTTGTAGGCTTCCTGGGGAATGGAATGTGGGTAATGCTCTGCTGCTGAGGGTCCCCCCGGGGCTGGGCAGAGTAAACAGGTATGGTCCAAGTTTCTCCTGTAGGGCTAGTAATGGTCCCAGTGGCACTGTACAGGTGGGCACTATCTACCGTCAGTAAGTCAGGCCTCAAAGACACGTAACTCTGCTGCTGGCCCTGTGGAATGGCCAGGACTGTGGCCACCGGCTGCCCTGAGATGGCGTAGGACACAGTGATGGGCATGTCCACTTTGCGCTTCTTCACTGGCTGAAGGACACTGGCTGTGCCAACCCGCCGCTCCCCTTCTCGAGGTGAGCCCTGCTGAGACGGCGGTGGGGAAAGGGCACCCACAGTCTGGATTTGGATCTGCTGACCCCCAGCAAGAGACTGGCCAGCCACCAGCTGAGCCTGGATCTGCTGGTGTGGGATGTGCTCCTCCGGGATCTCTGGAGCCTGGATCTGCTGGGCCGCCTGCATGTGCTGCACCTGGATCTGGGCTGCTTGCAGCTGCGAAGGGCTGGGGCTCTGCAGAGATGGGGTCTGGATGGAGGGGGCTGCCGGCTGTGCTGCTTGGCCTTGGATCTGCACCTGGACGTGGATGGGCTGTTCAGCAGGCTGGTGAACGGTGAGTTGCGGGGAGAGCTGCTGAGCTGAGACCTGCTGCGGAGACTGCTGTACCTGTACCTGTACCTGCAGCAACAAAATGCGGCAGTGAGTGAACTGGACAACACGGAGAACCCAGTCCTGAAGGGCAGAGATCTCAGGCAGGAGCCCTGCGTATTGTGAGGAGGGGCTGCCATACCCCAGCCTTCTGAGGAGGCCGTAATCTCTGAATATGCTGCGTTCGGAGCAACACACAGCCACCTGAGAGCACACAAGACTATCACATGAAAAATATCAAAAATTTTGCTCATTTCTTACCTTTTTAAAAGTCACCCCTTTTGTTTTTGCATACTCATATAGTAGTACAAGAATACAATGTATAAATATATACTTAGGTGTATATTCAAAAAATAGTTTATCCATGTGTTGGCGATTCAAAGTGTGGGGATGTTGTTCTAAAGGGTCAGAAAGAGAAGTACATTCCACAGGCATTCAACTCCCAACTCAGGATCAAAACTACTCCCACCACAGACAAAACACAGTAGAGACAAAATGCCTGAAATCCCTTTAGGAGACATCTCCAATTTTGCCGCTAAAAGACAGGTACAGATGAATGATTCTTTAGAGTGCTTACTTACGATACCTTTATTTTACAGAAGCTACTCGATTCCTGATAATTTAATCTAACTAAGGTGACTATATCCCAGACCACACATTTCTGATGATAATGCAGCTCCTATCTTACTGCTGTACTTCAGCATACAGAACAGCATGAAAAGATGCTACACATAGTATGTAATTTTAAAAGACAGTATTTTTCCATCAGACATTTATCTAAATTATTCTGAATGCATGTAGGAATTAGAAAGATAGAAAATAAGAAGGTAGATCAGTGATTGTATACATCACAAAAGATAACCAAAGATGGTGCTGGGACAACTGGCTGGCCACATAAAAAGAATGAAGTTGGACCTCTTTCTCACGTCATACACAGAAAACGGGAAAGGATCTGAACAGACAATTCTCCCAAGATAAGAAAATGGCTGGCAAGCACATGAAAAGTTGTTCAATATCATTAACTGTCAGGGAAATGCAAACCAAAAAAAGATATCATTTAAACCCACTAGGACTATAATGAACAGATAACAGGGGTTTCCCTGGCGGTTCAGTGGTCAAGACCTTCAATGAAGTGGGCATGGGTTCCATTCCTGGTCTAGGAACTAGGATCCCACATGCTGTGTGGCATGGTCAAAAAATAAAATTTAGAAAATACCACAATTTTTTTAAGAATAAAAGTTACTGTTGGCACGTATACAAAAAAAAATTGGAATTTTCATGCACTGCTGGTGGGAATGTAAAATTGGTATAGCTGCTTTGGAAAAAAAGTCTCGCAGATCATAAAAAAGTTAAACATAGCATATGACAAAGATATGAAAAACAAACCGTAGACCCAGCAGTTGCATTCCTAGGTACATACTCAAGAGAAATAAAAATTATACTTACAAAAAACTTGGGACATAAATGTTAGTAACAGCATTATTTATAGTAAGTGAAAAGTGGAAACAACCCAAATACCCATCAACTGATGGATAAATAAAATGTAGTACTTCCATACAATAGAATGCTGTCTAGTAAGAAAAAAAAAATGCAGATAAAAAGCTACAACACAGATGAACCCGGAAAACATTATGCCAAATGAAGTTAATCACAAAACTACATATTGTATAATTCCATTTATATGAATGTCCAAAATAGGCAGATCTACAGAAATAAAGTTGATTAGTGTCTGTCCAGGAGATAGGGATTGGGGGAAATATGAAAGTAATGGCTAAAGATACAAGCTTTCTTTCTGGGATGATGGGAATGTTCTAAAATTGCTGTGATAATGGTTGTACAACTCTGTGAATAGACTAAAAACTATGAAGTTGTACACTTTACATGGTAATGAGTGAACTGATATGAGAATTATACATCAAGAAAGCCATGACTAATTAAAAAAAAAAATCATAGGCAAGGAGGTGGTTATATAAAGAGCATAGACCTTGAGAGCTGTCTTGAAATGCTGCTGTACTTTCCTGGCTACGAGTCCTTGAAGCTTCTGTTTCCTGAGGAACAATAAAAAGGGCCTACCTGCTTACCTCCTCACAGAGTGGTCATGAGCATGAGATAATCTTTACTGACATATAGTAGGTGTTCAAAAAGTTGTTTTTCTTCCTCATAAGCAGTACTTCTTTACACCAGTGAGTCTCAAAATGTAGTTTCCAGGCCAACATTATCATCACCCATGCAACTTGTCAGAAATATAAACTTTTAGGTGGAACAATTAAAACAGAAACTCTAGGGAATGGGATCAGCAATCTGATGCATGCTCAAGTTTGAGAATCAGTGCTTTACACCAAGAACATAAAGGAAAGTATGAAGCCAATTACTAAAGAAGAGCTGCTTTTAAGTTTTCTGGTCTCAGGACCCTTTAAAAAATGACTGAAGACCCCAAAGAGCTTTTCTATAGATAGCAATATTTACTACATGAGAAATTAAAACTAGGAAACTTAGAAAAATATTAATTCATTAAAAATTACCATATAAACCAATATAAATGTCAACATAAATCATAAATTCTTACGAAGAATAACTTTATTTGCCAAAACAAAAACTTTATAAGAGTTGCATAAAATTTTACATCTTTGCAGATCTCTTTAATGGCTGATTTAATTGAAGACAGCTATACTCTTTGCTTTTGCAATCTCTTGTACACACGTCACACATGGCCTCTGCAAAACCCCTAAGTACACTCATGAGAGAATGAAAGAGAAAAAGGCAAATAAACATCTTCATATTATAACAATAATAGCATTAACTTTAAGGAATCACTCTTAACACTATACAAGCGATTAAAATTTCAGAGTGCTGGGAACTACCAGTCCCTGAACTACTCTTTAAGAATGACTGTTGTAGAGTTAAATACACAGTATGTTTTTTAACTATATTATTACTGGCTTAGAAACAAAAGTTCAAAAATCTGGTTATTATCATTGAATTGTAGTTCATATTCTTAATGATTTTACTCTCTTTACAATGACTTTTCTTAGAAAGCATTTATCAATATTCAATCTTCCAACAGAAACAAGTTAGCAAAGTACTAAAGAATCAGAACTGAAGCCATTTACCCAAATGAGGCATTTACTCAAATCAGAACAAACAGGTAAAAATAATCTGATGCTACTTTATATCCTAAGTAGTTAGAATTTAAAAGAGTAAAAGTTAAAGCACTTTCTGACATTTCCTTATCAATGTCAACATACTGTATAGGGTATCAATTATATGTTTATAACCTTTACCCATTAAGAATCACGTCAATAAAAAATTAAATATTACTTGCAATACCTTTCATATCTTTATTTATATAAAAATATAACTTTTTATCTGATTAGGTAATTACTACAGAGTCTCTGCAAAATCACTGCAGATGGTGACTGCAGCTATGAAATTAAAGACGCTTTCTCCTTGGAAGAAAAGTTGTGACCAACCTAGACAGCATATTAAAATGCAGAGACATTACTTTGCCAACAAAGGTCCGTGTAGTCAAGGCTATGGTTTTTCCAGTGGTCATGTATGGATGTGAGAGTAGAACTATAAAGAAAGCTGAGCGCCAAAGAACTGATGCTTTTGAACTGTGGTGTTGGAGAAGACTCCTGAGAGTCCCTTGGACTGCAAGGATATTCAACCAGTCCATCCTAAAGGAAATCAGCCCTGAATATTCATTGGAAGGACCGATGCTGAAGCTGAAACGCCAATACTTTGGCCACCTGATGCAAAGAACTGACTCATTTGAAAAGACCCTGATGCTGGGAGGGATTGGGGGCAGGAGGAGAAGGGGACGACAGAGGATGAAATGGTTGGATGGCATCACCAACTCAATGGACACGAGTTTTAAGAAAACTCCACTTGTTTAAGTAAACTCCATGAGTTGGCAACGGACAGGGAAGCCTGGAGTGCTGCAGTCCATGGGGTCACAAAGAGTCAGACACGGCTGAGCGACTGAACTGAACTGAACAGAGTCACAGTGAAAATCTAAAGTCAGTGAAGTAAAAAAAAGTTTCTTAAATTTTACTTGAACTTATGAGGAAATGAAATTAAAACTGAACGAATAGCTGAACTTTGAATATTTCTTCACACTAAGAAGCTCCAACAAGATTCTTCTTAAAAAGAAAAAAAAAAAAGACAAAAATGTAAGACATTCAGGGCTGATACTATCTTTATTAACTGTTTAATTTTCAAGGTAGGTAACTGTCTCAGAAAACAAACCGACAGACTGAAACCTTAACAAAAAATTAAAGAGAAAAAAAAAGGCAGTTTGAAACTTAAGCCTAGATTTGAAGTGATTCTAAGGAAACACAACAAGAAAAAAAGACCATCCCAAAGATATGCATGTACTAGTAAAGTGATGTATTGATGGGGGAGAAGGACATTTCTGGAGAAGGTGAATTTGGTTTTATTGTTTTAAAAAGCACTATTCTTACCTTCTATCAACCCCTCATAAATCACACTGTATTTCAGTTCCCTTCACATCTGAATCCATACTTCTCATTCAGCAACCCCCATCACCTTTCCCAGAGTTTTCCAATTGCTCTTATTCCCCTCTGTTGATCAGAAGAGATACACTTTATTATCCATCTGGGCTTTTGATGACATAGTATGTACAACGCTAATTACTTTCTTCTTGAGTATTCTGACTTCCTATTTCAACCTGGACAGACTGTATTCTAGGTCTTCTGTATAGACTTCAAGATTTAGATTTCAATTCTGAGCTGGTTCTGTTTCTTTTACTCTCATGACTTTTTAAAAAATAGATTTTTTAATTGTAGGAATAATTGCTTTATAGAATTTTGTTGGTTTCTGCCAGACATCAACATCTCATGACTTCCTAGATTTTTTTTTTGATTGAGTATATTAAGTTTTTCAGATATGTTTGAATGTGGTCTTCAGATTAGCAGCATCAGCACCAACCTGGAATTTGTTAGAAATGCACATTTTCTGGAAATGAAAAAAACTACTGGAGAGCTATCTGCATTGCCAAATTCACAGCAGCATTATTTACAATGGCCAAGACATGGAAACAATCTTAAGTGTCCATCAATACAATGAATATTATTCAGCCATAAAAAGGGGGGAAATGCTGTCATCTGTGACAACATGGATGAATAGTGAGGGCATTATCCTAAGTGAAATAAATCAGAGAGAAAAAGACAAATACCACATGATCTCATTTATATATAAAAACTTAAAAAAAAAAAAACCCAACCAAACTCAGAAAAACAGATCAGATTTGTGGCTACTGAGGCAAAGGCAAGAGGAACTGGATGAAGGTGGTCAACAGGTACACATTTCCTAGATAACCAAGTACTAGGGATTTATTTATTTAGTTGGCTATACCAAGTCTTAGTTGCGGCATGTGGGATTAGTTCCCTGACCAGGGATGGAACCCAGGCACCCTGAGTTGGAAGTACAGAGTCTTCACTGTTGGACCACCAGAGAGTTCTGTTCTAGGGATATAACGTACTACATGATAACTAGTTAACACTGCTGGATAGTGAATGTGAAAGTTAAGAGAGTAAATCCTAGGTTCTCATTCAGTTCAGTTCAGTTCAGTCGCTCAGTCGTGTCCGACTCTTTGAGACCCCATGAATCACAGCACGGCAGGCCTCCCTGTCCATCACCAACTCCCAGAGTTCACTCAGACTCACGTCCATCGAGTCGGTGATGCCATCCAGCCATCTCATCCTCCGTCGTCCCCTTCTCCTCCTGCCCCCAATCCCTCCCAGCATCAGGGTCTTTTCCAGTAAGTCAACCCTTCACATGAGGTGGCCAATGTACTGGAGTTTCAGCTTTAGCATCATTCCTTCCAAAGAAATCCCAGGGCTGATCTCCTTCAGAATGGACTGGTTGGATCTCCTTGCAGTCCAAGGGACTCTCAAGAGTCTTCTCCAACACCACAGTTCAAAAGCATCAATTCTTCTGCACTCAGCCTTCTTCACAGTCCAACTCTCACATCCGTACATGACCACTGGAAAAACCATAGCCTTGACTAGACCGACCTTTGTTGGCAAACTAGTGTCTCTGCTTCTGAATATGCTATCTAGGTTGGTCATAACTTTTCTTCCAAGAAGTAAGCGTCTTTTAATTTCATGGCTGTAGTCACCATCTGCAGTGATTTTGGAGCCCAAAAAAATAAAGTCTGACACAGTTTCCACTGTTTCCCCATCTATTTCCCATGAAGTGATCGGACCAGATGCCATGGTTTTTGACACAGTCCAACTCTCACATCCGTACATGACCACTGGAAAAACCATAGCCTTGACTAGACCGACCTTTGTTGGCAAACTAGTGTCTCTGCTTCTGAATATGCTATCTAGGTTGGTCATAACTTTTCTTCCAAGAAGTAAGCGTCTTTTAATTTCATGGCTGTAGTCACCATCTGCAGTGATTTTGGAGCCCAAAAAAATAAAGTCTGACACAGTTTCCACTGTTTCCCCATCTATTTCCCATGAAGTGATCGGACCAGATGCCATGGTTTTTGTTTTCTGAATGTTGAGCTTTAAGCCAAGTTTTTCTCTCCACTTTCACTTTCATCAAGAGGCTTTTTAGTTCCTCTTCACTTTCTGCCATAAGGGTGGTGTCATCTGCATATCTGAGGTTGATATTTCTCCCGGCAATCTTGATTCCAGCTTGTGCTTCTTCCAGCCCAGGGTTTCTCATGATGTACTCCGCATATAAGTTAAATAAGCAGGATGACAATATACAGCCTTGACATACTCCTTTTCCTATTTGGAACCAGTGTGTTGTTCCATGTCCAGTTCTAACTGTTGCTTCCTGACCTGCATACAGGTTTCTCAAGAGGCAGGTCAGGTGGTCTGGTATTTCCATCTCTTTCAGAATTTTCCACAGTGTATTGTGATAAAAAAATGTTTCTTACTCTGTACATGACATGATGGATGTTAACTAAACTTACTGTGGTCACCATTTCATGATATATGTAAATGAAATAATTGAGCTGTACACCTTAAACTTATACATTGCTGTATGTCAACTATACCTCAATCAAACTGGGGGGCAGGGGGATATAAATTCTCAGCAGTGACCCCAGACCAGCTGAATTTGAAAGTGGGAGAAGGATGGCCATTTCCGTTTTAAGAAACCCTCCAGGTGATTCTAATATACCCTGAAGTTTGATAACCAATAGTGTAAAAGTTTATTGGACCTCACTAGCTTAGGTTCTTAACCTGTTTGCAGATGAATAATCTATTTCCTTTTCCTCAGTGTCATTCAGAACCTAAGTAATACAGAGCTCAACACAACATAAGGACTAAGTAAGGTAAGGTAAAGTCGCTCAGTCGTGTCCGACTCTTTGCGACCCCATGGACAGAAGCCCACCAGGCTCCTCAGTCCATGGAATTTTCCAGGCAAGAGTACTGGAGTGGGTTGCCATTTCCTTCTCCAGAGGATCTTCCCAACCCAGGGATCAAACCCAGGTCTCCCGCACTGCAGGCAGACGCTTAAGTACTCCAACTAAAAAGCAATGAGAAAAACCATGAAGTAATACATGTATTACCCTGCCTAGGAAATCTTTTCCTCCAATCACTGACGCTAAAAACAGTTCATTATCTAACACCATTTTTAAATATTTTTTGTTCTGTTCTGTTTTTGGCTACTTTGAGTATAAAGTCAGTATTTTATGTATCTAAGAATAAACCAGCTGAGTGTGCTGGGTCAATTTCAGAATTCCATCTAATAAATATTTTAAAAGTTACTTTATTTCCACAAAGAAGAAGAATAAACAATTCTTATCTCATATCTCCCTAAAGCTGCAGTTGTCACACATTTTTAGCAATCACTTAAAATGTAGTTAGTCCAAATTACAATGTGCTCACAAGTTCAAAACACAAAAAAATTTCAAAGATTTGTGCCAAAAAATGGTAAAATAATTCATCAACAATACACAACTTGAGTAATGCTCAAATAATATATTAGTTTAAATGTGATTTTATTGTTTTAAATGTGATTTTTAAAAGTTAATTTCACCTCATTTTCCCCTCTTTTTCCATTTAAAAATTTTTTCCTGAAATATAGTTGATATACATCTTTCCCCTCTTGTATGCAAGAGGCTACTAACAATTTTGGAGAAGGAAATGGCAACCCACTCCAGTACTCCTGCCTGGAGAATTCCATGGATAGAGGAGGCTGGCAGGCTACAGTCCACAGGGTTGCAAAAGGTCAGATAGAACTGAACAAGTAACACACACACACAATAAAAATTTTAGAATAACAAATGTGACTTACATTCAATTTCATCCTCTAAGTCTCACTGAGGGACTCAGGAGAGACAGTGTTCAGTGTGCCAGAAGAGATTCCACCAAGTGAGGAATCACAGCACCTGGAATCCAAATACACCTGTGCCTTTTAACAACTAGTCTGCAAATCCTTGGCAGAACTTCACTGTTCAAAAAGAATGCTCTTCTGAAAGTGGTAAAAATCTTTATCCAAGTATCAAACATTTACCAAACTCTTATTATATAAATGAATAATCTACATATGGTGAGGGAAGAGATTTAAACATGGGTAAAAGGCTAAACACGTCCACTGACAGATAAATGGACAAAGATGCAATATATATATATATATATATATATATATATATATAAACACACACAC
Organism: Aepyceros melampus; assembly: GCA_006408695.1. Lineage (NCBI taxonomy): Eukaryota > Metazoa > Chordata > Mammalia > Artiodactyla > Bovidae > Aepyceros > Aepyceros melampus. Next base: position 138,389 of record SJXQ01010333.1, on the reverse strand, counting down.
ACAAACCAATATTACTCAGCCATTACAAAGAATGAAATAATGCCATTTGCAGCAACATGGATGGACCTAGAGATTACCATACTAAGTGAAGTAAGTTAGAGAAAAACAGATATCATACATATCACTTCTATGTGGAATCTAAAAATATGACACAAATTTATCTTCAAAACAGAAACCGACTCACAGATATAAAGAACAGACTTGTGGTTGCCGAGGAGGAGGCGTGGAAGAGGCAAATATTGGGACTTTGGAATTAGCAGGATGTAAACTATTATATACAGGATGGATAAACAAGGTCCTACTGGATAGCAGAGGGAACTATATTCAATATCCCGTGAAAAACCATAATGGAAAAGAAAAGAATACCTATATATGTATGTGTATGTGTAACTGTGTCACTCTGCTGTATAACAAAAACATAATGTCATAAATCAACTATACTTCAATAAAATAAGAAAGAAAAGACTAGACATGAAGGGCCAGAAAAGGGCAGCGATCACCGGCCCACCAATCTGAAGTGATGATCAGGATCTCAATCAGCTCACCAAGTGCCAGTGAGAGAGTAGCTGATTTTAGTCCTATTTTGGCTGCAGAACACACATTCTGACTTCTGCCTCCCCCAGGCAGAAGCTGGAATCACTTTTTCAACATCTCCCGCAGCTAGAGTGTAGGCCTGTGACCAAGACTTCCCAATTTAGACCCTGCATGACATTTGGACTCAGAAAGGAGCAACATGAGGCAGCAGGAACCACAACCTCCATTTTCTGGTGAGAGCAGAGGTCTGTGGCAGAAATGGAACAGGATGGCATAAATCTGCACGTCTTTGGCAAATCCAGCCAGCAATGTGACCTGAGCCCTTTCCTTGCTGTGTAGCCTCCAAAATCCATTCTCTGACCCTCCTATAAATTTCCTGAGCTAACTACTACCCTTTAGCCAATTCTTCTGAGTAAACTAGCAGGAGGGAGGTGGGGAACTAATTGCCTGATACTTGTAACTAAAAGTCAAAACTCAAGATGGATACAGAAAATATAACAAGCTGGAAACTTTAAAACAGTATTTACCTTAGGAGAGGAGGATGTGCAGAGCTGTACTAGAGATCTGAACTGCACCTGCAATATTTTATGTCTTTAAAAAAAAAGGCAAACTGCCAACACAGCAGGAATACTTGTTATAAAGATTTGTCTGGATACTTTTCAAATGTCTGAAAAGCAACTAGGGCCCTAGGTAGGAATGGAACTAATGAGGAGAGCAGGAAGAAAAAACAACAGTAGCTATGATTTATTTACTGAAGGCTTACTATGTGCCAGGCAGTGTACTTAAGACATACCATTTTATACAATCCTTAAAATAACTACAACATAAATTATTTTATTTCCATGATGTAGATAAGGAAATGGACTCAAAGAGGTTAAATCACCTGCCTGTGACCACATATCTAAAGAATCAGAGGAGGATCAAACTCATGTTTGTCTAAGAGCCAAGCCTGGCCAGTAATTACCTTCTTCCTCACTCTCAGCAACTCTACACGGTGGTGAGGGGTTGCTGCTGCTGCTGCTAAGTCACTTCAGTCGTGTCCGACTCTGTGCGACCCCATAGACAGCAGTGACCAGACTCCCCTGTCCCTGGGATTCTCCAGGCAAGAACACTGGAGTGGGCTGCCATTTCCTTCTCCAATGCGTGAAAGTGAAGCCGCTCAGTCTGACCCTCAGTGACCCCATGGACTGCAGCCTTCCAGGCTCCTCCGTCCATGGGATTTTCCAGACAAGAGTACTGGAGTGGGGTGCCATTGCCTTCTCCGGGTGAGGGGTTAGGGACTGACTATACCAGCACAGACGGAATGTGCAACAGCAAAAGAGGAAGAGGGAAAGAAGTTGGGATGACAAATGAGTAAGAGCTGCACTTTGATCTATGAACCTTGAGATCTTTACTTTTAACAACAAAAGAGTCAAGTGCTGAGACATCCCCTTCCTCAAAGCATCCTTCATTGAGTAGGACTAGACTGAACCAGCCTTATCTGAAGCCTCAGTTCCTGCCCTGGAGAAATGCAGGGAAGAAACAAGCAATTCTGTGGGTGCTAAGTAGAATCAGACTCCTAGAATTCACCAGTGGGTCTTCTCTCTGGCACACAGATTTAACTCCATGTGGACGCTTCAGGAAGTACCCAACTCAAGAGGGTTCTTGAACGTGAAATTCCAAATGAACCATTTTCACCTAGCTCAGGCAGACCTATCCACAACAGGAAATTTAAACCTTTCCTAGTATTATACAAACTGTTAAGGTATTTACATGAGAACTCTACCTTTTGCCTTCAGATAGTACCGCCCTGTCTTAAATAAACATATGCTACTTGATACAGTAAGAAATTAACTTTTGGTCTTTTCTCTGATTCCTCATCAGAGCTCCGAAGACCTTTGTAATTTTCGAAGTGATAATATAAATGCTAGGACCATGTTATGTTCTAATGAGGTGACTCTTGGTGGGTTCCTGGATGAGGGCTCACCTCAAATACCAAGCTATGACTAGAAACTTGATACTTTCAGCCCCACCCCCTTTCTCTGGAAAGGGATGAGGGGCTAGAAATTGAGTTACTGATCGATCATACCTACATGATGTAGCCTCCATAAAAACCCCAAAGTAAGGTTTAGGGAGCTCCTGGGTTGGTGAATATATCCATGTGCCAAGAAGGTGGTACACCCCACCTCCATAACAAAGGAACCGCCTGGGTTCACAACCCTTCAGAACCTCGCCCTATGTGTATCTTTATCTGGCTGTTCATCCATATCCTTTATCATTCCCTTAATTATATAATAAACTGGTAAATGTGTTGCCCTGACTTCTGTGAGCTGTTCCAGCAAATCATCAAACCCAAGGAGGAATAGTAAGAACCGCAATTTATAGCCAGTCAGTCAGAAGTACAGCTGAGATAATCTGGGACTGGCAACTCTGAACTGGGGCTGGAGGTGGGGGGCAGTTGTGTGAAACTGACCCCTTAACTTGTGGGGATCTCACACCAACTCCAAGCAAATAGTGTCAGAACTGAACTGAATTATAAACAAGCCAGCTGGTGTGGAGAACTGGTCATTGTGGAGGAAACCACACACACATTAGGGGGCCAAAAATGTTGAGTGTGGTAGGAGCAGAGGCTAAACAGACACAGTGAGTTTTATTCTGACAGCTACTCTAATTAACCTTTGACAAATACCTTTGTCTCCCATCAATTCACTAGATCTATTCTAGGGATATAATTACTTTGTCAAATATTATGTGGCTGCTTCTAGATTGGAAAGATGAGAAATTTATGGGGGCAGAACAAACTCTCTGGGATGGTGACAGATGGTTTTAAAAAAGCAATCTAATTTTATAACTTTTTTTTTAAGGTAATCTAGAAAACTGCTTCTGCCCTCAAGGCAATAAATTGTTTTGAAATTTCAAATGACGTTAATATAGGCATAATTTTACATTCTTATCAAAAGGGCTAGGTTGAGACACAATACTACGGGGCAAAGAGTCTTAACGTTTGAACTGAAGGCGGGTCTGCTCAGCTCCGCGTTTCAGTGAACACGTTGCCTCTCTGGTCTCGTCCCTTCACTCAGTGCACTCTACCTACACAGCCATTCTGCTGCTTTTTCAAATGAGCAGGCTCCCACTTAGCGCTTTCTGATTTGGAATGCTCTTTCCTCAGATAGCCATATGGCTCATTCACCAACTCTCTTTGGTCTTAACTCAAATGTCACCAGCATATTAAGGCTCACCCAGGCCACCTGCATCTGCTCTGTTTTTCTCTTTTTCATTTATCACTATATAACAAAATTTTTTAAAATCTTATGTATCATCTTACCCCTCCCAGCTATAATATATGTTCCACAAGGTCAGGAAGCTTCGTCTTGTTCAATGTTGTCCCTAAGCATCTAGCAAAGGGCTTTACACATAAACACAAATACATGGAGGTGTCTAGGAAAGAGAAGAAAAGGTTAAAAAACCATAGTCCTACACAAGTTCAAAGCAAAATATTCCCAAGCAACACCTTTTTTTTTTAAATTACAAAGAAGTTCATGTTTAATCAAATAATTTAATAATTCAATAATCAAATAATTTAATAATTCAAGAACTCTTTCTTAGTCTCCTACCCCTTCAATTCCTCTCAGGCTTTATTACTACTATTTAAGGACCACCACATTCTACATATGTTAAAAGCCAATGATACTAAACTGCTTGTAACACTCTACAATCTGTTAAACATCCCTCTTTGTTAACATACATAGATCCACTTCATTCTTCTGGCTACACAGGACAATATACTACAGATATATCATTATTTCCCATTTCCTTTACTGAAAGTGACTTGTTCCCTGTATCACTACTATATGTAATGCAGTACTGAATATGCTTATACATATATTACCTGTGAACACAAATGTAAGGCCAAAGGTATGCATACTTAATACATTTGACAAGTATTGCCAAATTAACTGTCAAGAAAATCCCACTAATTTATCCTCTCATACCCTTGCTGCCCTGGGTAAACTCTTTATAAATGTTTTCCTATCTAATAAATAAAACATATCTCATTTTAAAAACTTACACTTCCATAGTCAACAGAAGCATGAAGTGTCTTTTCATATGCTTACTAGCACAATCTGTATTTCTTCCTCCATGAACTACTTATTTATATCTTTGTTCATATTTCTAATTATTTTTTTCTATTTTGCATGCTCCTTGTGTAGTAGAAGCAGTAGTTAGGAGCACAGACTCGAGTTAAAACAGCTTGAGTGCAAATGCTAGCTACAAGAAGATGAGTTAACCTTCCTATGTCCCATGTGCTTATCTTAGTTTCAAAAATATACTTTAAAGAAAGAATATATAAACCTATAAAAGAGATTAAAAAACCAAAATGTATATAAAATAATTTTATAATTGCTAGGCCCATATTTGAGCCTGTTGTCACTCAGAAAGAAAATGTTTTTTCAGTCTTACATAAAGTTGTATCTTTAGTCATATATTTACGCCAATCATTTGGTTTTGTTTTTTAAAAAAAAAAACAGACTATTTTTTATCATATTTAAGACACTCAGGGGTTTTTTTTGGCTTCACTGCATAGCGTGTGGGATCTTAATTTCCTGACCAGGTATTGAACTCAGGCCCTTGGCAGTGAAAGTTCAGAGTCCCTAACCACTGGACCCCTAAAGAATTCCCTAAAAGGTCATTTTTAATTTTAAATATGGGGGGAAAAACTGCTATTGCACATATCATATACCACAAACCATATCTCAGCAACTTGTACAGTAGAAATTTATAATAAGATTTTTAGGACTACTTGAATAAACAAAAACAAAAAGCCTTCAAATAGAAAAAAAAAATTTTTTTAAGGAAAAAATTAGGTTTACTCTACCTACACAAATAACTTGAAATTAAAATCGATGATCTGTGTGAGAAAGGAAACCACACATAAAATGTAGCCTAACAAGTTAGCCAAAATGTAGATACACAGGGAAAAAAATATGATTTTTACCAAAAGAGCATTGATAATTATTACTCAATTATTATATCAACTGCTGATCAAGCTAAGAGCTGTATATACAATTAATTTTTATGCAGGAGTTCCCTGAGACCTCAGAATTAGTTCCAAGATTCTTTCAGGGTAAAAAAAGATCGAGAAGAGCTATTTTAAGAGTTTACTTTCTTCCTTAGGAAGGTTTTCACAACCTAAAAATCACAAAAACTTTCTATACTGCCTTTTCATAATTCATTGCTTTCTTTTTATCTGACTCTTTAACCCACTTGGACCTAATTTCTATTATGAAAGATATCCAACTTTATTTCCAAAAGAGGAATAGATGCCTTACTCTACTAATAGAATATATCTTTTCCTCACTGATCAGCAGAGCCACTTTCATCCTATATCCGGTATCTACTCATTATGTATACCGACATATAAATGTGCTTTGAAGTCCTTGGTGAAGTTCCAGCTTCTCAGATTAGGGGACCCTAAGAACTGCTCTATCTTTCGTAAAAGTTTCTCTCCTACATGAATTCCTCTATCACCTGATGCTGTTTGCTTCCTCTCTTGTGGCAATTTCTTAGATTTAGTGGATTAAAAAAAAAATCATTCCCTATTATTTTTATTGAAGTGTAGCTACTATATAATTTTATAAGATACAGGTATACAATATAGTGACTCACAATTTCTAAAAGTTTTAGTGGGATTTTTGATGGCATTTTTTTTTTTTCAGCACGGACAGAAAAAAATTTTTTAAGTATCTTTGTAGTCACTAAGAATGCGAAAATCTGAGTCCATGATATTGGAACCTATCTCATGGATTTATTATTGTATTCCTTTGTCCATTTACAAGAGGTTTGGGTTACAATGATTATGATAATAGGTGATCTCAATTAGCCATCTTGAATATGAAGTCTCAAAAAACACTTTAAAGTCAAATTCCAAACTATTTTAATCTTATGGAAAAGATCCAAGCTGTAAACAACAGAATACTTTTTTTTTTTAAAGAATTTCTTAAACCAAAAAGCCAGCCTTCTCTTTTTACTTTTCCTGTACCCTTCCCTTCTCATAAAGATCAGAATTAACAACTTCATCCCTCAACGTGCCCGATGTTTTCCTCCTATTTCATTCAGTCTCACTGAACGGTATTATCCCTACCAACACATGAAAAAAACTAGAACTAAGAAGATTAAGATCATATCAACAAATAAGAGGTCAGTCAAATTTAAACCCAGGAATGCAACTCCAAAGCTCAGGTCCTTCCAATACACCCACCTCCATTGCTAAGGAGCCAAGTCTTCTATCTTACCAAACACAGCTCTTCACACCCGGCCTCGCCATCATGTTCCACTTCCTTTCCTATTCTCTTGGTAGAAATCATCGAGGGCAGTGATATGCAACCACAGTAGATACTAGCAAGAAAGCCGCATTTGTAACTGGAGGAGACTTTCAGTTTCACATGTGAAAGTGTTAGTCAGTTCACATAAGGACTCCCTAAAGAAGACAACTTGTATCTTCTCAGCAAATGTATTAAGTTTCTCCTTCTTCAGTAAGCTTATTATCAATTAGCTTTATTTCTTGAGGCTTATATCAAATGCAGGCCTAGAAATCTACAGGTGACCTGAGTCATGGAACTATACAACTAAATGAAGGTCACTAAAATATAAGAGCCTTCCCATTAAAAAAAAAAAAAGTTTCAAACATCCTACTTTTAGTAATGAGCTAAGATGAGCCCTCCTATATTCCTGATCGGCTCAGGGTGACACAGACAAGAAGGGACGCTTTGGTCACATGCCGTTGGGACATATCCAAATCCAGTCCCAGAAGACCTCTTCATTTCTGTACTGCTCAATTTCTCCAAAGCAAATGGCAAGTTCAGCTTACAGAAGTGCCAAATATTTTTAGCCCTTGTGTAAAATAATATGTCTCGAAAAACAGAATACTCTTCTTAGTGAAAATAACCTCTGACATTTGTATATAGATGTGATGCTCTACTAACCAAATACCTAATGGCAAATTCCATTCAACAGAATGCACCTCAACAGTGATTTCCCCTTTACCTGAACCTGCTGTGGCTGTTGAACCTGGATCTGCTGTTCTGGCTGGCTTTGAGGCTGAACACTTGTGGTGACTGGACAGGCAAGTTCAAGCAAAGACCCGGCCACTTCGGTGCTGTCTGTGTAAATGCAGTTCCCACCCTGCTGGTACACCATAGTAGTGGTGGCCGTCTGCTGGAACTCTGAAGGGCTTCTGGCCCCTTAGAGGCTAGTGAGTCCAGAAATTCCTTCATCCTGTGTTGTGGGACAGACCGCGCCTTCACTCGGATGTACTCTTCAAAGGAGATGGTGTTCTCCAGAGAATTATTCATATTGCAGAGTCCTTAGGGTTCCTAGGAATAAAACAAATGAACAGAAGTCAAAGCTATGCCATGGTTTTAACATACTGAAATGCAGAGCAACCATTCTCGCATTGGAGTGGAATATTCAGGGCAGTTGCATACATGAGGAATCCGAAGTACAATTTTATTAAATAACCTTTTTTTTTTTCCAATTACTGGCATCTGAAATTTGTTTCCATTAACATTTCTTAAATCAAACTATCATACTGAAAACAAAAAACAAAAGCATTTGTCACAGTACTGGATGAAATGGGCTGAAAACACACTCTCCACCCAGCACTTGGCCAGGCCAATCCCATCTTCTCTGCAGAATCAAGCACTAGACAGTGAAAGCCACAGGCAACACTACTCTGCAACCATCAGAAGACTCCAAGGAAGGAAGGAGCTGGGATTCCTACCAATACGTTCCAGTTCCACTGCCAACTATGTTTTACACTGAAGGGACACGTATGCCACCTAGCTGTGGCATGACCCTAGATACAAGGGATGTGTTCATCTCCCCCACTCCCCCAAACACCACAAAACCTCATTTTGCTATAAACTGCTCACACTCTTTTGTTGCATAGCTTACTGGTTAAGAGCCTGGATTTTGGAGTCAAACTTCTTGGGTTTAAAACCCAGCTCAAACTCGCCTTTGCTGTGTTATCCTGGACAAGTCAATTGTCTTTGGTTCTGTCTATAAAAGAGGGATTAAAATAATATTTGCACCATAGACATGAGGATTAAATATGTGTAACGCACTTACAGAAGTACCTGACATATAGACAGTGCAGTATAAATATTAGCTAATGCTACTTAAATAAGTAGGAGAAGGAAGTTGAATGGTACCTTAAGTAACTAGGTCACTTCTAAAACTCAGAAATCATTCTGCAAGTTTTTCATCAGGGTGTTTACCTTAGGGCACAGGGATGGATAATAGCCCTCAAGCAGCTGGAGGACAACCACGGAATCTATCCATGAACGCTGAGTGTCCTGTACTGCTGCTTTCATACCATTATCTCGTGACCACTACCACCTCCAAAACAAAAGCAATGAAAGGATATCAAAGTAACATAAACCAAGTGAGTCTCTTTGCCCAAAAAAGACTCTCGGTCAATCTCAATGTCTAGAAAAGTGATTTGCTCCCTTGAGCCATCGGACTAGAAATATCAGTCTTTCAATTGCCCGGATGTTGTCTTCTGTTAACAGGCACAAAGTGGGTGGGTGACCCTCTCATTATCATCTTCCACTGGCTCTAAACTCTAGTAGACAAGACTGTATCCTGGTCCTCTCTGAATGGCTGACACATGTAGGTATTTATCTGCTGCATCTGGAATTCAATCTGGAACAAGAAGGATTATGACTCTTTGTTTCTGTAACATGTATAACTTAATGTTATGCTTTTCCCTAGTAAATGGTTAATCTATACCTTGAAGGGAAAAAAAACCACTATATATCCAGGGCAAGAGACCAAAGGAAAAATATGATCCATACTGCTATTAATTTCTTGACACTGGTAATACTTCTGTGGGATGCTGTTTAAGTATAGTATACAAATTATATTCAGGTACTTTCAAACAGAACAGATCTCAGCAACAAATCTTTTATTATGAGGCCCATAATACATTGCAAATATATTTCTCCATAAATAAAGAATACTATGTATACCTTATCCTGTCTAAAAGGCCTAGACCACTACTCTCAGGGAAGCCTCCACACAACAGGAGTCAGGAAACCCCAAGCACAACAGAGTACAGAAAATGCCAAGTACAGGTCAGGGGAGTGAAAGGTGAAGCTGTTGCTGATGGCCTCTTGTCTTTTGAAATTTAACTCCTATTTGTCCCTTTCTCATCTCTTCTAACCACCTCTCCTACCCAGGTCTCCCTTCTCTCTGATGTAGATACTCTAGTTATCTTTCCCAGAACAGAAAATTAGGAGGTCTGCTATGAGACTTCAAGATTAAGCTATCAATAATACCCATGGCACATAAAACAGGGGCAGCGTCAGGGTTTCCCAGGTGGTGCAGCAGTGAAGAACCTCCTGCCAGTGCAGGAGACTTAAGAAACATGGGTTTGATCCCTGGGTTGGGAAGATCCCTTGGAGGAGGGCATGGCAACCCATTCCAGTACTTCTGCCTGGAGTATCCCATGGACAGAGGAGCCTGGAAGGCTACAGTCCATTGGGTGTCAGAGCATCAGACCCAACTAAAGCAACGGCAGGCACGCACTCAAGGCCAAGCACTTCATATTCAGAGCAGGCCACTCCAGCATAGGTGACCCACAAGTCATTAACCACATCGGCACAGACTGTGTCAAAGCTTCCCTCTGATAAGAGCATCATAACTGAAACTTCCTTCCTAAGGAAGCATCTCTTATAATATAGATCTAATAACACTACAAAGTTCACAGTATGTGACCCTAATACTCAATTACATACAATCTTCTGCTCAAAAAGGGATAAAGGAGAGAACTGTATGAACCACCATTTACCAATTCTTTACTATGCTGGTACATATTTCAGTTTTTCACCTCCATTACAGAAGACCAGTAGGGGCAAGTGAAATTTACACTTCTCCAAATTCATTTTTTTCAATAATTAATTGTATTCATGTAAAATACTTAAGAGATGGCTTGAAATGTAAAGATTGTCTGTGCTAGAATGGTAGCTATTGTACCAAAGCAATTTTCTAAGAAGTATAGAGAATCATGCAAAAAAAAAAAAAAAAAAAAAAACTTTTCTTGCTTCAAATCTGGGAGAAGGAAAGTATGAAAAAGCACAAAGAAACACAGTAAGTTAACTTTACAGAATTGGAAAGCCTTCACACAAATACTTCTTGTAAAGGTAGTCCACAAACTTTCCTGAGTGACTTTGTTTCCCTTCACTCTTTCAAGTTTCAGTAATCAAGGAGGCTTAAACCTCCTCTGAAGTCGACATTAAGTACAAGCAGAATTATACCAACTCTTCTTCCCAGAATCAAGCTTTCTTCAGTTTTCAGTGTAGAATTCCACCTGGTTTTGTTTCCTATTTTTTGTCTTTGTTTTTTTGAAAGTGAAAGTGAAGTCACTCAGTCCTGTCCAACTCTCTGTGACCCCATGGACTGTAGCACGCCAGGCTTCTCCGTCCATGGATTTTCCAGGCACAAGTACCGGAGTGGGTTGCCATTTCCTTCTCCAGGCTATCTTCCCGACCCAGGGATTGAACCAGGTCTCCTGCAATGCAGGCAGACGCTTTAGGAGGGAACAGGAGGGGGGAATAGGTTAAAGTAACACACCTATTGTTTTTAGGAAAACTGCTCAAATCATATAAGAAGGTATAAAACGAAAACTAGAACCAGCTACGTATGCTATGACCTCTGCTTCCTGATCTATGAATTTTAAACACTCATCTATCCTCTAGGAAAGGTAAGTTTAGGGCATTTAAAACACCTTCCTCTCACTAACCCCTGCTAGCCATATTTTAGTTTTTGTCACGATCAGTTTCACCACAAGAACAGTCCAAATATAAATTTATTCCCTGAGCAGGACAGCAAATAAAACACTCATCTCTCAGAAAGACTGGGATAAAACCTTGGAAGAGTATCTGCTATAAAGCCTCAAAGTTCATTCTTTAAGTTTCCATCAAAAAAAAGAAAACACCAACGGTCTTAATTAGAAAAATTCTATAAAACTTAGAAAATGTTGATAAAGGTTCATACACAAGTTCATTATATTCTTCTCTGTTCTTATGAAAATATTTGAAATCCTATGACAAAATCACCTTTTGGCTTATAGCCAGCCATGTATTTTAAGTAGCTGAGACTCTCAAGTATAAAACCTTCTGCAGTGCTTCAAGCTTAGAGTCTATCGTTGGCTCTAAGCAAAAGCCATTACTTCCAATTCCCATTGCTTTTTCCTTTCACTAAGCTCCCAGCAAGTTCTTCACTGGCTATACAAGTCCACAGAATCATGTGAGACCACTAAATCAGAGGAAGCTAAAGAATATTAACAAATAATGGATTTGATGCAGAACTTAAAAATTATATAATGGAAAAGGCCAATTTGAAACAACATTTCAATCTGCTCATTTATACACAAGGCTACATTTCTTGTCCTTTTAACCTGCTCACTTGGCATTATCTACCAGACCAACACATCCTAATAATGAAAGTACACTAAGTCAGCATTTGACCTGATACAAAAGTACTGCTTAGAAGAGGGTGGAGAAAAAGGCTTCACAAATACATTTAAATATTTGAGACCAGACAGTGATTAAACACAACGCTGAGACAGATTAAGGAAATTCTCAATAGCAGTGATATTTCTTTGTTTTTTATGCTCAGAAAAAGTCCACCTTTACCATGAACTTATTCATCCACAATTTTTGAATTTATAGGATATCTTTTATCAAATGCTTTGATTCATTAAGAATTTCTTTTGCATCATCTGAGGTAAAACTCTAAGTTTATTTTTTTCAAAGACCCAACAACTTGTCCTGGTATCATTTACTGAATTAGTGAAATTTCTTTGCCCAAAGATTTAAAATGGCACTCTGATTATACACCAAATTCATATAAAGAAGCTCTGTTTCCAAGCTTTTTGTTGATTCAGCAGATCTTTCTGTAACATAGTAACTTAAAAAAAAAATTTTTTTTAAGCATGTTAATACCTACAAGATCTACTTTCCCACAACCAAAATGTGTGGCTTCAAACTAAAAAAATTTAATGACACAGAAAGTACATTATGTGTGAAAAAGAAGGCTAATACAATTGTATTTATATATCCTGGTAGGGCTTAATTATATACCTAAGAAGAAAAACTGGCATAACAGCAGCTATGCCTGGGTGGTGTGGAATAACGGAGGACTTAAATTTCTTCCTGTTTAATACACTCCTGCATTTTCCACAACTTGTATTAAATCAAAAAAGCAGTTAAAAAAATACTCTTTTTTGTAGAGTGGTTATTCCACAGTAAGAGACACACAAACAATTTTGGTTATCATAGTTTGATTTTTTTTCCCTCTCAAAATCTGGAACTCTGAAAGACAAAACCATCAAGCTACAGAAGTCTGCATAATAATGAAGACTGTTAGTTTCAAGATGTTGCTCACGAGATACAAAAGGCTGAGCCGTGGTAACAGAGAAAGAAAAATGGATAAACTTAATGAAACTACAATTTTTAACTCCCAGAGAAACAAGATTCTTAATTAGCTTCAAGGCAAAGACTTAGTGAGGTGCAATAAATAAACTGACTAAAATACTTCTGAAAAACATGAAGCTGGAAGGATAGTTGGGTAATCTCAATTTTTGGAAGTCAGAAATAAAGAGGGAAACACTCTGTAGCTCTTTGAGGTACAGTCTGTAACTAAGCATTTGCTTCTGAATGAATACTTTAAGTACAGCTGCTTTGCAAAACAATAAACAGATGAACCAACCCCCCACCAACAGACCCAGGAAATTTTCCCTATAACCGCACATATTTTTACGGTTATTTCCCCTGTACTACCTTCTACGAGAACTAAGAGCTGGTCCTCAGTATACCACAGTTATCATTATTCCAGTTACTTTACCTCTAGTCCACAAGAGGAAAAAGTCACTCCAAAGCAACAATTCTACATTTCTGTTTGCTGATTTTTCCCCCCTATTTAGGTACCAAGGGAAGGCCTACGTGCTCAGGGGAATCACCCCTTCTTGAGTGACCTCAAATCTGATAGCTCTTCCTGGCTCCCCCATGCAGCTCTGCAGAGTGGGTCCTGAATAAGTGATGAACTAAGAGAAGATGCACAGAGCTGCCTCAGAGCCCTGTCTCTTCCTATGTACCCAATGGTCCTGCTTCTGGGCCCCCTCTCAAGGCTCACATATACTAGCAATGGATCCTGATAGCTTAGTTCTGGTTTGAAGAACACATTCCAGAGGAAAAAAAAAATCAATTTCCATTTTAAGAAGTCAAGAGTCATAGTCACATCTGTCCTAATTAACAACTAAAGAATCATTTCAAAGGAGGAAATTGGGAGACACTGTCTATTCTTAAAGATAACAATCCACCATAAGGTTTGTGATAGAAATTAGCCCATTAAGACATTCACTAGACAGAGAAACTCCTCATTTAGGGGTATTTTCACTATGGATCTAGTTTTGGACAACATACTTTCAACCAGGAACTTAAATTCACATTCCTACCAACGACTGATGAGATGTAAACTGGCACAACTGTTTGCGTTATCTAAGTGAAGCTGAAAATATGACCCAGCAATTCTATCCATGTACATGACACACACCCATACAAAGGCACATAAACAAGAATGTTCATAACAGCATTGTTAACAGCCCCAAACTGAAGGGAATCTACATGTCTACCAATAATAGAATGAATAAATTATGGTTTGTTCAAACAGCAGACTACTACACAGAAATGGGAATGAATGAACGACAGCTGCACACAATGCTGAAAGATACAAAGCACAAGCACAATGCTAAAAGATACAAAACAGCATGACTCCATTTATATAAAATTCAAAATTAAACAAAACTATGTTGTCGAGGGATACAAAGGTAGTAAAAAGAAAAACAAAGAACATGATTATCACAGAAGTCAGAACAGTAACTGTCTCCAGGGAGTGAGAAGCTATAACCCAGAAGGGCCTCATGAAAGGTTCAAAAGTGCTGGCATTACTCTAATTCTTGAAGAGGTGCAAGTTACACAGTGGTTCACTTTAAAATTTTTCACTAGATTGTACACAGACCAACTGAATTAATATGTATAGACAGATATTTCACATACATGTGCAAAAAAAGCTTTCTGACACAGCCTAGCAGCTCTACATACAGTTGTGCGCTAGCCTAAAGTGTGACAGCAAAGGACCACTCTTGTGCCCTTTTCAGCAAAGCAAGGGGTTAATTATCATTTCTTCATGCACTTACAATTAGAAATCACAATGCAATGTGACAGGAAAAACTGGCTAAGCATTTATGTGAAGCTGGACTTAAAACATCTGGAACAAAATGCCGGGCAACTACCTATAATGAAAATGAAAAGAACAGGGTGCACCTAACATTTCATTCTGAAGCACAGAAATAAAAGACCATTACAGAGAGAGGCTGGCCATTTAAAAAGTATACAAGCAAGATGCATGGCACATCAAAGGCAATCTAGTATTTGATTCAACTTAAAGAAGGCATGCAAGCCTGAAGGAAGAAATCACTGATTCTGAAGTTGTCATGATGGAGGACAGCCACACCCAAAGCCCCTAACTTTGGTAACTTTGGTTACCCTTTGGAGCAATTCAAATTTACATGAAACTTCAATCACTATTTGATCTTTTCTTTAAAATAGTAACACATGTGGAAAGGGGTTGTGGAAAGACAGAGGTTCATGGAGAGACACACAAATTACGCATCACAGAGGAGTGGAAGTAGGACATCTTGTAATGGGGAAATTTTAGCTAATGAGCTTATGGAAAAGTATTATCTACAGACATCAATTTAAAATGCAGACCTCAAACGTAATGGTTAAAAATTTCAGAAAAAGCAGGCTTAAATGGTATATTAATATTTTAAGTGTATCCTAGATAAACTTGCCTGCTTGTCTTTGAAATATTCTGATCCTTAGAAAAGGTGATGCCTTGTCATGCTAAAGCCTGAAAGTTGCACTGACATAGTTTAAGAGGAAAAAACTGTTCAAGCAGCAAACTGGCTGGATTCAAAGATGCAGTTCTCCCACTTACTCAATTTTCCAGCACCTAGTCGTTTCTGGCAGACAGCACCCAGAATGATTGGCAGGATTTGTAATGTTTCAATATTACCAGGAAAAAAACTGCACACATATTCCCAGCATATGAATAATTTTAACTCACCAGTCACCATGGTGCATACATTTCTGCTGCTTGTCCTGAGTTCTTAAGACTTGTAACATTCTGAAGAAGACAGAACAAAGAAGTCCTTCCATCCCCAGCTTCTTTTCAAATTTTAACTTGTTCTTAATATCTCGTATATTAAGAAAAACTACCCCCATCATTTTCAAATTAGATTGCTAATTTTAGTTCCTCTTAGCTTCTTTTCCCTTAATTTAATGAAGCAAGACTGTAAAACATAAACTAGCAGAGAGTCCAACTTAGAAAAAAGAAGAGTCTATTTCTCTGGACAAACCTAGATTTTCCCTGGAACCAGAACACAGTGCAGAGATTTAAAAAAAAAAAAAAAAACGCTGAAAAGGACTGAAATCCTAAAGTGAAATCAAAAGCGACTTTTCCAGGCAGATTTCAGGAATTTCTGCTGAGGATCTTTGGAATTACGAAAGAAGGCAAAACACTGACTCGGGTTGTTCAATTCCGTTCTGGGCAACTTTTTGGCCGAGCAATAGCGGGCCCTTTAACCTAACAGACTACAAGTAAGCCCCTCCCAACCACACAGAGGAAAAGGCTGCATTTCAGGATTTAAAGCGGTATTTTAGAGCTCGGGTAGTTTCACAGCGTCCACAGAAGCAGATCCCCTTCCGGAGCGCACAGAGGTGACGTGTAAGAATTGCGCTTTAATGAAGAATTACTTTCTAATGACAAGAAAACAGGTATCACTGATGGGCCTTCTAGGATTTGCCTTCCTTTTCCAACACAAAGCATCAAAACAAGGTGAGAAAAGTCGAGGGGTTTCGCTGTCCTCAGACAAACAGCGATCGGTTTCAGAATCAGGGCAGCACCCTCCAAGCACCCACCCCGCACATGGGCCTCGGGACACCGCATCCTGAAGAGTACCAGCAATCTCGCCCACTTCGCTGAGGAGCGGGGCCGCAAGCCAGCCCGCAAAGCAGGTTGGTTTCTCCTTAGGCCTAGGCCCCGGCGGTCCGGGGACGTCACCTGAGCTGGAAGGGTCCAACCCACAACCTTCTTTAAACTGCAAGCCTCCCGTCCGCCCGCAGCCCCTCCCCGCAGCTGGATGTCTTGCGCGCCGTCGCACCGGTGCCGCCACCCAACAGCACGGCGCGCGCCTGCCCGCGACCCTCGACTTCGGGGCGCGCGCCCCAGGAAGCCGCCGCGGCCCACGGGCTGCAGCTCCAGGAGCCGAGATATCCGGGCCGAGAACGCGCACGTCAGGGCCACGCGCACCGGGAGGGCCGCACAGCGCGCGCGCGCCCGAGCGTATAAACAGGCCCGGCCGCGCGCGCCCACCAGCGCGCCTTCGCGCGCCGCGCCCACCCGAATCCCCGAGCCGCCCCTCCCCCACCCAAAGGGCGGGGGGCGCGCGAGCCCAGGGACGTTTTCGGCTCCGGAGCCGCCCCGAGGTCTCCTGGGCCCAGCGGCAGCGGCCCGCCCGCCCCCGCCCGCCGTTGTGTGGGGTGGGCCCGCTGTCTCAGGCCCGCACCCCGCTGCATCCCTGTCCCCACTGGAGTCCTCACCCGGCGACGTCGCCGCCGCCGCCACCGCCGCCGTTCTACCCGCCGGCCCCGCCGCACCGCTCGGGGCCCCGGTTCTGCCGTCGCCGCTCCAAGACCGACAGGATTTTCCCCTCACAGCTCCCTGGGCGCCATCTTACATTCAACCCTCACAGCCAATGAGTGCCGAAAGCCTCTCTCGCGATAATTGGTGCGTCGAATCCCGCGAGAGTTAAGGCTGCCTCCTGGCCAGACTTAAAGGGAACGCTTCTGCCGAGGAGAGAGGCCGAGCGTAGGGCTGCAGTAGCGGCAAGAGCCTGGGGTGTAGGGCGGAGCGCCCCGCCCTCAGACGCCCCTCCATGTGGGGCGGAGCCAGGGCCGGAGATCGGCCTAGCCTTGGAGCCAGGGCAGGCCGGGGCTTGAAGCTCAGAGTCAGGACCCTTCTGCCGCCTGCCCAGGCCTCCTTAGCGCAGCCTCACGCGGTGCGGAGAGCGGCCTCTTACTTAAGGTGGCCCCCACAACCTCTGACCTAGGCCCGGCGCCTCCAGCTGCAACCCACCTGGGAAGCCCCAGGTCACTCTAGTCCAGGAGCCCCTAGCATCTGGGACCCACGCCTCATCCTCCATCTGCTGTTATCCTAATTGAACCTTCCGCAGCCCAGTCCACCTTAAAGCGGGCCTAGGGTAGCCTGGTGTTTGTATACAGGGAAAATGTGGAGGGTGTTAAAGCTGCAGGCACATGCGGCCTCATCAGTAGCCCACACTGCCCCAGAGAGGAACAGACTGCCATATACTCTTTCTTAAAAAGGCCTCTGGACCTTTGCACTTGTTCCTACTTACTGGCAAACCCCTAGTCCTTTGGGGTTCCCCTCAGGAGGCACCTCCTGAGAATAGTATTCTGAGGCTCAGGCTGGATCAGGAACCCCGGTTCAGCCTCACACAGGCCCCAGGGCCACGTCTTCTGCACAATGCCTGATCACCCTCTGTCTCCCCAACTAGATGGTGGACTTAGAAGGCCACCACACAGGTCTTCCTCATTCTGCTGTGCCTGGCACATAGTAGGTGCTCAATAGTTTTGGATGATTGGACTAGGAGCCAGACCTCTCCATCTGCCTAGGCATGCAGGCAGACACAAACCTTCTAGGTTCCTCTGACCCAGGGCTTCTAATGGTGCAACAGCATCCAGGACCCACCATTTGCTCAGACTAGGTGCAGAAGGTACCCAGGCAGGCCCGGCCTCTCCCCTGGACCACCACCAAGTGCAGTGGTGATTTCCAAGCTGTCAGTACTGCTCTGTGTGCAGTATACCTTCCCTCCACCCCACGGCATGACTCTAAGGCCCTCGGGTGCTAGGAGAGCAAAGAGATAATACACAGACTCCAGGGGATTTAGCTGTTCTTTATTGACATGGAGCCTGGGTACCCCTAGCCTCCAGAAGGATAAGGTAGGTCCACAGGACTTGCAGTTCACACTTTTCCTGGGTCCTCCTTCAGTGTGACGGTTCGGTTGAAGACAAGCTGGAGGACAAAGGGGCAAGAATGACCACCAAGCCCAAACTAGGCCAGGAGGCCCGGGTGAGTCTCACCAGACACCCCACTCCAACTCTCACTTCATCCCAGAGGAGCTGAGTGCCAAAGAAGTCTAGTTCTCAATAACTTTTTGACTTTGGTTAAAGGACTGGCTGGCTCTGGGTCTCCATTTTATAAGAGTTATAACAATCCCTATGCCAGCCTCCTACCTTGAGGAATAAGTAAGGAAGGGTTCGTAAAAATGTTGTGCATAGCCTTAACCTCTGAGCCTATTTCCTCAGTGGAACATGGATCCCACTGCAGGGGGGGGGAAGATTAAGTAAGGAAATGTCAGCATAGTGCTTGGCGCAGAGAATGGTGGCCACCACCAGCACTGTGGTGGAAAGGTAGATTCAAGCACCTGTTCCCGGTTGCTGTCTGGATCCACGGAAAAGTAACCAAGGCGCTCAAATTGGAACTTGTCGAAGGGCTTTGCCAGGGCCACAGAACAGTCCACTAACGCAGCCTCCACCACTTGTAGCGAGGCCTGTGGGCAGAGAACTCAGGTGGCTATTGAGCCAGAAAGGAGACCCACCACCCTCACCCCATAACCCCATGAGCCTACCGGGTTCAGGTCACTTAAGAATCCACCGGGCACCTCAGCAGGATCCTCGGGGTTCTTGTGCTGAAATCTGTAGCCAGAGTGAAGGTCAGACTGCGCTGGGCAGCCACAGCAAGCAATGCCCATCTCATAACCTGCCCCAACCCCAGCTCTGTTCACTCACAGTCGCTCGTAGAGGCGGATCTCACATGTCAGTGGCTGTGATACCCAGTGAATAAATGCCTTGGGCTTTTCACCAGCATCTGCGCGCCTGCAGGTCACCTTGAGGCTTTCCACACAGCCACTGGGGCCCTGGGAAGTCACAGGGCCTGCAATCAGACTTGGACCCCACTACCAGGACTGCAGGCTGCACCAGATCCTCACCCCAGCAGGCACTGCAGCAGGAAGCCTGCAGCTGGCTCTCACCTTGACAACATGCTGCAGCTCGATGACGTAGCCTGTATGCCTCAGGCCCACGGGCTGGCCCCATGCCAGGCGCTTATAGCCTGGCTCTGGCTCCTAGAAGTAGGAAAGAAGTAGGAAAGAAGGTGGAGAAACACAAGAAGCTACAAGGGTCAGGCAGGTACAAGAGGCTTCTTCCACCCCTATGTCTGGCAGAGTTTAGTTTGAAGAAGGGATTATGGGCCCTCAGGACTGAGCTCAGGAGCACACTGGATCCTCACCCTGCCCCCAATTCACCTCTTTGAAGTCCGTCCTTTCAATGAAGACAGTGGATCCAAAGGGAACCTGATGGAAGCCCTTGGTCTCATCAGCTGGGAAGTTGGGCACCTGGATGTCCAAGGCCTGGAGCAGAAGTGTCTGAGTCACAGTAGGCACTGGGATTCCCACACCCAAAACCAGGTGCACACCCTCCTGCCACTCCCCCCACACACATACCTTGAAGGAGACTTACCTTGGCAGCAGGAAAATTGGTGATGACCACCTGTAATGGCTCCAGCACAGCCATGGCCCGAGGGGCTGTGTCATTCAGCACATCACGTACACAGGCTTCTAGCAGGTGTGGTTCCATTGTGGTCTGTGCCACTGTCACTCCCACCTAGCAGGAAAGGTCAGCTTCAGTTGCAGCCATGACCACACACTGCTGTGCTCAGCCCCCAGCTGCCCACCCAGACCACTGGGCTGTACCCGAGCACAGAAGTTGTTGATGGCCTCGGGCGGAAAGCCCCGGCGTCGTAAAGCTGTGAGCGTGAAGAGCCGGGGATCGTCCCAATCCCTGTGGGCAAGGAGGGGATAAGGCCGTTGGCAGCACATGCTACTAGTGCCACCAACCTTCAATAAGCCAAAAAGCCACACGTACCGCACAGCACCAGCTGCCACAAGCTGGAGAATCTTCCTCTTAGAGACGACAGCATAGTGCAGATTGAGGCGGCCGTACTCCCACTGCACGGGACAGTAGACGTCCAGCGCATTGCACAGCCAGAAGTAGGAGGAGCGTCTGGGGTGGGAGGGCAGAGTCAGGGCTGGCCACCTCCAACCTGGGACAGACTGCAGGAAGGGCTGCTGGAATCCCACTGGCCCTCCCCTCCCCACGGGCCCTGCTCCCTCACCGGGCCTGGAATTCCTTGGTGCAAAGTGAGTGGGTGATGTGCTCGATGGAGTCACAGAGGCAGTGCGTGTAGTCGTAGGTGGGGTAGATGCACCTGCAGGGCATAGGCAGTGGGCCCCACCATCCAGCCCCACTTGCCCGACCCATGGCCCACCTCACCACCCTACAACTCTGCAAGGCCACCCCAAGCTCACGCTCACCAGGTGTCCCCTGTGCGGTGGTGCGGCGTGTACTTGACGCGGTAGGCCACGGGGTCCATCTTGCCATCCTCCATTACCAGCTTCATCCGCAATGTGGCCTCACCCTCAGCAAACTTGCCCTTGCGCATTGCCTGAGCGGGAACAAGGGTTCAGGCTGCAACTCAGCCTAACGGCATCTCATTCCCAGCATTCTGGCCCACCCAGACCCAACTGTACCCCCAGATCCCCACCTCGAAGAGCAGCAGCGACTCCTCTGTGGGACGGTCTCTCCAAGGTGAGGGCAGTGGGTTGTGGCCTTTGAGCTCCTCTCCTCGCTGGTGGCACACATAGGCCTGACCCCTATGAGGAAGGGGTGTGAATGCCTGGCATGGCCGCACCCTGGTCAGCCTATCTGGCTCCATACCGTGGCCTCACCTGCGGATAAGCTCCACAGCCCAGGCAAACAGCTGGTCAAAATAATCAGAGGCATATGTCACCTTGTAAGGGGTGTAACCTGGGGGACAATGGGACAATATTAGCAACCAGTCAGGAGCACCCAATGGCAGACTGTGGCCTGGGGAGAGGCTCATGGATAATCAGTTCGGCCCAGGCCCTCCCCAGCCCATACCCAGCCAGGCCACCATGTTGTAGATGGCAGTGAAGAACTTTGCTTCCTCTTTCTCAGGGTTGGTGTCATCAAAGCGCAGGAAACAGATCCCATTGTTGGCCTAGGAGAATTGTAGTATCTGTGAGCGCCCCTTATCATCAGCTCCTACAATCCAGCTCATCAAACTGGGACCTTCTCAGAGCTAACCCATGTCAGAATTAAAAATACCTTCCCTCACCTTCTTGTATCTAAATGCCCTAAAAAAGGCATCTCATACTAATGTGAGATACAACATAGTCTCATCCTAACTCCGAGAAGCGGCACTGGGAATTTCCCCAGATTTAAACTTACTGCCTCACCAAGATCTTTTTTCAATGAGCCCAATTGGGTGGATTCTGAGGTATCTGTCACACATTTCTAGGTATCCCCTTCAAGGCCTCTTTCTGCTCTGGGACACTTTATGGGAGCAGCAAGAAAGTAGGGACAGCCCGCCCTCTGGTACCTGCTCATGGGAGCAGCAAGCGGTCAGCCTGCTTGCCAGGTCCCCAGACACACTCACCTTGGCATAGCCAAAATTGAAATTGATTGCTTTGGCATGTCCAATGTGCAGGATTCCATTGGGTTCTGGCGGGAACCGGGTACGAACCTGAGATTAGGGGAATGGGAGCAGAGGAAGCAGGTGAGAGCTCAGACTACACTAAAGGATGACCCCTCCTGGGGAGGCCATCACGAGAAGTAACGTGGAGTAGCATGTAGGCAGCCCAAACCGCAGGCAAGTGATGATGGCGTAGCTTGCCTGCCAATACTGCCACACACCTGTCCTCCAGTGATCTCCAGGTGCTGCTTCAGTAGCTCCATGGTATGAGGAGTGGTCACATAGCCCGGGGTCTTGTAGTTCTCACCTGCCAGGGCCAGAACAAGCCTGATGACACCAGGCTACAGCCCAGGGCTTCCAACCCCAGGGACTTGGCTATAAGACCCAGCCCTCCACAAGAAAAAGAACCTCTCTTACAATATTGAGAATGTTAACTGGTGAAGCCATATGGAAAATAGTATGGCGGTTCCTCAGAAAACTAAAAAGAGTTGCATATGAATCAACAATCTTACTCGTGGGCATGTATCCAGACAAAACTATTATTTGAAAAGATACACACACCACTACACTCAAAGCACTCAATAGCCTTGTCTTGGTTACATTTAATAGCCTTACCTTGGCTACAATCAATAGCCAAGACATGGAAACAGCCTAGATGTCCATCGCCAGATGAATGGATCAAGAGGATGTGGTACATAGATACAATGAAATATTACTCAGCTATCAGAAAGAATGAAATAATGTCATTTGCAGCAACATGGACGGACTTGAAGAGATTGTCATACTAAGTGAAGTCAGAAAACAAATACCATATGATACCACTTACATGTGGAATCTAAATAACAACACAAACGAACATACCTATAAAACAGACTCACAGACACAGAGAACAGACTTGTGGTTTCCAAAGGAGGGAAAAGGGAGAGATAATGGGAGTCTGGCATCAGCAATGTAAACTGTAATATGTAGGATGACCAAACAACAAGGTCCCATGGGATAGCACAAGGAATTATATTCAACATCCAGGGATAAACCACAATGGGAAAGAATGTGAAAAAGAATAGATAACTGAGTCAGTTTGTTGTACAGCAGAAATTACACATTATAAATCAACTATACTTCAATAATATTGACAAACAAGATCCAGCCTTCCAGAGAGTTTCAATCTGCCTGCTCACCAGGTTTGTGGAACTTCAGTGCCTCGCCTCGGAGCTGCTCCATCAGAGACAGGGTCTGAACAACAGCCTCACCTGCAGACAAGAACCAAGGAAAACTTATTCTCTGGATACAGCTATCACATGCAGCTCAAGGAGGTGCCCGTCAATAGTATCCATATCCTATAACCAGAACAGAACCAAGCAGTCCCCTCTTCCTCCAACCCCAGAAACAAGAGATACACAGCCAGACTCCTCAGGCCTCCTCTGGCTAGTTTCTGAGTAAAGAAAAGGAAGGAAACACCAGAAATTCCAGTCTTGCAGCAGCAGACAGACTTGAGTAAATGACGGCCTGAGGAGACAGGGCTGTAAGGATCCACTGGGTGGAAAACCCAGAAGGCAGGGAGCTGAACACCACAGGAGCCTCAAGCCTCTCACCATTCTCCACCACATCCTTCGCTGTCCTTCGGTCTGTCTCTCCTGGCCGAGCCTTTGCCACCTGAGAGAAGTTGAAAAGATGGTCAAGGTCTTAGGATTACTGGATTCAGATACCCTCTTCCCCACCCTGAAGTTTCACCCTACCCTACCTCATCCCCAGGGACCCCAGACCATGCTCAGTCCCACCTTGGGCTTCTTCTCCAGATCAGTCTCCGTCTTGGGACCCAGAGATGGAGGACCTGAGCAGAGACCAGAGTCAGAGCTGGGACAGGACGCCATGACTTATCCCACCCACACACCCACCAAAGGTCTCCTGGGCCTCTTTACCGGCACCGCCTTGAAAAACCTACCAAGCCCATCCCACCTCTGCTCTTCACATGTTTCTGTGGCCTCAAATACTCTCTCCCTCCTGAGGGTCCATATTAGGCTCAGGTAACAGAAACAGCCATTTACACAGAGGAACTGTGGCCCCAGCATCGAGGTAAGCCATCTACCTCAGCCATCACCCTCCTGTGATTCTCTGCCAGCATCCTGAGATGAAGGCCACATCACCCCTATTTACAAGATGAGGAAACTGAGGTTCAGAATAAAGCAACCCGCCCCAAATTAGGCATAACCCAGGGGCCCGAGTCTTTGATTGTTCGCTAGGTGCTCCTCCCTCTACCCTAGGCACTACTATCCACCATGAAAACAGAAACAGGCTCTCTTCCCCTCCCAGCCCTGTGTACCCCTCAGTGGACTCGACATTCTGGCAGAGCCTTTGCCTGCTTCAGCTCAAAGAGGCACCCACCTGCATGTCTACTTCATGCTTGATCATTTTGCCATCTGCCCACTTGAGTGCAGCCCGAGCCTCTCCTAGAAACATGGATAGAAGGAGATGCAAAAAGGCAAAGCAGGACATTTCCCACCCTCTTTCCCAAGAAAAGGGCCTGGCTGACCTCAGAAACCAGAGCGAGACCACTTCTAAGATGCTCCTGTTCCTCCTCCCACCTCCCTCTCACTCATCCCCAGAAGAAAAGGCATGTCCGGCAAGAAGAATATAGTCCCTTGCCCCAGGCCCTGCTCACCCATCAGCAGCCCCATGTTGAAATGGTAACGCTCTACCAGGAGCTTGGCTCGGTGGCGATTTATGGCAGCCTCCACCTACAGAAAGCCAAACCGTGTGGTTCAGAAATGCTCCAGGAACCCACACTCTAACCCTGGGGTCTTCCTGATTGGAAAAGCTGAGCCACTCCTGTTCAGGGTCAGTCTAAGGAGGCAACTGATAGCTGGGGAAAGACTCACGGCCTCTTCAATCTGTTCTGGGGTCACCACAACGCCCACACCGCATTCCTGCTCAAAGTCCTCAGTATTGATGGGATCCAAGGGATGACTCTGCACATACTCAAGGGCAGCTGAAAAAGAAGAGAGAACAAATTTGTGGCATCTCAGCTCCAAGAAATAGGAAGACAGGACCCTAATCCATCCAGGAAACCCCAATAAATTTGGCTCCTGGGAAATTAAGTCGTGCCTCTCTAGAGAAGATCTGAGGTCTCAGGAAAGAAGCGTGTGTTCTGAGGGAAATTCCTCATCAGACCTAGGTTTCTCTAAGTCAGTCTCACCGAAGGTGGCCCTCTCCACCTGTCAGTGCCAGGGCCTGGGTTTAAAGGGGAAGGCAGAACTAGTAATCTAGAGAGACACCGAGGGACTTCTCAGAAGGGAAAGAAAGGGGTCTGGGCTGAGAGAAGTTTGAGGTGGGAGCGCAGGTCAGGGAGGGGTCTCACCACTCAGCTGGGTCTCAGTGTGGATCTTCCTACTGGCTATGTAGCTCACGAGGAAAGAAAGGCGCCGGGGATCCCGGAGTCGGGAGGCCAAGCCATAGAGCAGGGTCCCGGTAGCCTTGTCGATGGAGGAGCCCAGAGTCTGCTGCGCCTGGGGTCAGAGGGGTCAGAGATAAGCCCCACGCCCAGTAAGAAAAGCCTGGGCAAGACAAGGTGGGCTGCTTGGGCTTGGGACCCGACCCGGCGCTGCGCTGGGGCACAGTCGGCAGCCGGGGCCAGGGACTTAGGTGCGCACCTGGGTCGCCGCCTCGCGTAGCTGCGCGCTCAGAACCGTGTTCTTGAGCGTTTCGCGGGCTTTCTGCTCGCTCAGGCCGAGGCCAGTGAAGAGCGACAAGGAGTCCAGAGCCGCCATTGCTGGGACGCCGGAAACCGGAAGAAAACTTTGGGACCAATCTGCACGTTGGCATTAGCCCACGGACCAATAGGAGAGCGATACTGTCAGGGAGAGCCAAAATGTCCTTCCTTGGCGGGAGGGGGTGGGGCTCTCTAGGGTTATTAGCTCCATTTAAAGGGCAGAGGGCGGCCTTTCCGGGCGCTTCACTTCCGTCTTCGTGCTGCGGGTCCCCAGAAGGGGTAGTGGCGACCGGACTTTTAGGAGGTGCTTTGCCGCGGATCAGGAAACAAACATAGACATGGCCCTTTGCTCTTCGACTTTTCTCTTTCAGCCCTGGAACCCTCAGGACCATCCCAGTTCTGTTCTTGGGAATATGTGAGTCCTCATCCCTCAGAACATCTTTCTGACGTCACAGCTTTGGAGTTGTCATGGAAACAGTTGAACAAAATGAAGCCCGGGAAATCCTGTCAGACTCCAGAGAATGTCTGAAATGGCCCATATGGTGGGCACCAGTAGTCTGACACTTCACTTCTTGAGCACCCAGCTGGGCACACACCTGGCCAGGAGGGACCTCAAAGAAGTTCTGTGATGATTTGGTTTAAAATCTCTGGGAATTGACTGGTTAGGACTCTGCAGCTCACTGGTGAAGGCCTGGGTTTTCGTCCCTGGTCGGGGAACTAAGATCCCACAAACCACACGGTGTGGCGAAAAAAAAAAAACTGTCATACTTAGCACCCTTACCAAAGCATGCATGTCAGGGGAAACACAAGATCAGACCTTGAAATGCATATTTAGGTGTTGGACAGGATGTTTCAAAAGCTGAGATAAGGTGGGACAGAGGAGGAAACAAGAATAGGCTGATAATGCAGAAGCAGCAGTGGCCATAGTGCTGAGGCCCGGCCGAGGAACTGTCATGGGGCAGGCTCAGCAGCAGCAGAGCTACGGTCAGAGATGGACAGAGCTTCTTGAGCAGTGCATCGAGCACATGCAGACCAGGGTCTAGACACCTGGAGCTGCATCCAGTGAAGGCCCAGGACAATCCTGTTGCAGCCCACACCTAGCAGACCCTCCCTCCAGCAGTGTGTCAGCACCAACACCCAGGTTGGCAATTCCACCATTACTGCAGTGCCTCACACCCAGTCTCCAGGCCCCTCGCCATGACCAGTAACCCCACATGGTCCTTGTGCTATTATTCCAATAGAAAATAACCAACTCTGGTCACAGGGTTAGCTTTCTTCAGGAGCTCCTGCTCACTACCACCCCTAACTCCAGCCAAGGCTGAGGGGTACTAGCAGGGCCCACATGCTGAGCTTATCATAACACTGACCTCTCAGGCTTGGGGGCAGGGATGGACCACTGCGGTTGCAGGGCCCTGCCCCACCCTTCCCTGCCTTACACTCTCTGGCTTGCTTGAACACTTGCCTATGACTACTTTGTTGCTCCCCATCCCCCTCCAGCTGGAGATACCCACTCCTAACCCTGTGCAGTTGGAGACAAAAGTCTCATGAGACTTGCCCTTGCCTTGCAGTATGAGTGCACAAAGGCAAGTGTGCTGGGACAAGCCTGCTGACCCACTGTGGGCAAACAGCCTGGGATACCTGCCAGAAGCCAAAGTCTCAGGGAATCAAGGGAGGAAATGGCCGGGCAGGGGCCTGCACCCTCCCTTCCACAGGAAGCCAGCCAAGATTAGCTCTGGTCCTCTCTGCCTATCCTTTTGGAGCAGGGCCTCCTTCCCCACAAACCAGTTTTTTTCCTGCTCTATTCTCCCAAGGGATCCAGATGTTTTACAAACTACAGCAAAGAAAGACCTGAGAAAAGGAGGAACTTCCCTCCACCCACATGTCCTTCCTGTTCCCCAATAAGTCCTGACCTGCTATCTGGTTGTCAGCCCGAGTGCCTACACCTTTTACTCCATGCTGTCAGCTTCTGGAGTTTCATGGGGTACAGTCCACCCCTTGGGTCTGAGGTACTGATGTTGCCAACCATAGCTGCCTCCAGGCAGGACTTAGAATCAGTGGAATCAAAGGGCAGAAGTCAGGCCCCAAACATCTGCTGGCACTGGGGGCTTGGCTTTATGAGCCAAAGGGCCTGAAATGGAACTTCATCATCTTTCCTCAGACCAGTACACTTTACAGGATCCTTGACACCCACTCACTCACTCATCTCACACACACAGCAGATGCTGCAAAGGGGAGGTGGCCACAGGACCTAGTGTATCACAGTGACTAAGTCTGCTTATTTGTCATTTATTTTTAAAATATATTTAAACAGCAGCAATCACTTCCAAAATGCAAAAAAAAAAAAAAAATTACAGTTTAGAATAAAATTAAAACGTTTATAATGCGAGTGAGAAAGAACCGAAGGTACAACTGAGAATCAAACCACGCAGCACTGGGGGTGGCTAGAGAAGCCAAGGCCCACTGGTTGGGGTTGGGTGAGGGTCAAGGTGACAAGAGGTCCCAACCTGTGAGGCTTCCACCCTCACATCATCCCCCCAACTCCCCACTGACGAAGCCAGTGTCCTCTAGGTTAAAGAAGGAGAAGCGGCAAAGCGCTGGCCCTCTGGGGGGGAATCCCACAAGCCCAGTCCCCCCACCAGCCAGGGACCTGCTAATCGACCTCCTCCATGTTGCTGTAGGTGGGGGCTGGGCGGTCCACAGGGGGGACGAAGCGTTCAGGGGCTGTCCGCGTGGGGGCCACCTCGGGGGCCTGGCCAGGGCCTAGTCCCTGCAACAGAATATGAGGACAGGGGTTGGGGGCTGCCCAGTATGCCGCCTGGCATCCCGGGGGTGCTGGCTTGGAGCTCTAGCACCCAGGGGAAGGCCCCAAGGCAGGCGCAGACAGCAGCGGCGTTGAGACAGAGAGACGAGATCGGGCCTGAACAGTCTCGCTTTATTAACACTTTAAATACAAGAAGCTGCTTGGGTAGGGCTAAGCCCCAGGTCAAGGGTAGGAGCAGCAGGACAAACGGACAGACAACTGGACGGGATACCCACCCTGGGATGCTCTGCCCCTGCAAGAGCCACAGTCCCCACCCTGTCCCCTCAGAGGCATCCACTGAGCCCCAAGTGAGTCCCCACCACAGAGGCAAGCGTGGCCTGGCGGGGAAGGTAGGCGAACCAGCTCACAGCAGATGCCTGCCGATGAGCTCATCTCCAGGGGCTCTGGGATACCAGAGGATAGACACGTTGAGCACAAGGGCCACCAAAGCTGCCACGGTGCCCAGAACAAAGTATCGGAGACAGCCCTCGTCTGGTGTGGTAGGGCCACGTGGCGGGGGGCCCACCCAGTCTTGGGGCCCCCAGGGACCCAGAGGCGCAGGCCCCTCGGGTACCGGCTCCTCCTCGGCCTCCAGCTCCTGCCAAATCCGGGAAGCCTACGGTGTGCGGAAACGGTCATCAGCGCCCAGGGCAGGGGTGAGTGGGGAGGGAGACCCAGTGTCCCTAAGACCCCTGGCCACAACAGTTCCACCCAAGGTAATTGGCGCTAACCCCCTACATCCCAGGTCAGGCAGCACAGAGGGCAGGCAGGAGCCAAGTGGGTCACTCGCCAGGTTGTTGAGACTGAGAGCACCATGACAGGTGAACCCTGACAGCATTGTGGCCTCAGGACACCCCCCAGTGGACGTGCAGCTTCCCCGTTGGGGTGCAGTTAGAGTTGGGGCTTAGCCAGTCAAGTGTTTTAGCCCAGGCTCCCCACAGACGAGACTGGCTCATGGAGGACATAACTGCCAACCCCAGAGTCATCTCCTGGCTCCCTCCCATCCACGTGCAGATCCTGATCACGGTCTCAGAGTCTGCGCAGAGACAGCTCAAGGGAGAGCAGCGCCCGGAGAAGACTAGTCCAGGAAAGAGTTGGGGCTGTGCCCACCAACCAGGCCTGGGACCCATGTCAGCAAGAGAGACAGAAGACCCTGAAGGCCCAGCAGGAACAGATGCCCACCTCAGAGAGGGGGATGGCCACACAAGGCTATAGCCTGCTGGCGCAGCCCTGGCCTGAGTGCACGAGAACTCGGGGACAGTCAGGAGGGAGGGTCTGCGGGCCAGCGTGTGGAGAGCAGCAGAGGGAAAGGTGGGAGTGTCAGGTACAGTCCACTCACAGCCCGTGAAGCCTGTAGCAGCTCCTGGCCTGTATCCGATGCACACGCCAGTGGCCACGTGTTGGTATGTATGTGCCTCTAAGTGTCCCTACAGCCGGTAACGGCTCGGCTAAGGCTGCGACGTAAGGGAACCGATCTGCGGCTCTAAAGCCCAGCGCTTCAGGGGCTAAAGGAGCAGCTGTGCTCCATGCGCCCCCACCCCAACATCTGAGAGTTGGGCCCCCTGGGCTGTGAAGCCTCCCCGCGCCTCACCTGGCTGGCAGCTGACTCAGCTGCAGGGCCCAGGTCAGGGTGGTGCTCAGGGTGACCTGCCCGGGGGGGCCTCTCCACGGGAGAGTTCCGCCGGCGGTAGAAGAGAACATAGGCGTAACGCGTCACCACCTGGCTCTCGTCTACCGTTGTCACCGTGCTGTCGTCGAACAGGCGCCAGCCTATGGCAAGGCAGGGAGAGGATGAACAGGGCCTGCGCCACCGCCCCTCCCGTCCGTCCTGTCGGGAGTGTGCCCTCACCCACGTCGCTGCGCTGGCTGCTGCGGTCGTTGGGCAGGCGTGCGCAGGCAGTGTAGTGGCCGCCGATCATGCCCCCATAGTGGTTGATGACGGCGTACAGGTCGTAGCTGGGCAGCTGCTCCTCTTTCTGACCGATACAGAACTTTCCCAGGTCCAGGTTCCTGCGGAGCCGGCCCGAGAGCGGTCAGCCGGTGCCCCCCGCCCCTGCCACCACCACCAGCCCTGAGTGCAGGCGGCAGGGCCCTGGCTCACCGGACGGGGAACTCCACCAGGTCGTTGATCTTGT
>SJXQ01010333.1:83784-101805 GCA_006408695.1 Aepyceros melampus | reverse complement strand
AAGGCCGCAGCATCTGCGGCCACTGCCATCTCCTCCTTGGAACGATCGTCCTTCTCAGGGTCTCTGCTTCGGGCCATGGTAGGGGACACTGGGTCGCTCCTGGGAGCTGCTGCCTTCTTTCCTGTCAAAAGTGCTAGATTCTCCTCTGAGCCCAGGAGGCAGGTCTGGGGGGTCAGTGGTGGTACACGGAGCTGTTCCTCAGCCTCAGCCTATTCATGGCGAGATCGTGGGCAAGATCAGCCTTGGGTCTGGCGGGCAGCTCCCTCTCCACTGGAGTCCACACCCTTCCCCCTCGCCTCCCAACCCCCAAGCAGGCACCCCACTCTCACCTGGGTGGCCGGCTCAGCCAGGAATTGGGGGGCATCACCCTGAGGCCCAGGGCCATCTCTGGCCCCTTCCCCCTCCGGCCCTCTGCGGAGATGCACGGCCCTCTTGGCGCTGGGCCCTGCCTGGGCCCCAGGACCAGCCCCAGCGCCTACCTCACCACGGCCCTGGGCCCGCTTCTGGTTGCGGGCCTCCTGCTTAGCCCGCCGGGGCTCAGGGCCTGGCTCCAGGGCAACGGGAGATGGCTCCTGCCCATTCTCCTGGTTCCGCAACCCTGGCACCAACTCCTGGGTCCCTAGAGGTTTCTTCTGCCAGAGATATAGCAGTCAGGCTCTGTCAACTACACTTGGGATCCCTGCCTCTCCCCTCCCACCACTCTGGGACTTACCAGCAGAGAGGGCCACGTAAGCAGAGGCACCTTCTTGGGCAGTGACAGCTGCAGGAGGCCACCTTTGCGAGCCTGCACTTTGGTGCAAGAACTCTCTATCTCGGCATAGAAAACACCACCCCACTGCCGACCATCTGGCAACAGAGTGTAGGAGTCAGCTGGGGCAGGGGATCTCAAGGGGCTCACATACACTGCTGGCCTGGGAGCAGAGGGACGTACCTGGGAGCCGCAGCACACAGTCCGTGTCTGTGAAAGCAGCATCAACTTCCTCCAGCCGCACGGGACCGGTTCCCAAGCGCAGCTTGACAATACCTCATCAGCACTCTGCCTCCAATCGAACCCTAAGTCTATGCAGGGAGTGACCAAAAGATTGTGAGGGTCTCGGTGAGCTTCTGGTGAGTATCAGCAGGTACCAGACACTAGCCCTAATGGAACTGCTCTAAACAAGGGCTATACCCCTACAGTGTCCACCACCCCTCTCCCACCAACCAAAGCACTCTAGCATCCAAAAGGCCTATTCTTTACTCACCCTCTTTGGTCTGCTCCTCCCGAGGAGTGAATGCTGACCCTGACAACAAAGGAAAGAACAGGGAAACGAAGATGGAAAGGCAGCCTCCGAGACTCGAAC
Organism: Aepyceros melampus; assembly: GCA_006408695.1. Classification (NCBI taxonomy): domain Eukaryota; kingdom Metazoa; phylum Chordata; class Mammalia; order Artiodactyla; family Bovidae; genus Aepyceros; species Aepyceros melampus. The sequence goes on along the minus strand of SJXQ01010333.1, from coordinate 100,465 downwards.
ACCTCATCAAACACCATGTTGAGGACTTCAGTCAAGTACTACAAACTTCAAAGCTGATGCTGTACCCAGCCTGCCACTGATCCATCTCTCAGCACCAGACAAGGATGGAAGGAAGAACAAAGAGTCGTCTCCCAACCCCCCATGTGTATGCTCAATAGGAAGGGAGAAGGCCACAAAGGCTCCAGGAATGCCACTCCCACCTCTCCTAGGATCGCCGTCCTTGCTCTCCTGGTTTGCTCGATCCTTCTGCTTTTTCTTACTGGTTGCCTCCTCCAGTCCTGGGGGCCCTCTCCTTGGGCCTGTGGTGCTGGCCCCACCAGACATCTTGAGCCGCTTGGTCGACAGCCAGAGTGCCCCGGGGTCGGCAACGGCGTCTGGGTCAGGGCTACGACGCTTTCTTCCTGGCCCAGCTATCTTGGCAACTCTTTGTGGACAAATTCTCCAGCAAGGAACAGACAGCCTAATGAGAAGGGGACCAGTGATCACTACCAAGGGCCAGAGTTTGCTCCCTGGTTACACCCAGGGCTCGGCAACCTAGGACATTTCTAACCCTCCAGAGCAGTGTCTCTCCAATACCTGAGGCAGTCCTGGCTACTCCTAAGGGGGAATAAATAATGCACGTAGGAGCAACCACTTCTGGCTGAGCCTCCTAGAAGCTGCCACACAGACCCACAAAGAGAGAAGCCTCACTGAGGAGCCAGGTCGGGCAGCCATGGCCTGGGACCAGACTCCTTCATCAATCTGGAGATGAGCCATGGCTCCAGCCCACAGGGCTGGCGCTCTGAGCAGGGTGCTCACTTTCCCTTCACTCTCACTGGCTGCTTAGTCACCACCCGAGAAGTAGGAGGTGGAGGAGGAAACCAGGAAAGAAGGAGACAGACAATTAAACAGCAGGAGGACCAGGCATTGTAGCTGAAAACAGGCCCAGCCCAGGTGCTACCACTGCCCAGGCCCGTCTTCAGGTTAAGGTGCCCCACCTGCCACATGACAGGCTCCACCCTTCCCTGAACCTGGTTCTATGCACTGCTTGCTTCTGTTTTCTTTTTTCCCTACGTCTGAAGAGATTCTGCTCTCCAGCTGCTGTCCTATGCTGAGAGGGTCTTGCAAAAGCTAAGGTGAAAAGGGTATTCAGATGTCACACTTCTCTTTCAGCAATATCCTCACCTCAAAGCGCCCTGAGGTAGAGACTGAAACAGCCATTATCCCCTTCCTTCCCAGGTCCGCCCCCTCATCAGCTCTGAGCCAGAGACTTCTACCCAGTTTCCCACAGACCCACAAGGGGATTCTGGGCTATTTCTCCACCCAAAATAAAGTTCTCAAAACTAAGAGGAGGGTGGGGAGGAAGAAGGTGTGTATCCAGGATCCCTGGCAGCCCCAATCACGGCCTGAGACAGTGGCAGGACAGAGAGTGACCAGGCTGTGTTCCCCAGTGTGAGTGTGTGTCGGGGGGGTGAGTCGGGAGAAATGTCGGGGGCGGGAAGAGATTCCTCTATGGGTCAGATGTGGGACTGGTGGGCTGGATCTCCAATGACGACAGATCCAGAGTCGAGGGATGGACATCCTCCGCCTCTTTGCTCCCAGGCCCCGGCTGAAGGTCGCGTCCCTCCCCTATCCTCTTGGGACGATGAGGAGGGAAAGGGGCTGCCTAGAGACCCAAGGTAGCCTAATCCGGCCTCGCCGGGTTACTGACCACAGACCAGCGCCCCAGCCGGGCTGCGACCCAGTTCAGCCTCCGAACCCCGGGCCCACCACCACCTCCTCCAGGAAACCGCCCTCACTCGCCGCCAGCCCTCTCGGAGACGGCCGGCCGGCCACAGGCTGAGTGTAACGGCCCCGCCTGCAGCAGTGGGCCCAGCAGGCCGCCGGACTCGAGGGGTGGAGACTGGACGGCCCGTGACCTTGAACAGGCCGCCCTGGGCCCGCGTTGCGGCCTCCCCGCTCCGGCGCGACAGGCGAGCAGCGGCCAGCCCCACTCACCGAGCGAGGCCGCCGCCGCCGCCGCCAGCCCTCTTCGGGCCTTGGCAACCCGCTCTCGGTTCCGGTTCCGGCGTCAGGTCGGTTCCGGTTCCGGCGCGCCCCTCCCCCGTCCCGGCGCCGCCGCCACCACCTCAGCTGCTTGTTTTGTTTCGACTCCCAGTTACGGTCGCGGGTGGCTGCACGCAGGACCGGTGACGCACATCCGGCGGGAGCGGGCACGCGGCGCCGGGCAGCTCCGGGGGCGGGCCGAGCGGAGGGGGCGGGGCTCCGGTGCCTGGGCCTCGCTGGGGCCCGGCGGGTGGCCGCCTCTACAGACTCCTCCCCGAGACCCCGCCCTCCCCAAATCAGAGTCCAGACCACACCCGGGAATTCACACTGGTTTATTGCGGGGCGGGGGTGGGGGGCCTTGCCAGGCTGAGGACTGTTCATGCACAGGCGATCATGCGTGCGGGGTGAGGCTAGGAACCGGGGTCGCCTCAGGCAGGGGTCACTGGCAGGTGTTGTAGATCTGGACCTGCAAGTTGATGGCCTGAAGCACACTGCGCATCCTGGCCTCCAAACCGGTCAGCTGAGCCGCTTTGCCCTCCAGCGCCCGCTCGTTCTCCTCATAAGTGCCTTCCAGCTCTGTCAGAGACGGGTCTCAGATGAAAGGTCCTTCTCCCAGAGAGCCCCACCTTCCTGGGGCCCGCCCACCCCTCCTCACCTTGCAGCCGCTGCAGCTTGTCTTGAGCGGCCTGCAGCAAGCCCCGAGCCTCGTCCCGCAGTTGCTCTCCCGCGCCTGCGCAGCCAGCACACCCTGGGCCTTGCGCTCAGCCAGGGCCCTCACTGTCTGGTACTGGTCCCCAAGGGGGCCCTGCAGCAGCTGTGGATGTAGAGGCCGGGGGCTGGGTGGTGACCCAGTGGAGGCCCAGCCTCTATCCCCAGCCCTTCCAGCTGGCTCTGCCTCAACCCACCTGTTCAGCTTCCCGGGCACGATCCTGGGCACTGCCAGCCGTTTCTTCGGCGCTCGAGGCTGCCAGGCTATTCCCTGCTCGCTTCAGTTTCAGAGCCTCCAGGAGACCATCCAGTTGCTGAGCCCGCTCACCTGCGGAGCTCAGTGCCTGCTCGGCACCTGCCATCCTCTCCTGCACCTGCCGTGGGTGGGCCCAGGATTAAAGGGGTTTATGAAGTGTGCTCCTAACCTTGCCCACTGGTGTCCAAGGAGGCCACACCTGGTGTAGGGTCTGCTCTGTGTCCTGTGTGTCAACCACTGCCCCCTGGATGGCACCCTGAGCAGCACCCTGTGCCCGCTGGGCCTCCTCCAGTGCCGCCTGGACTGTCTCTGCTTTGTGTTTCTCACCCTCAGCCCGGCTCCTGGGGAAGAGAGGGAGTCAGAGCCTGCCAGTATCAGGATCAGGTGTCAAGGACGGGGGTGGCGGGGGTGCGGGAGGGTCCAAGGTTGGGGATCAGACCGTGCCCGCCGTGCATCGTTCAGGAGCTGCTCGGCCCGGCGCACGTCTCCCACAGTGCGTGCCAGGATCGTGTCCACATCTGCCAGGCTCCGGACCCTCTCTGCGATCTCACCCGCCAGCTGCTGGATCTGCTCAGGTGACGCTGGGATGGACAGTTCTAGCACCCGGGTGGCCACCATCTCAATGCTATCAGGGTCAGCCCCCTCCTCTATGGGGACACAGGCAAGGACTTAAGGTCAGAGCTTGGGCACAGGGACAAGAGCTGGGGGTATGGATTCAGAGACCACACATGGGGTATGGATTTGCTAGCAGGCAGAAGGATGTAACCACAAGGACAGGACTTACATGGGACACCGATTTGGGGCCGTGGACTTTGGGATGACATAAAGGCAGGGCTCGGGGTCCACACGTCCTGAGTCCCTGCCCACTGATGGTCACAAACACAGGTGCTGTGTGGGCTCTGACTCAAGTATGAACACAGACACAGGGGAAACACCACGTGGCCTGGGCCACAGGGAGGCTCACGGCTGAGGAAGTCCTTCACATTCTGGATAAGTTGCCGCAGTTCCTGGTTGGCCTGCTCCACCTGGCCCCTGGACGCATTAGCCTTGTCCAGGGCCGCCTGGGCCCGCTGCTGGGCCTCGCCTGCCTGTCGACGGGTTTCAGCTACCTGGCTGAGGATGCCACCGCCTTCTGCCAACGCCCGCTGCAGCTCTGCCTGTGTGTGGCGGGCCCGACCCAGTGCCAGGTCTGCCATGGCTGCTGCCCCACTGCAGCTGAGGCCCCCACAGCGGGGCTGCCCCTCCTCATCCCGGCAGCCGGCACCCCCGCAGGGGCTCGTAGCACAGGGCGCGTCTCCTGGGGACCCACACACCTGCCAGGCACAGAACAAGTCAGGGCTGGGAGAAGGAACAGCCACACCCACATGTCCGACCCCACACTGAGCCTTACCAGTTCATTGATGCCTGTCAGACTCAGGGCATGGGTACGGGCAGAGAGGTCGCCCAGGGCCCGCTGGTTGGCCATGTGCCTGCGGTTGAAATCCTCCCTCCGGGCAGTCATCAGGGACTCTGTCCGGTGCCGGGTGTCTGCTGAGTTGCTCACAGGGCTGGGCACTGTCAGGGCCGACATGTTGGCACGGCGTTCTGCCTCTGCAGACAGGCTGTGGGCCTGGCGGATGCTGTCATAGGCACCTGAGTTGGGCAGAGGCAGGCAGTCAGCTGAAGATCCACCCTGATCCACCTCCCTCGGGGGTCACCAACTTACCCAGGAAGTTTGAATGCTTGAGTAGGTCCAGATGCTGGTCAAGCTGCCGCAGCGTGAGATTAAGCGCAAGCCCGTCTCGCTCTAGACTGCTCAGTGCGGATTGGCGTTGAAATTGTCATCCTGCACGTCTGTAAGCTCAGCCTCCAGCCGGGTCAGGTGCTCCGTGGCCTCCCCGATTTCGCGCCTGTGAGAAGTAATACAGAATTCAGCCCTGGCACGTTGGGCCCCTGCCCTATCCCACCACTTATCCTCGGGCTCGTCCACACCGCAGCTCCTCGGTGGCCTCCACGAGCTGTGTGGTGGAGGCGGCGGAGGCGTTTCGGGCACCCACGATGCCCTGCACAGTGCCCAGCTTCTCCTGCAGGTGCCGGAAGCTGCTCTCAAAGGCGCCCAGCACGCCCGTCTGCTGCAGCTCTTGCGTCCACTGCTCCAGGCGCCGTGTGCGGGCCGCCAGATCCTGCACCACGCGGTCCCAGTCCCCGAAGCACGCGTGGCAGGGATGGCAGGTGGGAAAGACTCCCGAGAAGCCACGGGCACACTGGTCACAGCGCACGCCAGACACGCCAGGGCGGCAGCTGCAGTGGCCCGTGGAATGATGACACTGAGGTGTATCTATCCCACGAGGGTCACAGTCACAGGCTGTGGGCAAAGGACAGACCACAGGGTCAGGGTGCCAGTGGAGCATCCTGGGAAGCGCCCCCTATCTACTCTGGCCCCACTAGCCCCCTCACCTCGGCACTGCAACCCAGGGTCTCCCCAGTGGAGCTCCTGGCACTCAGAACAGGTCCGCCCACCGAAACCAGCACGGCAGTGGCACTGTCCTGTGAACTAGAGTGGGAACAGGCAGAGGTCAGTCAGGGGCAGAGCCCTTGAGACAAGAGGCAGGCAGCTGGCCCTGCCCACCCAGGGATCCACAGGAAGTGCCCTACCTCATTGCAGGTGGGGCCTCTGGCTCGGCTTGGGTGGCAGGCACAGGGCTGGCAGCCACGGCCACTGGTGAGGTTCCAGAAGTTGGGGGCACAGCGGTCACAGCTCAGGCCCTGGACATTGGGGAGGCATGGGCACTGCCCACTGCTTGGGTCACAGTTGCAGCGGTCAGTGGATGAGAGGCAGGGATGGCAGGTGGGAAAGACTCCCGAGAAGCCACGGGCACACTGGTCACAGCGCACGCCAGACACGCCAGGGCGGCAGCTGCAGTGGCCCGTGGAATGATGACACTGAGGTGTATCTATCCCACGAGGGTCACAGTCACAGGCTGTGGGCAAAGGACAGACCACAGGGTCAGGGTGCCAGTGGAGCATCCTGGGAAGCGCCCCCTATCTACTCTGGCCCCACTAGCCCCCTCACCTCGGCACTGCAACCCAGGGTCTCCCCAGTGGAGCTCCTGGCACTCAGAACAGGTCCGCCCACCGAAACCAGCACGGCAGTGGCACTGTCCTGTGAACTAGAGTGGGAACAGGCAGAGGTCAGTCAGGGGCAGAGCCCTTGAGACAAGAGGCAGGCAGCTGGCCCTGCCCACCCAGGGATCCACAGGAAGTGCCCTACCTCATTGCAGGTGGGGCCTCTGGCTCGGCTTGGGTGGCAGGCACAGGGCTGGCAGCCACGGCCACTGGTGAGGTTCCAGAAGTTGGGGGCACAGCGGTCACAGCTCAGGCCCTGGACATTGGGGAGGCATGGGCACTGCCCACTGCTTGGGTCACAGTTGCAGCGGTCAGTGGATGAGCACTGCCGGGGATCTGTGCCCAGCAGGTTGCAGGTACAGCCTGTGCCAACCGAAGTGGGGACACCAGTCAAGGGGTGCGCACCAGTCAAGGGGAGCCCCACCCAGTGGTCCCCTCCCATCCCCACACTCACGGTGACAGCTCTGTCGGGCAGCCTGCCCATGGAAGCCAGGCTTGCAGTGGGCACAGCGCGGCCCCTCTGTGTGGTGTAAGCAGCGCAGGCATTGCCCCGAGCGGGGGTCACAGGCATCCGGGTCCGTGGGGTCAATGTTCCCACTGCACTCACATGGTTGGCACCCGCCGCCTGGCCTTGATGGGTCCCCAAAGTGCCGGGGGCACAAGCTTCGCATCGCAGCCCTGCCCACAGTTGAGGGGGAGGGGAGGCGTGAGTGCTCAGCCCAGCTGCTCCACCCTGGTCCCGCGCCTGCACCTCCCCACTCACCTGTGTAGCCTGCCCGGCAGTGGCACACGACCTGCTGCGAGTACCCATCCCTGTGGCAGGAAGTAGCGAAGTGCCGCCGGCTCCCGGGGCCTTCGGGGCAGGGGCAGGGCCGGCACTGGCCCCCGTAGGGCAGCCGGGGGTCCCCATGGAAGCCAGCAATGCACCTGCAGGGAGGAGAGGGAAACGCTGCATTCTCCCTGAGCGGCGTGCCTACCCACCCGCTCGTCCACGGCTGCTCCAGGCTCACCTTTCACAGTGCTCACCCCCAGTGTGGTCCCGGCAGCCCAGGCAAGCACCAGTGTGGGGGTCGCACTCGTCTGTGTGCCCGTGGCAGACACAGGGCCGGCAGCTTGGGAACCCCCACTGGCCCCGTTGGCAGCGGTCGCAGCGAAGCCCAAATGCACCAGCTCGGCAGGGGCACTGCCCACTGGTGGCGTCACACAGGCCGCTGAGCGCCCCCTCAGGGCTGCACTGGCAGGCTGGGGGCAAGGCGAAGACTGAGCCAGGGAAGGGCTTTGAGGGGAAGCTGGGTGAGGTCAGAGTGGAAGGTCAGAGGATGGAAGAGAAGGTCAAGAGATCAGGGCTGAGGATGTGGGGTCCGAAGCCAGAATGAGAAGGAAGAAGTAGCGCCAGAAAAAGGAGGAAGAACAGTAGTGGGGCAGGGGGCAGACAACTGGAGGGATGAGGCCGGTGAATACCTTGACAACCCGTGGGGCCAAAGCCATAGTAGCCAGGGGCACAGAGGTCGCAGCGGCGCCCAACCACTGCAGGTTTGCACCGGCACTGACCACCATGGGGGCTGCACTCGGAGCTCAGGGAGCCCTGGGGGTCACACTGACAGGCTGTGGGGAGAGGGAACAGGGCAGGTCAGGCTGACCCCCACACCTCCGCCCCACCAGCCACACCACACCACTCACGCAGGGCTCCGCTGTAGAGCAGCGTGGACAGGCTGATGAGGAGGGGGGCACAGGCCTCGGAAGGAAGGGGCTTGCTGGGCATCAAACCCTCCTCGTGGCAGCGGTAGCGTTCAAAGGTGGCCCGGCGCTCCAGAGAGGCTGCGTCACCCCCACTGAACATCTCCAGCACCAGGACACGGGGCAGCAGCACCAGCTTGAGAGATGAGCAAGGAAGAGTGAGGTTCAGAGCCTGGACCACGTGGAACCACCAGGACACTAAGCTTGATTCCCCTCCAGACCTGCCTGTTCCATCCCCAGCCCCAGCTATCCAGTTACCACCACCAGACCCAGCCCACAGGCCCACCATCTTGGTAGATGTGGGAAGAGGGAGGTGTTCACCGAGTCAATGAGTAGGCTGGGTCCAGAATAGGGGGCCTCAGGCTGGGCACTTCCTCCTGTTCGCACCAGCTTGATATGTAGCTTGTAGGAGATGCCAGGCTCCAGGCAGACAGGTCTGGGAAACACCATGTGCCTGGAGTAGGGGAGGACAGGTATGGGGGTCATCCAGGGTTTCCGTATGCATCATCTTGGGCCTCCCCACGCCACACCCAGCAACCAAACCACTGGCCAAGAAACAGACTGTGCTGGGCCACAGACAGCTAACAGCCAGGCAGAGAGTCTGTATAGAAGATTCCCATAAACGCGCCTTCACTGGGATCATCGCCTGTGCTGAAAATACTCCATGTGGCCTTGCAATCCCACAGCATTTACCTGGCACAAATATTCAGTCCAGTTCAGTCGCTCAGTTGTGCCCGACTCTTTGTGACCCCAAGGACTGCAGCATGCCAGGCTTCCCTGTCCATCACCAACTCCCAGAGCTTGCTCAAATTCATGTCCAAGTTGGTGATGCCATCCAACCATCTCATTCTGTTGCCCCCTTCTCCTCCCACCTTCAATCTTTCCCAGAATCAAGGTTTTTTTTCTGAGTCAGCTCTTCACATCAAGTGGCCAAAGTATTGGAGTTTCAGCTTCAGCACAGTCCTTAATACTTTCCAGTTTTCCCTCCATGTCCTTTCTACGCTTCCTCCAACCTCCACCTCCAGCCTTTGACCATGGCTCCTCTTCACCAAGACTGCATCACCTCTCCCTGCCCCAGGTCATTCCCAGCAGCTTCTAAATCCACCCTAGGGTTCTTCGATCCTGTCTGAAAAAATCTTTATTCAAGATTCAAGTCTCTCTCAGCTGCTGCTCTGTCTTTGTTCTCCTGCCCAACACAGCCCTAAAATGTAACCGTCGTCACTGCGTCCACTCTCTAAGCCTCCCACTCCCGGGCAGCTTGTGCCCCAACACGCCATACAGTCGGCCTGTCCCAAGGTCACTGGTGACCTCCCTGTAGTCAAACCCAGCGGCTACTTCTCTTTTCTTATCTGCTGAGGCATCCAGCAGCATGCAGTGAGAACAGTATGCCTTCCTTCCTCAGACACTCTTCTCAGCTTCTGGGACCTTGTCCAGACTCCTGACTTCTCCCCATCCCCCAGCTGCTCCCTCTCTACTGGGTTCTAACGCTAGAGTACCCCAAAGCTTGGTTCTGCTCCTCCTTCCTTTTTCTGGTCATTTAATTGAGAACCACCTCTTTACAGACAAGTCTTACATCTCCAACGTGAGCCCTCCAGTAATTCCAGACACACAAATCCAACCACCCCCGGTCTCATCCCCTCGTGTCTCAGCATCTCAGAAGTGCTCCCCGCTAGGTCTCCATCCCAGAAAAGAGCCCATGCCATCCAGACGCCCAAGCCCCAAGCCCTGGAGTCACTTTTCCACATTTTCTCCCTTTCCTACATGTCTAAGCCGTCAGCTCAGCCACCAGAACCCTATGGAAACTTCGTCTTCTTGCCGCTTCAACTGCTACACCTGTGTCCAGCCTGCTGTCACTCGGCTAACTCAGTACTTCTACCAGAGCTCCTACCTTCCACCTGGGCCCTTTAGGTCTATCCTCCACTGGGAAACTAGAGGAGTCTTTGTTAAAGGTAAAGTTGGCAAAATGTCCATGGTGGGTACGCCAGGCTCATTATGCTATTCTCTCTGCTTCTATGTATTTCTATTTTTACATGATAAAAAGTTTAAAAGAAAGTGATTTTTTTAAAAAATATCCATGAAACAAATACAAACCCCCAATATAATAAAAACCTTAATCAGGCCAGTTACATCCCTGCTCAGAGCATGCTGACACCCGCCCAAGCCCCTACAGGCACCTCCCATCCTGACACTGAATGCGCTCCCCTCAATTCCTGCCTGGCCTCTGGAACTTGGGCCCCGGAAGGAGCAGGCCTGGTTCTCTCTACTTCCTTCCTCTGAGCCGCACCGTGCCCAGCAGCACAAGCATACAGCAGCCAGGAGGAGCAGGCACTCGAAGGAATGGACGAATGAGCAGTGGGAGCGGAGGGCTGACCCACAGCCCGCCCCCCCAACAGTGGTAGGTGCTCCCACTAGCATCCTCACCTGCTGCCTGGCTGCAGGGTCCCTGGGATGTGGTCGTCTTGCGGCAGCACGTGCCCACATGGGCTGCGGGCAGACACAGGCCCTGGACGCTGCACAGTCAGTTCCATCTCCGCCCACTGCTCTGGCACCTGGGGGGGCACAGGATGATGGAGGAGGTGCTTCCACGTGCAGAGGGTGAGCTCTGGGTTAGGTGTCACAGGATCTGACCTGGGGCTCCAAGCGCAGCAGCACGTCATAGTCCATGGCTCTCGGTACAGAGGCCACCACGAACTCCAGCACCTGGCCTTCCCGCAGCCTAACAAAGCCCAGGCCGGTCCAAGATGGAGTGTCCCCAGGGTTCGCCAAACGCTCCACCACATCGAGCACCTGGGAGGCAATGCAGCCGGGGGTGGGGGCCTCTTCTGCCACAGCCTGTCCTCAGGCCCCAGCTCTCCAGTGGAGGTCCTGCTTAAGGCAGACACCCTCCCTCCACCAGGCGCCATCCGTAACCTGGCCTCTCCATCCATAATGCCATCCATGCCCTGTCCCCCACAGTGCCCCCTTTACCTGCCCCCGGGCTTCCTCAGCCTCCCAAGTCAGGTGTCAAGGAAGGGCCGGAAGGAACCAGGCTGCACCTGCTCGCAGCGTCGCCCCACCATGTGCTGGCGGCAGCGGCACTGACCCGTGGCCTCATTGCACCTGGGGAACACATGGTTACTGCAGAGGATCCACCATCCTGCCCAGGAGCCTCTCCCCACTCATCAGGGACCCCTTAAACAGCACTCACTGGGGATCCAAGGCACCACCGATGTCGCAGTCACACGGACGGCAGCCGAGCAGGTCGTGGCTCAGCCCCCAGTGGCCAGGCTGCGGGACAACAGGTTGCTGAGGGCCCGAAACAGACTCCCCTCTCTGCCCAGCAGAGAGTCCGAAGATGACTCTCAGGCTCTACACTCTTTGGGGAAAGCATGGCCCCCAGACCACTGGCTCCCACCCTTGGCCTCTCACCCAGGTTCAGGCCCTAAGCCCTCAGCACACACCCAAGGGGGGGCATGGACACCACCCCCCAGCCCTGTGCTCTGAGGACAAGTGCAGAACTCTGTCCCCCCTCCAGTCGCACCAGGCAGCGGTTGCAACCCTGGCCAGTCACCAGACGCTTGCAGAAACAGGCTCCACTGCTGCGGTCACAAGGGGTGCCCCCCGGCACTGTGCCCCGCGGGTCACACTGACATCCTGCAGGGAAGGAGACATCAGCACTGTGGGAGCTGAGGCAGTGCTCGTGTCCGGCTGGGTCAAGGGTAAGAAGCCCAGGGTCAAGGTCAGTTCTCGAATCAGGATAGGAGGCACATACGCTGGCAGCCCAGGGGGTTGCTGGCACTGAGCCCAAAGAAGCCGTCACGGCACTGCTGGCAGCGAGAGCCCACCACGTGTTCTTTGCAGCGACACTGGCCCGAGACCAGCCCCAGCGCAGGATCATCGTGGGGATCACAGCGGCCCCCGTCTTGGGAACCCACGGGGTCACAGTCACATGCTGAGGGCACAAAAAGTGCAGGGTTACCCTAGGCCAATGAGCCCAGCACTAGTCAAGCCTCAAGCCCCACCCTAGATTCCCAGTCTGGTCCCTCACCCTAAATCTCTGCAACTTGGCCGTAGTCTGGCACATCCTTCGCTCCTAACCCGGGGACAGCCTTCCTGCTCCGGGGTTCGGTTCCCGCCTTACAGCGGCACACAGCAGGGTCGCGCAGGTCTTTGGTTGGGTCCCGGTAGAAGAATGGCCGGCAGAGCTCACACTGGCGCCCGGCTGTGTTGTGCTGACATCCATCACACACGCCTCCACTCACGTTGCCGGATGCCAGGTATATGGCCATGTCGAAGTGACAGCTGCGGGCGTGCCCGTGGCACTCGCACTCTTAGGAGAGGGGAAGAAAGAGAGGGCAAAGGGACTGTGCCCTGAGAGGAAGGGACTTAGGGGTAACCCCCAGTGCCACCTTAGGTCCCTGCCACCGGCCAGAATTTGTGGGTGGGGTTTCGGCTTTCTACTGGGCCCCTCATCAGAGCAAGCTGTTGAGAAGGGTTGAAGGTGTTGCCAGGGGCATCAAGACCAGGATGAAAAGTGAAAGTGTTAGTTGCTCAGTCATGTCCGACTCTTTGCGACCCCGTGGACTGTAGCCCACCAGGCTTCCCTGCCCATGGAATTCTCCAGGCAAGGATACCGGAGTGGGTTGCCATTTCCTTCTCTAAGGGATCTTCCTGACCCAGGGGCAAACCTAAGTCTCCCACATCGCAGGCAGCTTCTTTCACCATCTGAGCCACCAAGGAAGGCCCTTTGGCCACGCCTCATGGTTTGCAGGATCTTAGTTCCCTGACCAGGGATTGAACCCAGGCCCTGGCAGTAAAAGCGCTGAGTCTTAACCACTGGGCCACCAGGGAATTCCTTCCTGATACCCTTCAGACACAATCTAGGTGCTAGGGACTTAACCAACCAGCTCTCGGTTGTACCCAGGGCACACACAGCCAGGTCACAGAGTTTTGGGGCAGTGAGAGCTGGGGTCTCACTCACTCTTGCAGGCATGACTGTGGCGGTCTTCAGCCGGGTGCCAGGGCAAGTCGTGATAGAAGTCCTGACACTGCTCACAGTTAAGGCCGGAGTGTTGTGTTTGCAGACGCAGGCCCCATGAACCTAGGAGGGTGGGCAGGTGAGTAGTCAGCATGGCCCAGCTGGGCCCGCTCCTGCCCACAGCCCAGCTCCAGCCAGCTGAAGGCCCTCACCATGCCCTCAGCGTGGGCTGGTGCCCCCGGGGCGGGCGCACACTGTGAGGCATGTCCGTAGCAGAAGCAGTTGCCACGCACGACCAGCTCGTAGAGGGCGTAATAGTACTTCTCGCGGATCTCCCGCCGGGGGTCAAGCAGGTTGTCCCCAAGTGTGTGGAGCCGTGTCAGGTTTACCCGTAAGTTGGTGATCTTCAGCAGGTCTAAGCAGAGGCAAGAAGATTGGGAACCCACTGGCCCACACCCAACCGGGGGGCTGAAGCTGCCAAGGTCACCTTGGGAGACCTCCTGTCTCTAGCTCTATGAGCTAAACTGGACTTGGCACCTGCCCTAGTAAACACCCAAAATAGCTCCCGAGGCCCCAAATAGTCAGTAGCCCGACTCTGGGACTGTGCCAGGCTCAGAGAAGGGAGCACTCACTCTGGATCCGTGGACTGTAGGGGTCTGGAATGGGAATGGCAGGGTCCAGCACCCGATAGATGACCTGGGAGAGCATGGAGGCATTAGACACTGGGCCTGTGTCCAAGGGCACGCCCATCATGCCCTCTCTCTGCCCCAAGCCCAGAGGCCAGCCCTCACCTCGCCTTCAGTGGATGGCTCAATCTCTGAGTAGCGGGACTCACAGACAACATCATCCCAATGCCGTGGTGGGGCTAGCGGGACTCTAGGGAAGTCTGCCGCACAGTCATAGGAGAAATAGCGGTACACGCGCCACGTGCGTCCAAAGTCAGCCGAGCGCTCCACCAGCATGGCAGCGGGGCGAAATGTCTGGGTGGGGAGCACGGCTCATCAGCAGGCACCAGGACCCAAGTCCAGCCCAGGCCTGTCAAGAACCCTGTCCAGCTGGGGCCTGCTCTCAAGCAGCTCATGGAGAGGTAGGGGTGACCAGAGGGAGCCAAAAAGAGTCGGGAAGGAAAGCCACACCGAGTGGGGAAATCAGGAGCACCAGGGAGACAGCGCCTGACCCAGCCTGGGATTGGGGCAGCGTGTACACAGGCCTGGAGGTGGGAGGCAACAGAAGCTGTGGGAGGTTGAAAGGGCCTCCCATCTAGCCAGGGCACAGCATATGAGTACAGAGAGGCTGGACTGAAGATCTGGGACTCTGTTCATGGGCACTGGGGAGCCAAGCAGGGTGCTTCAAGCAGGCTCCCAGACATGCGGGCACCTTGAAGGTCATAATGAGGTGCGTGAAATGGAACTCAGCCTCCAAGTCCAGCTGGATGGTGACCATGGGGACACCTGGGGCAGGAGTCAGAGGTCAGGGCCTTGAGGCTACTTGGTGGGCAGCCCTGCTCCCCCCAGGCCCCACCCACTGCCTCACCATTCTCTGACTGCCACCAGGCTGCCCGGCGCTGTGGTGCGAAGCTGGTAACTACATTCTGGATGCGATGGCTGTTTGGGTTGTCTCTGGCAGAGAAGGGGCGCCGGGAGTCACACAGAAAGCATTTCTTCTCATCCTGGATCGGATCAGGGTCAGGGTCAATGTCTCAGCCTCTGCTGGTGCATCCTGACTCGGCCCCCCACCTGCACCCCAGTCCCACCTGCAGGTGACTGACGATGCAGTAGGGCTGGGGGCCGTGCAAACCACAGGTGGACGAGGCGGTCAGTCTGTCAGCGCGGCCCACCAGCAGGTCGCCTGTGGCAGGGTAGCAGCTTCCCCGAGAACAGCTTGGCACATCCGGGGCTGGGGCCTGGGCCAGGGCGGTGACCAGCACTGGGAACAGGGGGTCAGCTGGTTCTACTACACTAGCCCTCTCCCCGCAGCCCCTGATCCAGCTACCCCAGGACCCACCATCACATCCCATCCCCGCCAGGCCTTCACCAGGCCCTCTCACCGCTCAGCAGCAGGCCCAGCTGAAGCTGCCAGGGCCCAGGCTGTCCCCGCAGGTCCCTCCCTCGTCCCCCTGCTGCGACCCACTGCTCCTGAAGAGGAGAGGAAGAGGATGAGGAGGGATGAGAGGTCTGGGGCCCGTGCCCTCCTATCCCCTCCCTTGGGGTCCCATGTTGACTCTGCCTGTGTGGGTCCTTGGCTGATTCCCCACTCGGTCCTCTGTCGGTCCAGCGGTCCCTCCACTAACTCAGAGTCCGGCGACTTTGAGCAAAGTTGGGAAGTATGGCAGGAAGTAAAGCATGGAGCGGATCTCGGGCGGGAGCGCAGCATTGTACAGAAAACCCCTACCTCTCTGGGAGCTCTCACTCTAGAAACTAGACACAGACCGGCTCACCTGTAAACCTTTATTGTGCCCCCAGGCCCAAGTCTGCACAAAGCCAGGGGAACACTGGGGTTTGGGGCCCTAGGCCACTATAGTTCAGGGACACACTAAGTCGGGGTTGTGGCATAAGCCAAGGAAAGGAGTGTGATCTTAGAGAACTCAAGGGGTCCATGGAGACAAGCCTTTGTCCCCAGTGTCATCGGTTTCTATGGGCGTTTCCATCAATTGGGCTTTTCAGTCCCAGGGCTCCAGCATCAGGGGGGCGGTGGAAAGGCACACTCAGGGTGCCAAGCTACCCTCTTCAGGGACTGTGAGAAGCTTTAGGACAGCCTGACCGGAAGGACAGGACAAGATGAGGGTTTGGGAGAGGTGGAGAAAGGCCATCCCCTGTCCAGGGTCTCTGCCTCTCCCAGTCACTACAAGTAGGCACGAGAAAAACTGTTTCCTGGTATAAAAAAGGGAGCTGGGCACCGACAACAGACTAAAGCAGTAGCGAGTGAATCCAGATCTTCTGGCTCTTCATCCACTCCGGATGTTTTGGCCTACCGGGAGCGCCCAGATCCGGGCTTGGAATGCGCGCTGCCGGAGTGCGTGCCCCACCCAGGCCCCTGGGACCTCGCGGGGACCAGACTCTGGGGTCTGTAGGGCCCTGTCCGGACAACTTTGAGCTTGCTACATCCGCACCTACTGTCTGGAGTCAGGTGGAGAGTACCCTGGAGCGGCAGGCCCAGGAAAAAAGCTGGGGTTCTTTAGGGGAAACATCAAGGTTCACCAGTTATCTGGAGTGGGGTCACCAGACACCAGGGGGTCACGTGGTCGATCTAAGGAGCTCAGGGATACTAGAGGGCGCTCAGAATTATGGATCACTCAGAGATAACGCTCTATCAGGATCTCGGGGGGCACTAGATGGCCTCAGGGAGTTGTACGTGACCCCTCCTATTTGTCAAGGTCAGAGGACCACTAAACAACATGCTGTCACATGGATCACTCAGGGTCAGCGGGCACTCTGGTGTCTCTGGGCTCTCAAGGTCAGGGGATTCCTGGGTCACTGTGGGGTCACTCGGAGTGAGCCTGAAGTCAGCAGGTGGCGTATGCCCTGGCCCACAGCCGCATGTGGCCCAGGAGCTCTGCTGCCCGCTGCTCGAGGGCCCACAGGGTGGCCACTTTCTTGCCCAGTGCCTTCTCGTTCTGAGCCAGGCGGCGTTCCAACCCTGGGGATTAAGGTCATCTGAGCCAGGCTCTGACCTCTGGCCCTAATCTCTGACCCTGGTCCTCATCTCCATCAAGACCCTGACTCTGATCCCAGCCCTAAATAAGCTCTAACACTAATCAACATTTGACCCCTCTGTTCTGGACTTTGACCCCAGCCTGATCCTCATATGAATATGGACCCAATCTGGATCCAGCCCTGACCCTCCTACACCATCCCTCTAACTCTGACCCTGACCACCCCCCCACCCCCGTACCC
>SJXQ01010333.1:73232-83578 GCA_006408695.1 Aepyceros melampus | reverse complement strand
TCAGCTCGCACCCGGTGTGCCCGCTCTCCTGCATCCTGCACCATGGCCACAAGGCTCTCCGTGCCCTCCTGCAACTCCATCACACCCAGCTGGGCCACCTGCAGCTCCTAGGGCAGGGCTGGCTCTGAAAGCCCACCCACCTGGACCCTACCATCCCAAACACACTGCCCCCTGAAGTTCCCAGGGGGCAAGGAGGCTTTAGAACTGAGACCCTGCCTCAGCCCAGTGTAGCCCAGTCCCACCTAAACTCCGATTCATGCTACTCCACAGGGGTCCCTGAGACCCTCAAGACCGCTTTTCCCATCTTACCTGGCCCAGGCTCCCGGCCACACTCAGGGCACGCGTGGCTTGCTCTTCTGCTTCCCGGGCCTGCCACTGAGTCAGGTCCAAACAGGTCCTGAGAGCCGCAGGTCCACGGGACAGATGTCCCAGGACTGGCGTCACATCCCCTGCCAGTGCCACCTGG
The DNA here is from genome assembly GCA_006408695.1 of Aepyceros melampus. NCBI lineage: Eukaryota > Metazoa > Chordata > Mammalia > Artiodactyla > Bovidae > Aepyceros > Aepyceros melampus. Next base: position 83,112 of record SJXQ01010333.1, on the reverse strand, counting down.
GCCAGGTGGCTGGCCACCTGGGGCGGAGATCAGGGGATCACAAAGACGTCACAGCAGGGCAGGGTATTTAGCCCTGTGTTATCAGAATAGGTCAAGGATCTCGGGGGAAGAATAGAGACAGCAGCCTCTGAACAAGAGGTGTGAGGGAGCTGAAGGGAGTGGGGGCCGGAGCGCGGATCACCTCCTGTACACTGGCCTGCAGACCCGGAAGTCTCTGTTTCGCCACCTGCAGCCCTTGCTCGGCAGCTCTTGCATGAGCTCCCGCCTCAGCCAGCACTCCCTCCAAATCCAACGCTTGGCGCAGAGCCCTGGCTGTGCCCGCCCTGAAGGATGCAGGCAATCAGTCTGGCATTCCCTTCCTCCCCAGCCTCTGACCTCTACCACCAGCCTCCTGGCCCTTCACCTGGTCTGCTGTGCCCGATGGAGGACACCTTCAGCTTTGGGCAGCTCCTGACCCACGGCATCTGGTGCAGGGAGGGCACCCTGGATCTGATCCAGCAGGAAGGCAAGGCCCACTGCCCCATCTTGGGGAAGGGGCACCACCAGCCCACGCCATCCACCAGCTCTATGCTCACAGCATCCGCACCTTCAGCTGTGGGGATGGAGGTAGGGATCCTGGATGTGAACTCTGATCCCTGACACCTCAACGAGCCTTGACCCTAGCCTCTCACTGACCTTGCCTCTGATATGATTACACTGTGTGCCAGAGGTTATGTGCATGCTCAGCCATGTCCAATTCTTTGTGATCCCATGGACTGGAGCCCGCCAGGCTCCTCTGTCCATGGGATTATCCAGGCAAGAATACTGGAATGGGTTGCCATTTCCTCCTCCAGGGGATCTTCCCAACCCAGGGACTGAACCCATGTCTCCTGCACTGGCAGGTGAATTCTTTACCACTGAGCCATCTGGGAAGCTCATGCTAGAGGCTTCCAAGAGCGACTTGTTACATTTTCAGGAATGATATTAAACACTTGTTAAATAATGTGTGTGTGTGTGTTCAGTCACTCAGTCGTGTCCAACTCTGTGATCCCATAGACTGGAGCCCACCAGGCTCCTCTGTCCATGGGATTCCCCAGGCAAGAATACTGGAGTGGGTTGCCATTTCCTCCTCCAGTTGTTAAATAATAGGTAGGCTGATGTCAGTCATGATGGGAACTACTCATACCGTGGAAATTGACAAACGTTACAAATCAAGTCCTCCTGACCCCTAGGTCTAGCCTGTTCAACGTTCGCTAGCACACTAATGCTTCCCCTGGATCCCTGGTCAGCCCTGACAAGTCTCCGTCATTCTAGGAGTGCCCTAGCAGGGTCCTGGAGACCCACCTGCCCCTGCCCTCAGCAGTGAACAGACATATAACAAGCAGACATGTACCCAAGAGGAAATGCTGGATGGCCTGCACAGTTGCCCGCACACGAGCCACGGTGGCCACGCCCCAGAGCCCCCTTGCACGCCGCCACGCCTCCCAGGCCTGGGTTCCTGTGGAGCTTGCCGTGGCCTGGGTCTGCCGTAGCTGGTAGGGGTGGGCCATATGTGGAATGTGTCTCTTGTGAGCCCATGGCCAAGCCATCGTACCCTGTACTCCCCCAGGCCCCCCTCCACAGACCCCACAGCTCTGTACCAGATGCTGGCACTGCTCCAAGGTGATGACTGCTATGTCCAGGCTACGGGAGGAGTTACAGGAGGCAATGAGAGCCCACTGGGAGGCAGGCAGGGTCCCAGGGCAAGAGGGAATACCCGAGGGCACAGGAACACGGGCCAGCCCAGGTCCCCAACCCCTGCATCCCTGCCAACAAGATCGGGGTCCCAGTGAGGAATTTGTGTCCTGGATCTCGAACGGCCCTACATTCAGTTTAGCCCCAGGAGAGTCCTCTCCTTGGCAAAACATCCCCCAGTGACCGATATTTTCACCCACCACTCCAGCTTTGTCTACCAGCCCCAGAAGCCGAGGACTTAGCCTCTGGACCCTGTCGACCAGCCCCTTCAATTTCAGCCGCAACACAGCTGGCCCTCTGGGCCGGCCCGTTGCCCACAGTAGCTGCTCTGTCCGCTGCCGGGCCTCCTGGGCCTGTCCCAGGAGGCTGTCTGGTCCTCCAAGTGTGGCCACGACCTGGACTGTATGCAGGGCCTCTTGAGAAAGCAGGGCAGCTGAGGAGACCTGGGCCTTGGCATCTGTAGGGGATGGGAACGACAAAGGGGTGGCTCGGGGCTCCACTGGCTGAGGTGGGGTCTGCCAGCCTCCTGGGCCCCCCAGATACATAAGCAAAGGCACCTATTCCCTTCCTCCTGGCCCAGCCTTGCCCTCACCCTCACCTGTGGCCCATCTACCTAGGACTCACCTTGGGCTCCTGTGGCTTTCCTGGGCCAGGCCAGGCCCTTGACACAGTCTAACTCCCGGGATAATTCTTCCAGATGTTCACACTGTCCCCTAACCCACGACTCTCTCTCTGCCACAACCTGTGCTGTGACCCACAGTGTCTGGGCCAGTGTGGTTCTTTCTGTCCTGTGGGAAGATGGAATACCAGCCTTGCCAGAAATACCCTTTTCCTCCTCTCTCCTCACTCCAGAGGACTCACCTCACTCCCGAACCCAGGACTCAGATGCCAGCCAGAGGCAGTCTGAGCCCCTGACCCTGGGAGGCCAGCTGGAGCCCTCCTCCCTACTGACCCCAGACCCCTTGCCTGAGTCTGGTGATCCACTTTGTAAGTTGTCGCAGGGGCCCTCCGGTGGGGGAAGGCGATTCCAGGAGTGTCTGGGCCTGCTGCAGTTTACCCTCCAGGGCCTGCAGCTGTCCTCCCTGGCACCCAGCACCCCAGCCAGGCATGCCGTGGCGCAGGGCGGCCACCTCGTGGGCCACGGTGTCCAGATGCAGCTGGAGGGAAGCCAGGCGTTGGTCCCAGGAGGCGAAGCAGGGAGGGCAGGACATGCAGTGTGGGAAGCCGCCTGTGGAGCCACGGGCACACGCCTGGCACCTCGGCCCTGAGATGCCCTCTCGGCAGCGGCAGGTGCCTGTGTGTGGGTCACAGCTGGGCGAGATGGAGCCCTGGGGGTCACAGGCACAGGCTGTGCCGAGAGACAGGGTCAGGGCAGGGAGAGGTGGCGCTCACCCCAGCCCCACCCCCACCGAGCCTGGAAGAGGAAAATCACCCTGTATGAGTGTGGTGGTCTCTCCTAAGCCACAGCTCGGACAGCCAGGGGTATTGGCATCTACCCCAGCCAGAGGGGCCATCCTGAGTGGCCGCCTTTGGGCAGGAAGACAGCCTGGGGTTCCAGAGGCTCTGCAGCCCAGGCTGGGGTCAGCGCGGGTCAAGACTGGTAGGTGGGGTCAGCAGAGAACCACCCAGCATGTCTGCTCCACAGACCCACCTGACATGGCCTTGCCTACACTCTTTCCTGTAGCTGCTTTCACGACTATTACTTTAAGTTTTGGAGGAAACAGCCATGAACACATCGTGCACTCCCTCAGGTCGAGCCCAAGGTTCCCCTGCCCCCGCCACCCCACCCCAAGGGCCCTGTCAGGACGGCCTCACCCTTGCTGGTGGTGGAGCGTGTGAACCAGCGCGCCCCGCTCACCTTTGCACTCCCGCTCCGGGTCACCCCAGTACCCATCCCGACACCGGGAACCGTGCGGCCCCCAAATCCTGCCCGGCAGGGGCACTGACCCGTGACCTGAGGGAAAAGAGTGTGGCCAGTGAAACAACGAGGGAGGGAGAAGGGCAAGAGGGCCCAGAGCAGCACACTGGTGCCGCCCCTCGGCCCTGTCCCAGGCCGGCAGTACCCACACTTGTGCTTGGCGGCAGGCTCCTCCCCTCCTTCTGCCTCTGGTCTGCGTCTCAGGCTGGCCCCCACTTTCCCACCATCCCTCGACGGGCCCTCTGGGTTCTCAGCTCCTGACAGGCCCCTGTGTGTCTTGAGTCGAGTGCCCCGCTGTCTCCATGCCCTCTGACTCCCTGACTCCCACCTTGTCCGCACCAGAGACCCGAGAACACACTTCAGACCTCGTCTCCTTCAGGCACCAAATGAATGGAGTTGGACCCGTGTGGTCTCAGGTTTATGAGAGCACAGACACACGGCTGTTCACAGCCCTGCACACCTCTGCTGGTGGTCACATTAACACTCGCAACTGGCCCTAAGTCACACCGTTTCACAGGCACAGACATGCACTCACACCCAGCCATGGTTATGTGCTACGTGCAACACGGGCTGACTCACTGGGTGACACCCCGGCTGCAAAGTGTGTCGGGCGTGGCAGCTGCAGGGCTCACAGCCCCGGGGCCCCCCAAGGTTCCAGAAGAGCGGGGCACAGCGGCTACAGTCCCGCCCCAGTGTGTGGGGGCGACAAGGGCACTGCCCACTGACCGGGTCACAGAAGCAGACTTCAGCCTCAGGTGGGCACCTCACAGGGTTGGTGCCCCGGGGGTCACAGCTGCAGCCTGGGGACAGGAAGGGCTTGACAGGGGCTGAGGAACGCGAATCCACCCCTCCCCCACCTCCGGACGCCCTCACCCACACACTCACGCCGGCAGCCCCCTGGGCGCAGGGCACTGCCGTGGAAGCCAGGCTGGCAGTGGGCACAGCCAGTGCCGTGGCTGTGGTGCAGACAGCGCTGGCAGTGTCCACTGTGGGGGTCGCAGGCGGCTGGGTCAGGGGATCAATATTGTTGTTGCATTGGCAGGGCCGGCAGGGACTCCTTCTGGGGTCATCTCCAGGCCAGGGGCGCCCGAAGTAGCCAGGGGAGCAGCGGTCACAGCGGGGGCCTGGAGTGGATCCAAGTGAGAGATGGGTATTTTAGGCATCTTCCTATACCTTCAGGGCCTCTGAGTCCCACTTAACCAGCCAAAAAGTCTGCCATCCAGCCAGGAGGGCAGAGGATAGGATAGACACATTGTGGCCCAACTTCTTGGCCTACAAGTTTCATGCCTCTAATTCATTAAGAATGGGAACTCCCAGGACTTCCCAGGTGGTCCAGTGGTAAAGGATTCACCTTCCAATGCAGGGGATGCCCCAAGGCAATTAAGCTCACGCGCCACTAGAGAAAAGCCTGCTCACTGCACCTACTGAACCTGTGCATCGCGACAAAGACCCAGCACAGCCAGAAAAGAAGAATGGGAACTCCTTGAAGAGAGGAGCCCAGCCTGTAGCTCAAACACACAGGCGGCACTGGCAGAGATTTGCTTTGTGGACCTAACAGGACTGTGAACAAGTGAGTGGGGCCGTGGGTTGGTCACTGCCAACCGTGCCTCACCTGCATAGCCGGGGGCACAGAAGCACAGGACACGTCCACCGGTGCTGTCCACATGGCAGGAGGTCCCATGATAGAGGCCTGAGCCAGGGTGCCCAGGACAGGGGCAGGGCTGGCACCGCTGGCCTGAGTCCAGGGTGGGGTCTCCATAGTAGCCGTCCAAGCACCTGGGGGCAGTGGCACATGGAGCGGGGCCTAGCCCCTCATCCTGACCCCTCCCCAACCCTTCCAATGCAGCCTCACCTCTCACAGTGCCGGCCCGTGGTGGCTCCGCGGCAGTCCTGACAGATGCCTGTGAGTGGGTGGCACGACTCGGCATGTCCATTGCAGGCACAGGGCTGGCAGCGTGGGAAGCCCCACCGGCCAGAGAGACAGCGGTCACAGCGGTGACCAGCGCGGCCTGCCCGACACGTGCACTGCCCGCTCTAGGGTTACAGACGGCACTGGCAGCCCCCTCGGGGTGGCAGCGGCACTCTGGGAAGTGACAAGGCGATCAAGCCACGTAGAGAAATGACATGCTGGTCCCAGACCCCACACCCACGGGCCCTGAAGGCTCACCACGGCACCCGGTGGGCCTGAGGCCAAATGTCCCAGGCAGGCAGCGGTCACAGGTACGACCCATGACGTTAGGGCGGCAGGGGCACTGCCCCCCCAGTGGGGCACACTCAGTGCTCAGTGAACCCTGTAGGTGGCACTCACACGCTGCCAGGAGAAATGGCAAGATCAGATGAACCCTGCGGAGGCCACTGCAAGCCCCATCCTCCAGTCCTCCCTCCAGCCGTGGCCACACGCTCACCGAGGCCGCCTCCATGGAGCAGGGCTGAGATGCTGCAGGCGAGGCGGGCGCAGGCCTCAGGCATGCTTCTGGGTGGGCTCACCCTCACTGCCTCCAGGCAGCCCGCCTCGTGGAGCTCCTGCAAGCGCCCCAGGGCCCCAGGGTCCGTGGACCTCAGTCCAGGCAACTCTCCAACCCGCGGCAGGAGCACGACCTAGTAGGAGGGCACAGGGTGGAGGGCAGGGGGCAGTAAGCCCCATCCCACTCACTCACACCTGCACTGGAACTTCCGTTTGTACACACATTGGCCTTCACAGCCCCTTCCTGCCGCTTTCCTGTTTCTCTTGAGTCTATTTCTCTTTCCTCTCCACTGGCCCCAGGGATTCCCTGGCGGCTGAGAGAGCAAAGAATCTGCCTACAATGCAGGAGACTGGGGTTGGATCCCTGGATCAGGAAGATCTCCTGGAGCAGGGAACGGCTACCCATTCCAGTATTCTTTCCTGGAGAATTCCATGGGGTTACAGAGTTGAATATGACTGAGACTCACACACACATCAGTGGCCCCAAACCAATCTAGGCAATGGCACCCTCGCTCCGAATCACTGCAGCAGCCACCCTCTAACAATGTCTTCCCTGCTCCAATCGCTTACAGGCCTCCCACTTCCCCAGGACAGGCCCTCCTCTGGCCCACAAGGTGCTGTGAGGCCTGGTGCCTGCCTGGCTCACCTTTAACCCTTGGCACATGCGTTTCCACCCCCTGGATCCTCCTCCTTCCCTCTCTCCACCTACCTCAGTCCTCCTGGTGCAACTCTAGGCCTCCATGACTCCCTGTCCCTGAGCCCGCTGCACCCACACTGTCCTGCTATAATTTGTGTCTCCCCTAGATGTGGCAGGGAGCCCCTAGGATCTCACTGAATCCAGGAGGATCGTGCCTCCCTCGGGTCTCCGCCCCTCCTTGGTCCGCCACAGCCGCAGGGTCACGGAGTAGCGTGTTCCAGGTTCAAAGCAGAAAGGTCTGGAAAGAACCACGGCTCTGCAGGGACCGGGGAGAGGAGTAAGGGTGGGCTGAGGAGGTCATGATCATGCGGTCCAGGAACGCTCCATTTCCACTGTGCAGACATGGGGTCCGGTGTTTCATCATACGAGCAGTGAAGAAAGATCAAGGTGGAACTAAACCCTGCCCTGTTTTACATTAGGTCCCTGTTTTGAATGTTCTATGACAGGTTAGCTTCAGTGGCTAACCTGTCATAGAACATGGTGGCTCAGTGGTAAAGAACCTGCATTGGCAGGCGACGCAGGTTTGATCCCTGGGCTGGGAAGATCTCCTGGAGGAGGGCATGGCGACCCACTCCAGTGTTCTTGCCTGGAGAATTCCATGGACAGAGTAACCTGGCGGGCTATAGTCTATGGGATTGCATATGAGTCGGACACGATTTATCAACTAAACACGTAACATGTTGGGCGTTTCCCACTTCGTTTGGGTATTGCTTCAAATGTGTTGGCTACATAATAGGGTCTTGGTTTGGGGTCACAGGGTCCAGCCTACCTGCGTACATGGGTCAAGTTCACCTGGAACAGCTGCTCTGAGGGCAGCGGATGGGCACAGCGGGTACTGCGGGGCCGTGTCTGGGCACGGACCCGGACTAACGCCTGCCACTCTTCAGGTGTCTAGGATCAGGAGCCAGCAGTCAAGGATTGCCCCAACCCACCACCTGGCACCATCCACCCACCTGCCTGGCAATCATGCCACTGACCTGGGTCTCATAGCGTAGGATGATGTCATAGTCCAGGGCGCGAGACACTGTGGGTGCCAGCAGAGAGAGGCCAGCTCCGTCCACCACACGTGCGAAGTCTGAGCCCCTCCCCAGTGCAAAGCCAGCTCCCCGATGCAGGGGCGGGGGCTTCCCTGGGGTCTGGATGTGAGACACAGACTCCTAGGCCCAGACCATTCCAGGACCGAGAACACTCAGGATTCAGGTTCCTATTCCTCTAAGATCCCAGTGACCCACAGCCTCAGGGCTTGGGCCCCTCCCTACTAAGACCTAGTGACCTATGACCCAACCTTGCCCCTCGGAGTCCTTACCCTGGGCAGCTGGTGGTTGTACTGGGCTTGCCTGGCACGTTGGAGGGCACAGCGAGGGTCACGCTGTCTCCAAAGTCGGGGCCCGAGCCAACCAGAGGAGGTCCCTGGGGCTGGTGTACAGTAGCGGAGAGCAGGCCAGGGGACTCCCTGGGGGCAAGTCAAATGTCAGTGTCCTCCCATACTGTCCTGGCTGATGATTTATTTATTTTTTTGGCCACAGCTTGCAACTTGTGGAATCTTACTTCCTCAAGCAGGGATTGAACCCATGACCCTCAGCAGTGAGAGCTCAAAGTTCTAACCACTGGACCACCAGAGAAAAGCTGACGTGGGAATATGGACTCTGTTCAAGTCACCAAACTTCCAACCATGCTGATTCCACCCCTACCTGGACCTGCCTGACCTTCCTAACCCTGTCTGGCTTCTTCTTCCAACTAGCTCTCTGGACATGCTCTCCCTGCCCTGAGCCCAAAGGTGTGAACCTTGATTTCCCCCTGCCCCTGCTGGACACTCACAGGCAGCCGCGGGTCAGCAGGCCGGAGGCTGTGGCCATGCTCTGCTTCGGCAGTGGCCTGGTCGAGGGTGGCACAGAAGTACCCAGACTGGGGTTCCTGGCAGCGGCGGCCGTGCAGGTGGGGCGGCAGAGGCAGAGGCCCTGCCCTGCAGAACACCTGGGCCAGAGTGGGGATGGGGACGGGACCCAGTCGACTCCCAAGTCTCCTCGCTGGACCCAGACCCCCAAGGCCCTGCCCTGTACCTGTTGCTGTAGGCACCCCCAAAGTCACAGTCACAGGGCCGACAGCCGAGAGAGTCAGTGCTCAGACCCCAGAACTCAGGCTGTAAGAGAGGAAGGTGGGTGGAGGAAGGAGAGGAAGATGTGGGCAAGGAGAGGACCATCAGGAGCCCGGGGCTGAAAGTATACAGGGACCAATTGTAGGAAGAAACCGGAGGGGGGAGCTCAGGGCTTGAATGCTCTTCTGTGTCCATCTGGGAAGGCTAGAGGGGCCCCTGGTGGACTCCTGCGCGGCTCCACAGAGGAGAGGTAAGAGGTAAGAGGATGAGGACACAACCAAGAGTAAAATAAAAGCTAAAGGACTTGTAATGTTGAAGGAGAGGCAAGAAGGGGATGCTCCGAGTGTCCCTTCAACCACTTTTACTGTGAAGCACCTTTAAACTCAGCGCACCATACTTCTGCTACTCCATTTAACCGCTTTTCCTTCTTCTGTTACCAAAGCTCCCCGTGCTGGCTCAGCTAGCCACGGCGGCGCTGACTCTGGTGACCAGGTCAGGAAACCCCCTTCCAGGGCACCCACAGGGTCGCAGTCACAGGCTGGATCAGGGGTCAGACGTGGGGACAGAGTCAGGTCAGAGGTCATGTGAAGTTTAAGGATCAGGGTCACAATTGGGATCGGGGATTGGATGGCTCACGTTTGCAGGAGTGAGGGGAGCGGGGGTCCTCCAGGGGGTCCCGGTGGAAGAAGGGCTGGCAGAGCTCACAGTGGCGCCCGGCTGTGTTGTGTTGACACGCATCGCACACACCTCCACTCATGTTGCCAGATGCGAGATACAGGGCCATGTCAAAGTGACAACTGCGGGCGTGCCCATGGCACTTGCATTCTGGAGCCGAGCAAAGAAGGTGGGTATGGAGTGGGCTGACCCATGGCAGGTGTGGCCAGACAGAGCAGGCCATAGCACCTACCCTGGCAGGCGTGGGGGTACCCAGGCTCTGCTGCCTGCCACGGGCGGTCCTGGTACAGGCCCTGGCAGTGTTCACAGTGGGTACCA